>JARQOC010000006.1:470099883-470208008 GCA_033576535.1 Allobates femoralis
ACAAGCTCAGCTTAGTCTCTCCTGCTCAGTGTTAAATAGAGGGAAACAAGAGAACTGTGTGCCGCTTAGTCATCTCAGTGATAGGAGCACATCGCTTATGAATGGTCTATCCTTTGATTTAAGGAAGAAGTCAGGTAGATCTGGCATGGATGACATTACTGACAGCGGACTTTAAGACACACATGAATTTTAGCATGAGGTTATCTTGCTTAAAAATACATCTTAAAGACAGAGTGTGTCTACGGGCTATATTTGAGCACATAAATAAAAATGACATGAACTAGTGTCTCATTATAAAAGCATGACCTACTGTGCAGATGATATTTTCCTTCACATGATTTTCTAATTTGTCAGCACACTCTAGGTACGCTGTCATTTGGCTTTGCAGCTTAGAGCTCTGGGAAGGTAAGGGTCAGCATCTTCTAATTCCAGAGAATAGGGTGCATTTTCCGGACTATAAGACTTTAAGTTCATCTAGTTCAACCCACAGCCTTTACATGTTGATCCAGAGGAAGGCAAAAAAAAAACCATGTGGCAACACTAAGCTCCACATTGGGGGAAAAAATTCCTTCCTGACTCCAGATACGGCAATCAGACTAGATCCCTGGATCAACGCCCTATCAAAGAATCTAGTATATATAACTGATAATATTAAAGTTTTCAAGAAAGGCATCCGGGCCCTTCTTAAATGTTAGTAGTGACTCACTCATTACAACATCATGTGGCAGAGAGTTCCATAGTCTCACTGCTTTTACAGTAAAGAATCCACCTCTGTGATTATGATTAAACCTTCTTTCCTCCAGACGTAGAGGATGCCCCCTTGTCCCCGTCTCAGGCCTAAAGAGATCATTAGAAAGTTCTCTGTACTGTCCCCTCATATATTTATACATTATTATAAGATCACCCCTAAGCCTTTGTTTTTCCAAGATAAGTAACCCCAAGTTTAATAACCTGTCTTGGTATTGCAGACCCCTCAATCCTCTAATAACCTTGGTCGCTCTTCTCTGGACCCGCTCTAGTTCAGCTATGTCTTTCTTTACACCGGAGACCAGAATTGTACACAGTATTCTAAGTGTGGTCGCACTAGTGACTTGTATAGAGGTAAAATTATGTTCTCCTCATGAGCATCTATGCCTCTTTTAATGCATCCCATTATTTTATTTGCCTTTGCAGCAGCTGACTGACACTGGCCACTAAATGTGAGTTTGTCATCTACCCATACACCCAGGTCTTTTTCAGTAATTGTTTTGCCCAGTGTTTTACAATTAAGCACATAATTATACCTTTTGTTTCCTCTGCCCAAGTGCATGACCTTACATTTACCCCATTAAAGCTCATTTGCCATTTATCAGCCCAAGCTTCTAGTTTACATAAATCCTCCTGTAATATAAAATTGTCCTCCTCTGTATTGATTACCCTGCAGAGTTTAGTGTCATCTGCAAATATTGAGATTCTACTCTGTATGCCCCCTACAAGGTCATTAATAAATATATTAAAAAGTAGCAGGCCCAACACTGACCCCTGTGGTACCAGACTGTTAACTGTGACCCATTCTGAGTGTTTGATAACCAGCCTTTGTTTCCTATCACTAAACCAGTTCTTAACCCACTTACACATATTTTCCCCTATCCCCATTGATCTCATTTTATGTATCAACCTTTTGTGTGGCACCGTATCAAAAGCTTTTGAAAAGTCCATATACACCACATCCACTGCATTTCCTTGGTCCAGTCCAGAACTTACTTCTTCATAGAAGCTTATCAGATTAGTTTGACAGGAACGGTCCCTCGTAAAACCATGTTGATATTGGGTCATGAGGTTATTTTCATTCAGATACTCCAGTATATCATCTCTTAGAAAACCCTCTAGGATTTTACCCACAGTAGAGGTTAAGCTTACTGGACTATAATTTCCAAGTTCAGTTTTAGTCCCCTTTTTGAATATTGGCACCACATTTTCTATACGCCAGTCCTGTGGTACAGACCCTCTTATTATCGAATCTTTAAATATTAAAAATAATGGTCTATCTATGACACTACTCTGGGGTGTATCCCATCCGGGCCCGGGGATTTGTCAATTTTAGTGATTTTTTAGACGATGCCGTACTTCCTGCTGGGTTAAGCAGGTGACATTTAATTGAGAGTTTTTGTTATCACTGATCATATTGTCTGTCATGGGATTTTCTTGTGTAAATACTGTTGAAAAAAAAGTAATTTAGCATATTGGCTTTTTCCTCATCCTCATCCACCATTTCACCCAGATTATTTTTAAAGGGGCCAACACCATCATTTTTTAGTTTCTTACTATTTATGTAGTTAAAAAATATTTTGGGATTATTTTTACTTTCTCTGGCAATGAGTCTCTCTGTCTCAATCTTTGCTGCCTTGATTTGCTTTTTACAAATGTTATTTGATTTTCTGTCTTTATTTAATGCCTCATCACTACCTACTTGCTTTAATTCCCTAAATGCTTTCTTTTTGTCACTTATTGCGCCCCTTACAGCCTTATTTAGCCATAGTGGTTTCCTCCTATTTCTAGAATGCTTATTCCCATAGGGTATATATTGTGCACAGGCCCTATTCAGGATGCTAATAAACGTCTCCCATTTGCTTTGTGTACTTTTGTGTCTCAGGACATCGTTCCAGTTTATTGCACTAAGATCATCTCTCAACCATTGGAAATTTGCCTTCCTGAAGTTTAGTGTCCTGGTAGCCCCTCTACTACACATCTTATTAAAGGATACTTGAAAACTTATTATTTTGTGATCACTATTACCCAAGTGATCTCCAACCTGTATATTTGATATGCAGTCTGGTCTGTTGGTTAATATTAGGTCCAGCAGTGCCCCCCTTCTTGTTGGGTCCTGAACCAGTTGTGAAAGGTAATTGTCTCTCATAGTTGTCAAAAACCTATTACCTTTGCTAGAACTGCAGGTTTCTTTTCCCCAATGTATTTCAGGGTAGTTGAAGTCCCCCATAATAATGACTTCTCCTGAGTCGCTGCTTTATCTAGGCATACTCTAACAGAAGAATGCCCAAAGTAATGGGGAGAGTGTTGGTTTATCGGAGAATGGTGACCACTGATAACGCAACCACAGCCAGTGACTGAAAAGAATCTGTGACTTCTCTGCATTTAGTGGTCACTACTCACCTGAGTCATCTGTAGGAATCTCCACTTTAATCCATTCATCATCCCATATACATGTCTCTGTAGTATTAATATCGGTCAGATCTTCATCCTGAAACAAATATTGTAAAAGTCACAGACAGATGGAAAAGTCCCATATATGATCAGCTGTAATCTGCCATCTCCACCGTTCTCATTACACAACTTGTTCTGCCTCCAGTGTTTAATCTGTTCTTTCTTATTGTTCTGGTGTACAGCAATATCCATGTTTTCTCCACTAGGTTAAATTTATAGGGATATTTCATCACACCTTCTCTCCATCTACCTGATCATCCTGAGGAACATCGGTGTTTTCTAGCTTCGAGTCCTGTGGGAGAAGGGGATCGGGACATCTTTCTGGTGTTGTGCTATTACTGGATAGAGCTGGAGGAGACACATTCAGGGACTGAATTCATTCTTTACATACAGATCATTATAGGCCGTGTGTATTTAGTCCTGTCTATTACCTGGTGATGTGAGGGGCTGGAGATCCTCCATCATGACTATGTCCTTGTACAGATCTTTGTGTCCTTCTAAATACTCCCACTCCTCCATGGAGAAATAGATGGCGACGTCCTGACATCTTAAAGGAACCTGAAACATACAATTATACTGTCATCAACCCAATTATCTTCACAGTGTTACTGTATAATGTCCCATCATTCCCAGCAGTGTCACCTCTCCAGTCAGCAGCTCAATCATCTTGTAGGTGAGTTCTAGGATCTTCTGGTCATTGATGTCCTCATGTATCAGGGGGTGAGGTGGAGGCCCCGTGATTGGGTTCAGGGGTCTTCCCTCAGACACAGGGTCCTGACAGCGCTCACTAGAGCTCTTCACTACTGTGTAATCCTGGTTATGGAGAGACACATTAATAAATCTCCAGTCTCCAGACATTTCCAGAGTCCTCACCTGTCCAGTTCTGTCATCTGTTATTCTGTCCATAGATTAGAATGATGTCATGTGACATTGTCATCAGAATCTCTCACCTCTCCAGTAAGCCGGAAGAGGATCTCTAGGGTGAGGTGTAAGATCCTCTCTGCCATCTTGTTCCTGTCCATATTCATTCTTGATGGTCAATTAGGAGAATTCTTTTGTATAGAAGATCTCCACTGAAAGGATCCGATATTGTAGGGACCTGAATGAGGGACTTGATTGGGAAAATGACGAAATGTAATATCATAAAAATTACATGTAATAATACAGTTCCCAGAAATAATAAATAAAACACATGAGGTGATATAATGTGTTGATGTTGTATTCTTAAATCATATTCACTGGAACAATAGTTAAATTGTTGACAAAGTCAACTTGTCCCATTTACTGGCTATTTTGGTCACTGCTTCAGACGCTAATTGCCTACAGTGATCACATGTGACCAAGAAATACAGAGACTGGAAGGGACCCAAGCAGTGATGGCACAAAACTAGTGTGGGATCATTAATGTGTTACTATTTTTATGACTTTACAATATTGTTTTCTTCCTAATATCTGTGACGAAATGGACCCCTTCAATGTAGAACATATATAGATTTCTTATGTAACCCAGACAGTATTGTATATTGGTTTGTAAACTTGTAATGGCCAAGGAGAATTTCCTACAGCTTTTCATAGATTACTGTGGTTTTAGCTAGCATGGTAATGTAATTATCTAACTTGTTTGTCATTGAAGGCCAGAGAACTTAATTATGCTAATCGTCCATTGTATGTTACCTTGTGGATCCCTGACTCTATGTACATGGCCGCAGCTACTATTGTTTAAGTGTCATTGATTGCAGACTCAGTGTCTCATACTAACATTCCATTGTATCACTGCTAGGTGCCATATCAATCAGCATTTGGCTCTCCATGTCTGGACTGCAATACGACCAAAAATGGTTATATGAGGCTTGAGGTCCAGCCAATGTAAAGACAGTGTTATTCCACCTATCGTGACGTTCCCAATATCCTGCAATGAGGGCTGAAGGTATATAAGGAGATGTGTTCATTAACCAGAGTTAGTTAGATTGAGGTTTGGATTCAGGCAGCTAATCTATGATCTTCGGGTCCGGTTAGCGAGCCTAGGCATTTCGGTGCCGACCAAGGGGACCAGAACACGGACTATAGAACTACAAGGACTTCAGCATCGGATTATCGGATTCGGCTGTGATAAAGACTGCATAAGGATAAGGAAGCAACCCAGGTTGGGATAATACAGTCACCTGGCTATCGACTTTTCTGTGCTACATACTAAACCCTGGTGAGCCAGCGGAAGGGTGAGACTCTGTTGCCTGTTACATTGTTGTGTTTTGCTGGTTATGCATTATATGCTGTTCACTGTTTGGGGATCCAATAAAGCCTTAATATTGTGATTCCCTCACCCTGTGTCGTCTGAGTAGTGTTCCGCCCACGGTTAAGAAGCTCGGGCGTTCAGTTGGGGATGAGCCCTGGTCCACGTTGTCTTTGTAAAGGCGGCTGGGCCTGCGGACGAGAGCACCCACTGACCCCCGGGTCTCCACAATATCTACTAACAAAACCTATATATTTTAGACCACACACAACAAGCAGTTTATTCCTCGGATTCTGCAGCTGAATACGTTTGTCATAGATTCCTCTTCCGTAACGCCAATTCTTGTCTTATTTACCAATACTTGAATCAGCATTAGCAATACTGCAGGAGATATCCATTACAGGGCTGTTGGTAGAAAATGGACCGACTCCGACTCTTAAAATATATAATAAATTGGGTACAGTAGTTCAATGCAGAATGTAAATATTATTATTATGAATTACTATCTTCTATCTAAATATCTTGATTATTGTATCGTAATAACGCTTAAAAGCCTGAATCTCTGCCCTCCCTGTGGAGTCACCACCAAGTCCCGTCCCTCTGTGCCACACCTGCTGCTGCGAATGCCGAATGGCCGAGGCATCCTGCGCACAATGCTGCTCAAGACCAGGCATTTGCACCATTGGGTGGTGGGGGATAGACCCCCGCTCAGCCTGCAGGTATAACACTAACTTCAAAGCGCCGAATGTCCTCCAGTAAACAGAGGGGACAAAAAGAAAAGAGAGAGAGGAAACCCTATGACCAGAGGATTCAAATAGGAAAAGAATCTCCATCAGTAACCCCTGGGTTAGGTAAGTGACTCATTTGAGTCCAAATCTGCTCTAACTGTGTGGCCAGAATAACATCAACGGGGACAAAGTAATTTATAAAGGCATGAGACGTTATGGTTATAAATCAGTGGATGTGTTGTTCTAACAACACTTGTACAGGAACCACTTGGTATTAGAAAAGGTTTTTATCTGTACTAGTGTAATCTAAGGCAATACACATACATGTACATGTAAACTTAAAGGAATTGTTTAGGTGAATGACAACATTACACTTGAAAACCATTTAGATATAGATAACTCCTTTTTGCTTTACCATAGAAATAACTCAAATGGTGAAAAAGTGAAAACTACATATGAATGCACATGAATGTAGTGGAAACCTTTACAATAAGGATCGGAGTTAGAAAGTCTAAAAATCCTTCTTCGTTTCTGTGAATTAAGGGTTGATAACCTGTTATATAGGTGTGTAAACTCAGCTGGTATTCCTTGGTTTTGTGTAATTTGCGCAGTAGCACTTTTACATTTTGTTCTCATATAAAGTCTTTAGTGCACCGGTTTGTAGGGAACAGTGCTGACTGCTACCTGCAGCATCCCCTATTTTTTTGGGTGGGCTAAATTGTCTCTTTAAAGCGAGTCAAAACCATTGGCATTAAGCACTATATGTGTACATTTTGAATGTTCACGAATTATTTGAAGCCTATAGAAATAACTGTTATAAAGTGTACAAGTAAAGTGTTTTAGTTGCAGGCGTGGGCCTAGCCTGCAATGTGAGAGGAAGCAGCAGTGAGAGCTCCCACCGGAGAACCTTCTTAGATCCTCCATTACCACATTAATTAGCCCTAAAACAAGCCACCACGGCTGGCAGAAGTGACCGAGAGCTGGCAGCAGTGATCCTGAACCACAGAGACGCAGTGATGAACCGCTGGAGACAGCGGAACGTGGGAGTGAGAAATGGAGGGTGCTCCCAAGATGGCGCTGCTGCGCGAGATGCTGCAGTGTAAGAGAAAGCAGCATGCCAACGGAGGATAGAGGTGGCCGCCAGATTAGAGTGGTTTACGAGAGGATCAGAGCGTGGCACAGATGCTACAGGAGACGGAGGTGAGGGGGACTGGGCATAGGAGGAGGTCCCGATATCTGAGGGGGAGACAGATACTCGGGAAGCTGCAACAGTAGATACCATAAGGGCTGTTGGAGGCCATGATACTGTGGCCCCTGAAGGAAAAACGGCAGACAGCATATGAGGGTGGTTAATTTACTTGGATTAATATATGTATTAATGGGAAAACCAATTAAAGTGCTTAGCTGGAACGTGAGAGGCCTGTCTGATAAGATCAGAAGGGCGGCTATACTTCAATATGTTTTGGCTCAAAGCCCCTTGGTGGTGTGCCTTTTAGAAACTCACCTGACTAGGGAAAGAATAGATGTATTGAACAGGAAGTGGGTACAGAAAGCATATTATTCCACCTTTTCAACATGTGCAAGGGGGTGATATTAATTCACAAGTCCAGTAGGTTTAAGGAGGTGGAGGTCCACTTAGATAAAGAAGGGCAGTATGTTGTGATGTTGTGTAGACTTTCTGGACAGCTAATGTGTACTGGGTACGTCATGTGTCATAAAGAGGTTAATGACTACCAGGCCCAGTCAGAAGCAGAGTGCAATAATGTATATCATGTGTCCCATATATACATTGGAGTAAAATCAGGTAACACCGCTGATTTGAGCAGGATTGGCTGCCTATATAATGGCATGCAAATGTTTTGGGCACCCCTGGTCATAATGACTGTAATTGTGAACAGTTAAGAAAGTTAAAGATGAAATGATCTCCAAAAGGCATAATGTTAAAAGATGACATATTTACTTTGTATAAATATATATATTTTCATGTTTAACATTTTAAAAATTCCAAAAAGAAAAATGGGTCGATGCAAAGGGTTGGGCACCCTTGGAGATTTATGTGCTCAGATAACTTTGACCAAGGTTTCAAACCCTAATTAGCCTTTTTTGGTTATGGATTGTCCACTACCATAGTAAGGAAAGCCCAGGTGACACCAATTTCACGGCTTGATAAAAACCCAGCCTTCTCTAACCTTGTGCCAAAACCAGCAGCCATGGGTTCTTCTAAGCAGCTGCCTAGCACTCTGAAAATGATGGAGGCCCACAAAAGCAGGAGAAGGGTATAAGAAGATAGAACACCATGTTCAAGTTGCCATTTCAAAATGTAACTAATAGGGATGTGCGACTTGTTTAGAGTTCGGTGTTCGTACTGAACACAGACTGTACAATAATTTTCAGAGTTTGTGTGCTTTACGTATAGAAACCACTGATGCGAGCATCGCTGTGCTCATGTACACCTCGGCACTTGGCCCAGCGTGAGCCACTAACCTAGGAGTGTATGAATGGCTCGCAATGGAAGTAAAATCAGAGTTATCGGATGTACAGGGCAGGCCATTTACATGGATGCACCTTGATAAAATGGGAATGGTTGGTGATATCAACTTCCTGTTTGTGGCACATTAGTATATGAAAGGGGGAAAACTTTTCCAGATGGGTGGTCACCATGGCGGCTATTTTGAAGTCGGCCATTTTGGATCCAACTTCATTTTTTTTCAATGGGAAGAGGGTCATGTGACACATCAAACTTATTGAGAATTTCATTAAAAAACAATGGTGTGCTTGGTTTTAACATAACTTTATTCTTTCATGAATTATTTACAAGTTTATTACCATTTATAAAATGTGTTCAAAGTGCTGCCCATTGTGTTGGATTGTCAATGCCACCCTCTTCTCTCACTCTTGACACACTGATAGCAACACCGCAGAAGGAATGCTAGCACAGGCTTCAGCTGATCGGGTTGTCACATGACTGCGCGGTTTAAATCTCTCGCCCACTGATCAATTTTGGTGTGGCGCGCGATTTAAACCAATCAGCTGATCGGTCACATGACTGGCATCAGCTGAGTGGTTTAAATCAATGGATAGCCACGGATAGGCAAAAAGTGCAATGTGAAAGCACTCTAATGAACTAGCCATCTCTCCCTCCATCTTCCCCACCTATCTCACCTCCTCCACAGAACTGTTCCTCCACATTTAACCCTTTGTCTCCAGACACACTTGGCTATCTCATGTCCTCTCCTGCTCCCATCTATTAACACACTCTCTGCTTCTCCTCATTGCTTGTGATGTTGGAGGAGGCCTTTTTGCACCTACTGAGCAGTTTGAGCAGTGAAAAAATCTGATTTGGGAAAAAAACGCATGTGAAAGTAGCCTTATGCCAGAACATTGTTAGGCAAGAGATCAGAAGCTTGCTGAGAGTCTTTAGCCCTGGCACAGACTCTACATCTACATACTCCTCAATGGTTAATCTGTGCAAGCACCACCTCTGCAGCCATTTTTCTGAAGTCCAGCGCGTCTGTGGTAGGCTGTGCACAGATTGATATCTCGGCTCTCTGAAATCTCAATCTATGCACTTGTTGCCTCCGTAGCCATTTTCTAGATGTTCATTGAGTTCACCACATGCAGAGCAATGCCGCCCGACTAGTGCTGCTGTGACACCCCCTTCTCCAAGCATCCTCCACCGATCTCGCCGCCAATTTCCTGTAGTGGTGACCCTGCTGCCTGTTTTCTCCCCACCTCCACGCCCCCTGGTAATGTATATCCAGAATGTAAAAACACATTTCCAATTTTCACCTAATTTTTTGTGCGGCTAAAAGTGCGTCTTATAATCCGGTAAAAGCAGTATACTTGTCTAGACTTTGGAGCTTTATCCCGCTTTGGTTGCAGATGGTTACTGGTCCTAATTGAACAGGCCATAAAACAATTCTATATAATAATGGCTCTGTGTCTTGGGACAATTAGTGACACGCAATGAAAGCCTGTCTTAGGGGGACTCTTATTCAAGCTGTGAGCTAAGTGAAGATGAAAGCTGGTGAATTACTTAGAACAATTAGAATAGACACTAAAACGTTTTATATTTCTAGTGGGGACAGGGCAGACTTACTTCAAATGCAAGTGGAACAAGATGCTTAGAATACACATTCTGGAATTAGCTGAGGTCAAGAGATCATTAGAAAAATCAACTATTTTGATGAATGTGAAAAAAGTACAGCAAGGGAACTCATTTATTACTGCTCTGAAGGATAGGGAGGATTTCAGGTAACATCCGGAAAGGTGTAGGGTGCTCCCACAGTGATGGAGTACAGCCGCCTTCCTATTTTTCAAAGGTTTATTCAAAAAAAATTTGATGCATAAAAAAAGGGGGTCATACAACGCGTTTCGGCTGAATACTTTGTACACATACCTTCCTCAGGTATGTCAGAACATAGAATAAATGGTCTTTATATACATATATAGGTCAAGTAATCAGCTGTTTGGTCTATTCAAGTGATTTACCTTAATTATTTAGAGACGTTACACCCTCTTGGAGAAGTGCTGTTCACTTCAATGTGTGTGGTTAATTAGCTCAGAGGTGGAAATGTATGTATATAGTATATTATAGTCTCCACTCTTATAGTTTTCCCTATTCATAAACAATCATTTTTTTTTTTTAAATCAAATATGTACATGTTCTTCTTTTGCAGATTATTATTCCATGGAAGAACTGCCTTATTCAAAACAGATTTAAAGCCATATATATACACTGTCTATTAATTTGCGCTTGTTTAAAAACATCTTTGTACTTTCTACTTCATCCTTCTCACATTACCTAAAATATATGTTCAAAAGAATAAAAATATGCAGCTTCTTATCTAATAAATATCTAATAAAATACTTTTTTATATGCTAAAATCACACTTCATATTTTTGTTCATTAAAATCCTATTTTTCCTGAATTACGGTATATTAATGTCACATATTCTATTATTTGATATATATCTATTTGTTATTGATAGCTCTTGCAATATCATTTTCCTGTGCGTATGAGAAAAAAAAATATTATAATAATATATAAAAACATTTATCTCATTATTACCCCTTTACTATCATGTAGACATATTTCCTATTCTCTTTAGTAATCAGTCCATGGACTCGGACTCACAGGGGGTTAATGCTAATTCCCCATTTCAATGCTAGCCCTTCTCCTAAGAAGTGCTCCACAGACATCTCTTGTAGTTGCTGGAGATCAAATGTGGACTAAAAGAATTTACAATCCCAAAGTGAACTGAAACCTAAAAAAACTATTTGGAAATTGTTCTGGTAATTAAAGGGATCCTGTCACCTCCAAATCGCCTCCTAAGCTAGCAAAACAGTCCCTGCAGCATATTATCACTAATCTCGCACTCCTTTTGTCTCCTAAAAGCATCCTGTGAAAGTGCATAAAAACGTTTTAATACTCACTCATTAGTGATTATAATTAGCAGGGGCTATAATCTTTAGTCACCAAGGCGGGCTGTTTTGCAGCTCCAGGATCCACCCTGTCTCTGTGTGTTCTGCTGTGATGTGCAGGCATTGCCCTCCCCCCTCTCTATCACTCACAGAATGCAAATCATTAGTCCTGCCTTCAGTTTCAGTTTCAGTTTCACAGCAGCACAGACAGAGAGAGGGCTGGATCATGAAGCTGCAAAACAGCCCGCCCTGGTGACTAAAGAATATAGTCACTGCTAATTATAATCACTAATGAGTAAGTATTAAAACGTTTTTCTACACTTTCACAGGATGATTTTAGGAGACAAAAGAAGTGTGAGATTAGTGATGGGATGCTGCAGGACAT
The DNA here is from genome assembly GCA_033576535.1 of Allobates femoralis. NCBI lineage: Eukaryota > Metazoa > Chordata > Amphibia > Anura > Aromobatidae > Allobates > Allobates femoralis. Next base: position 470,111,852 of record JARQOC010000006.1, read on the forward strand.
GTTTTGCTAGCTTAGGAGGCATTTTGGAGGTGACAGGATCCCTTTAATCTTCATTTCCCCATGGGGGTCTCAGATCCTAACCGCTGGATCTACCATCAAATTCATATATACTTAGTATATATAGTAGGATTCAAGGAGATCCGATCCTACCAATACAATGTCCCAATACTACCAGCTTCTGGCGTATTGTACCAGTGAGAGCGGATCAGTCTATTTCAGCTGGACTGTCCTCGATTCTATTCCCTTCTACAGGCCTACTCTCAATCACCATAGGAGACCATATACAATATAATCTCCCTAGGTTGTCTCTCTTTCTTATCCTGCGCAACCTCACAGGTGGAAAAATAATATTGTATCTTTTGTTTTGATTAACATTTTTCAAGGAAGTGATATCTATTCGTTCTTAGGGCCACGTCACACACACAGATATTTGTGCAGAGATTGTTCGCAGATCTCTGATTGCAGTGAAATCATGGACACATTGTTCCATTTGTACACGGCCACAAAATGGAGCAATGTGTCCATGATTTCACTGCAACCAGAGATCTGCGAACAATATCTGCACAATTATCTGTGTGTGTAACTGGGCCTTACTCAGATTTGTAATCTATCAAGGATTCCTCATGTCTCTCATTGGTTAATGAAGAGAAATAAGGAATCACTCATATGTCTATATGTTTTCCAACTTGCTGTTGAGGCCGCCTGGATACAAACTCCGCATTTTATAAATCCAAAACGCTTCCTTTTTATTAAGTTGCTGTATTCTATTGGGGACATTTGGTATATGTTCTACTGGTGTTATAAGAATTTTGAATCTTTTCCCATGGGTTAGTGACAAATGGCATGATAGACCATGTGTCATCAACCCTATTTTTGCATTATGTCTATGGCCATTAAGTCGAGTTCGGATCTTTTGGGTGGTGCGCCCGACATATTGGAGACCACATTCGCAGGTGATAACATATATAACAAATCTAGTGTCACATGTTAGGTGGTCTCCAATTGTTATTGTTTCTCCTGTACTTGTTTGATACAATAGTTTTTTTTTATCAATGTCTTATATTTTTGCAACAGTGGCATTTTTTGTGTCCGCAAAGCTCTGTGACTCCTTGCCTATAGCAATGCAGGTGATAGTCTTTCAGAATTTATTCTGGGCTAATCATTAATTAGTCAAAGTCGGTTCTCATACCATTAGATGAGTGAAGTGGGTAAGAAAATACTGTATGCAGGTCAAGATTACATCTGGTATCTATATTTATATATTTGGGGGTGAAGACATCCCATAACCCTTTGGATTATGAAAAAAATAAATTTGAATCCAATTCTTACTAAATTTATGCAGAAAATGGAGGCCTGGGTTAAATTTCCCTTATCGTTGGTAGGTAACATTATTTTAATTAAAATTATAAGGATGTCTCAGTTGATACACCTTCGTAATTCACTGGGGTTGAACCTGATTTGATTCTTCCTCTCTACTAATGGTACAATGAGATGAGGGGTCTCAAACTCGAGGCCTCAAGGGCCACAAACAGTGCAAGTATTCAGAATTTCCTTAGCATTTGACAGTTTGTAATTTAATCTCCTGCACATGTGATGATTCCAACTGTCAAATGCTAAGGAAATCCTGAAAAACTGCACTGTTTGCAGCCCTCGAGGCCTGGAGTTTTAGGCCCCTGAATTAGATCTGTGCTGTGGAGGGTGGGAACGTTCTGTATCAAACTGGAAACTCTATAGAGAATAATTAGAGGAAGGGTTGGTGGTACCTAATCCGTGGGGATGCCTTTTGGTAGCACAAGCCCAGTATTTTAGAGGATGGGAGGGACATAATAAAAACTCTTTGAAATCTATTCTACAAAGAGAGGTGGATAGCCTATCACTGTATGAAGCTTTGGAGAGTAACACATTTAGGGTAAGTTCACACATACAGTTTTAACCTCGGTTTAGCAGCGAAAACCGCCGGCGGTTTAGCATAGGTTTTATTTAAATTTATGTAAATCCTTAGCAGCTTTAGGACTTACAAGTAACCCTATGCAATTTAGAAACCGCTGTGCACACATAGTCGGTTTATGTGAGCGGATCCGCCAGCGGTTGAGCGGTTTCCGAGCGGTTTAGCAGCATACAACATGTCAATTCTTCCCAGCGGTTTTGGATCGGTTCCATGAACAAAATCCTTCATAGAAAACCGCTGGAAAAACCGCAGGGAAAAAACGACTATGAACCGCAATGCACACGCTGAAAAAACAGCCGGAAAACCGCCGGAACACAGCTGGAGACTTCAGAGCTCAGAACTGATAATTTCCAGCGGTTTTCTGACGGTTTGAACGCCACTAAACCTTCCTGTGTGAACTTACCCTTAAATTGTCTTCAACAAGACTTTCTACATTTGCCTGTGCTCTGGAATAGAGATGAGCCACCACCCTAGTGTTCGAATTCGATTCGTCGAAATTAGGGGTGTGTTCGTCGAACACCGTCGAACTCCATTGAAAACAATGGCAGGCAAACATAAACACATACAAACACATAGAAAACACCTTCTAAGGTGTCCAAAAGGTGAAACACTACTCGGAAGATACAACAAACACATGGAAAAGTGATAAGTACATATAAAAAATGCGAAAAGAGATTGACGAGTAAAAGGAGGAGGAGACACAGATATAGGTATGTCATGCTCCTCTAAAATCCGTTTTTACTCCAGTATTTGTAAGGCATCATGCACACGATGAGTATTTGGTGCGTTTTACTTCAGTATCTGTAAGGCCACATGCAGACGATGAGTATTTGGTGTGTTTTACTTCAGTATCTGTAAGGCCTCGTGCAGACGATGATTCTTTGGTGATGTTTTTCCTCAGTATCTGTAAGGCCTCGTGCAGACTATGAGTATTTGGTGCGTTTTACTTCAGTATCTGTAAGGCCACATGCAGACGATGAGTATTTGGTGCGTTTTACTTCAGTATCTGTAAGGCCTCGTGCAGACGATGATTCTTTGGTGATGTTTTTCCTCAGTATCTGTAAGGCCTCGTGCAGACGATGAGTATTTGGCGAGTTTTACTTCAGTATCAATAAGGCCAGGTGCAGATGATGAGCATTTGTTGAGTTTTACTTCAGTATTTGTAAGGCCTCGTGCATACGATGAGTATTTTGTGATGTTTTTCCTCCCTATCTGTAATGCCGTGTGCAGACGATGAGTATTGTGTCACATTTTGGGGACTACAAGAAGAGTCTCCATTTTTTCCAAAAATTTGGGCACAGACACCACTTAAGTGGCATCAATTGCCCCACAGTTGCAAACTTTAAATGGTTACTTTTAAGCAAAAATCCACAAGGCTTTAGTCTCCCCAGGATGACACAGGGGTAGAAAAGTCCTTGCGGATCCATGACTTGTTCATCTTTATGAACGTTAGTCTGTCCACATGCTGGGTGGACAGATGCGTGCGCTTTTCTGTCAGTACACCACCAGCAGCGCTGAAGACACGTTCCGAGAGAACGCTGGCTGCGGGGCACGGCAAGATCTCCAAGGCGTGAGTGGCGAGCTCAGGCCATTTTTCCAGATTGAAAGCCAAAATGGACAAGGCTCCAGTTCCCCAGTCATGGCATCAATGTTAATTTGGAGATGCTCGTATACCATCTGCTCCAGGCGTTGACTATGTGTCAGACATCTCGTGTCTTCAGGCCTTGCAAATGATGGTCTAAAAAAATTGTGAAACGAGGCCACAAAATTGCTGTTACCACCACCAGATACGGTGTTACTGGTACAGTGTGAGTGATGATGAAGCGACAGTCCCACGGTTGACAAGTTAGAACTGTGAGATTCACTCTGTGTACCACTGGTGTTTTGTGGAAAAGCCGACCTGAGGTTATGTATCAGCTTCTGCTGATACTCCTGCATGCATGCGTCCTTTTTGTATGGCAGGAATTATTTCGGCAAATTTGGTCTTGTATCGGGAATCTAAGAGTGTGGCCACCCAGTAGTCGGCATTACTTCTAATTCAGCCAATTTGAGGGTCATGTTGCAGGTTGTGCAGCAAGAAGGCGCTCATGTGTCTTGCGCATCCAGGAGGACCAAGTCCTTGTTGTGTTGGTGGTGGGGAGGTGAGAAGCATGCTTCCTTCCTCTGCCCTCTTCCCCCAACCTCCCACAACAGAAATGTCATTAAGGTCTCCCTCATCTGCTGACTCTTCCATGGCCATTGCAAGTTCATCCTCCATTTCTCCCTGTGCTCTTGCACCTTCCTCAAGAGTTTGGTTGCTACCATACGCCCTCATTAATCCCTCTCCACCACCCTCCCATGCCTGCTGTCATGGTGCTGACAACCGTGAGGACCTTGGAGATGTTGTCATCCCTTCCGCATAGGACTCATACTGTACTTCCTCCACCTCCTCTTCTCCCACCACCTGACTCCGAATATTGTTTAGAGTGTGCTCCAGCATGTAGATCACCGGAATAGTCATGCTGATAATGGCATCGTCAGCACTAAACATCTTCGTCGCCATCTCAAAACTGTGCAGAAGGGTGAATAGGTCCTTGATCTGAGACCACTCCAGCAGCGTGATCTGCCCCACCTCTGGATCTCGTTGGCCCAGGCTATACGTCATAACGCATTGCACCAGGGCTCGGCGGTGCTGCCACAGTTGCTGCAACATGTGCAGAGTAGAATTCCAGCGTGTCGGTACATCACATTTCAGTCGGTGAACTAGCAAGCCGAAAGACTTCTGGAGCGAAGCAAGTCATTGAGCTGCGGGATGCGAACGCCGGAAGTGAGCACACAGCGACCGTGCCCTCTGCAGAAGCCCATCTTGGCCGGGATAGTGTGTCAAAAATTGCTGGACAACCAGATTCAACACGTGAGCCATACAAGGCACGTGTGTTATATTGCCCCTGCGAAGGGCCGCACCCAGGTTTGCAGCATTGTCGCACACGGCCTTCCCTGGCTGCAGGTTGGGTGGAGACAACCATTGCTGAAACTCGGTCGCCAGAGCTGACCACAACTCCTCAGCTGTGTGACTCACATTTCCCAGGCATTTCAAGGTAAAGACCGCCTGATGGTGTTGAGCCCTGCTGCCAGCATAGTAAGGAGGTATGCAGGATTCCTTCTGTGCAGTTATAACGCGGGTGGCATTACCAGACAGGCTTTAGGCAGAGGTGGAGGACCGAGATGAGGTTGAGGAGGCGATGTTACAGGCGACATCGCCGTTGGGGTGTCTACAAACCCTAGCGGCGATCCTGTAACATGGGAGCCTATGGCTCACACCCCTTGTCCTCAGAGACAACCTTTTCCTGACTTGACCAAAAACTTAATTTGTCAATTCAATCCGGTATCTGAGTCCCATCAGCATCATCCTCCTTGTGTCCACCATGAGTAGTTACTGTTAGGGAATGAGGGTCTGTGCAGTTGTTGGACAAGAAAAAGTTGGATGTAAATCGAGCAGAGGTGACTGAACCAACACTGCTACTAGGCCCAAAGTGAGACCTGAGCTAGGTGCAGTTAAAAATTCCTAGGAACTACACAGGTGGTATAGTTGCTTGTATTAGAAGTGGCCTACACTGCTGCTTTCTGTGACACTGCTACTTGACCCCAAGTGAAACCTGGGCAAGGTGCAGTTAAAAATTACTAGGACTTCTACGGAGTTTGAGCGGTTGTGCAGGGGGAGTTCGGACACCAGGGGCCTGATATCGGCATTATAGACTAATTTCTGACCCACAAGAGGGACAGGAAAAACCATTCCTATATATGGCAAGATGGGTTTCCGCCCTGGGGAGGGAGATTTCAAATGGAGAATGGGTTATTATTGGGAGAAATGCTGCCAAATCTTCGGTTTGTACCTTGTACAAAGAAAATATCTATAAAATTATGATGTTGTGGTACCACACTCCTACCCTCCTTCATGGGATGGACCCTTCCATACCTTCGACCTGCTGGAGGTGTGAGAAGGACTTGGGGACCATGTTTCATATATTTTGGTCTTGCCCAAAGATCAATTCCTTCTGGGTACAAGTCAAATCTATAATAGACAAAGTCTTGTATGCTGATGTGGAATTAGATCCCTTGGTGTTTCTCCTGGGCTCTGGGACTCCGGGTATGGGCAAGTTGTCCTCCAGACTAATGATTCATATCCTCACAGCAGCCAGGTGACTGATAGCGCAAGGATGGAGACAGCCAGGGGCTCCTTCACTTCAAAGCCTCAGGTGTAGAATACTTGATGCTAGATGTATGGAACATCTCATGGCTTTGCTTAACGACTCGGTGTACAGATTCTTGGCAATCTGGTATCCTTGGGACTATTACGCCGCTAACCTTGGTCTATGAACCCTCTTAATCAAAATACCCTGGTCAAAAATAATCCCCACGTCTTTTCGCCCTACATACCTATCCCTTCTGTCTTGTTTTGTCTTTAGTCTTTAAGTGTTTTAAATGTTGTTACGACAGACTTTAGTTTATTACTGCTTTTGTAAATGGTTTGGCTACTCTAACCATTTTATTTGTCCATAGAATTGGCTCTGCCATCCTATATTTTCTCCTGTGGAGACCTTGTTTTTGTTAGACCGTGAAGATGACGTGGTGGAATCTTGCTGTACTAACAGGTCTTATTTTATGTGGATATTTCTGGAAAACTTCTTTTGTTCAATAAAAATTTATGGTTTAAAAAAAAAAAAATTACAAAGAACTACACAGGCGGTGTAGTTGCTTGTATTAGAAGTGGCCTACACTACTGCTTTTTGTGACACTGCTACTAGACTCGAAGTGAGACCTGGGCAAGGTGCAGTTAAAAATTACTAGGAACTACACTGGCGGTGTAGCTTCTTTCACAAGTTGGTTACACCACTGTGTAAGTGACACTGCTACAGTACTAGCCCAAACAAATTGCCTGGACTAGCTGCAGTAAAAAAAAATGCGTACTTAAGACAGGTGGTGTAGCTTTCTTCACAGCAGTGCTACACTACCTGCCCTAAAGGATTCCCTGAGCTAGATGTGGCCAGATGCTGTGAAAAACACTTGCACATCACTGGCACACACCTGCCTGGCAAAAATTGCTATGAACTCCTCTAACCAAGCCCAAAGGGCTGCAATTACAACTAGTCCCTACTTCTATGAAGTAGCCCTGAAAAGCGCTGATATTAAAACTAGTCCCTACTCCCTACTCCTATGAAGCAGCCCTCAAAAGGGCTGATATTCCTACAATTCGCACCCTGTCTCCAGTCCCTACTCCCTAAACCTATCTATCTAACTTTATTCGCTCACTAGCTGAATAAGAAGAGAATTGACAGTTTTCACTGTATGGCACCCACAGCAGTAGCGGTGCCGTCTGACACAGAGCTGCAGCAATGAGCAAATGGTGGCGATGGGGAAAATGGCCGGGTCTTATAGGACCTGCATCGCCCCACTGTATATGCAGTTAGGAGGAAAAAAAATGGAGATCGCCAGTATTTCTGCAGCACTGATCTAACCCCCCCCTCCCCGCACACTATACACATAAACTGGTTTTTCACATCCATTAACAGGGTTAGGGTCAAGCTGTTGGTGATCGAAGCGTTATCGAACATAACCTAGAACTGCCGAATTTGAAGCAAATTCGGCGAATGACTCGAACACCACCCAAAACAGCTCGAATTTGAGATTGGCCAACTATTCGAATTGAACACCACTCATCTCTACTCTGGAATACACTAACCCAAACATTGCGAACAACTCCTAGCTTTCATGTTTTTAAGCGTGCTTTAAAAACTAATTTTATTAGACATTCCTATCACCTTAACTCCCTAACACAGGGGTGGAAAACCTTTTTCTGCCAGGGACCATTTGGAAATTTCTACCATCCTTTGGGGGCCGCACAAAATTATCAACTTGAAAATTAACCCGCTATACTTGGTTAAACTATCGACTGACCCTACTGTGGTGGCTGGGGCTGCTTCTCTTTGGTGTGGCTGTGATGTTAGGTGATACTGATCATGTTGCTTTACAACTAATTTTCCTGGTTTGCTGGGGCTATAGACATCACAGGAGAGGCTGGGAGCATATACTTTAATGGGGTGGCTGAGACTGGGGCATAGAGATAACTGGGGAGCTGGATTTAAAAGGCAGCCAGTTGGCAAAACATGTCTGCCAGCCCAAATACTGTGGTCCCCAGGAATCTGCTCGAGGGCACAGAAAAGGTAATCAAGGGCAGCATGCGAGGTTCCCTAACCCTACCCTAAAATAATTTTCCACTCTTTCCTGATCTACCCTTCTTAATGGGAACCTGTCAGGTCGCTCTACCCCTCTAACCTATCTATACCTGTCCCTGCACCTTCCTAACTGCTCTAAAGGCGCCCTTTAAAGAGGGAGAAAAATAGCATATAGTTAGATACAGTCTCCAGTCTCATATCTGGCCCGGAGCATTGTGGGGCTGATCACGTGGTACAGGCCGGGCTCCGGCGCATATTGAAGCTTGCCCATACCACGTGATCAGCCCCACAATGCACCAGGCCAGATATGACGCTCCGGCCGGGCATCACAGGAGCAGAACAGGCGGCAACTTCTAAAATAGGAGGAGATCAAGAGACAAAACGATGACGCCCAGCGGGGCGTGCAGAGACCAAGCAAGGAGGAGGAACAGAGCCCGCCTTTCCAGTCTCCAACTGGAGACTGTATGTAACTATAGAAGTTATTTTTCTCCCTCTTCATAGGGCGCATTTAGAGCAGACAGGGATGGTTAGGGAGCAGCTAGAAAGGTGCAGGGACAGGTAGTGATAGGATAGAGGGGTAAAGCGACCTGACAGGTTCCCTTTAGAACCTGCACCTTCTCATTCATCTGTCTTTACATCCTCCCTGAAATTAATATCACTTTTAAGTGCATATAGATAAACTGGCTGAAGACTGGAGCATGTAACTTCATATGACAAAACCCTATTTATTCTAATGATAGCTGAACCACACCTTGCAAGCAGGTCCTACCTACTGTGTTCCCCTTAGTCCCTATAGATTGTAAACTTTCGAGCAGGGTCCTCACCCCTCCTGTAACTGGTGAACTATTTATTACTTTTTATGGGTATGGTCTGTACATTGTCCTCACCGCGGTGCAGAATAAGTTGGCGCTATATAAATAAAAAAAATATTTTTTTATTACATTTCATTAAAGCCTAATATATGGTAGATTTGAGATCTTTAGCAATTCCCGGGGAGCTCACCATATACGTTTATAAGGAAAACTCCATGGTAAGTCATCCTGAGCATCCTTGATGGTTTTGAAGGTTGGAAGGTAATGGGGTAGGGAGAATGTCTCCGCTGATGTCGGATAACACGTTTAAGGCCTTTTCGCAATTGCAAGAGGAATACAAAAGATTATTACAAATAAAAACATTTATAAATAAGATGTTATTGGAAAAAAAAAAGAAAACACAGTTTTAGCAACTTATGAAATATAGGAAAGCAATCTCCCTGCACAATTGTAGTGAAATCCCGTCCATAACAACCTTATTACTCTATACAACTGTGGTGTGGTGATTATCTCATATGTACCAGAGTCACCACCATCAACATAAAGTACAGAGAGGAATTATTATTATTATCCCCCGTAATGGGTAATGTGCACCTACCTCCACCTGCAGAGCCGCACTCTACATATATGGCTGCTCTGTGCTTACAGGACCTGTGATGATGTCACATGGAGGGGAGGAGTCAGGGGTCACATGATCAGCTCCTCTGGTTGTCATGGTGCTGGATGAGGTGAAGGTTATGTGTGGGGTCAGAGCAGAGCCGTATGTACGAGGTGTACAGAGCAGAGCCGCGTGTGTACGAGGTGTACGGAGCAGAGCCGCGTGTGTACGAGGTGTACGGAGCAGAGCCGCGTGTGTACAAGGTGTACGGAGCAGAGCCGCGTGTGTACGAGGTGTACGGAGCGGAGCCGCGTGTGTACGAGGTGTACGGAGCGGAGCCGCGTGTGTACGAGGTGTACGGAGCGGAGCCGCGTGTGTATGAGGTGTACGGAGCGGAGCCGCGTGTGTATGAGGTGTACAGAGCAGAGCCGTGTGTGTACGAGGTGTACGGAGCGGAGCCGTGTGTGTACGAGGTGTACGGAGCGGAGCTGTGTGTGTACGAGGTGTACGGAGCGGAGCCGTGTGTGTACGAGGTGTACGGAGCGGAGCCGTGTGTGTACGAGGTGTACGGAGCGGAGCCGTGTGTGTACGAGGTGTACGGAGCGGAGCCGTGTGTGTACGAGGTGTACGGAGCGGAGCCGTGTGTGTACGAGTTGTACGGAGCAGAGCCGTGTGTGTACGAGGTGTACGGAGCAGAGCCGTGTGTGTACGAGGTGTACGTAGCGGAGCCGTGTGTGTACGAGGTGTACGGAGCAGAGCCACGTGTGTACGAGGTGTACGGAGCGGAGCTACATGTGTATGAGGTGTACGGAGGGGAGCCACGTGTGTACGGAGCAGAGCCGTGTGTGTACGAGGTGTACGGAGCGGAGCCACGTGTGTACGAGGTGTACGGAGCAGAGCCGTGTGTGTATGAGGTGTACAGAGCAGAGCCGTGTGTGTACGAGGTGTACGGAGCAGAGCCGTGTGTGTACAAGGTGTACGGAGCAGAGCCATGTGTGTATGAGGTGTACGGAGCGGAGTCGCGTGTGTACGAGGTGTACGGAACGGAGCTGCGTGTGTACGAGGTGTACGGAGCGGAGCTGCGTGTGTACAAGGTGTATGGAGCAGAACCGTGTGTGTACGAGGTGTACGGAGCGGAGCCGTGTGTGTACGAGGTGTACGGAGCGGAGCCGTGTGTGTACGAGGTGTACAAAGCGGAGCCGTGTGTGTATGAGGTGTACGGAGCAGAGCCGTGTGTGTACGAGGTGTACAGAGTGGAGCCAAGTGTGTACGAGGTGTACGGAGCAGAGCCGTGTGTGTATGAGGTGTACAGAGCGGAGCCGTGTGTGTATGAGGTGTACGGAGCGGAACCGTGCGTGTACGAGGTGTACGGAGAGGAGCCGTGTGTACGAGGTGTACAGAGCGGAGCCGTGGGTGTACGAGGTGTACAGAGCAAAGCTGCATGTGTACGAGGTGTACGGAGTGTAACCCTGTATGTACGAGGTGTATGGAGTGGAGCCAAGTGTGTTCAAGGTATACCGAGTGGAGCCGTGTGTGTACGAGGTGTACGGAGCGGAGCCGTGTGTGTACGAGGTGTACAGAGTGGAGCCAAGTGTGTTCAAGGTGGACAGAGTGGAGCCGTGTGTGCACGAGGTGTACGGATCAGAGCCGAGTGTGTACGAGGTGTACGGAGCAGAGCCGTGTGTGTACGAGGTGTACGGAGAGGAGCCGCGTGCGTACGAGGTGTACGGAGTGGAGCCTTGTGTGTACGAGGTGTACGGAGCGGAGCCGTGTGTGTACGAGGTGTACGGAGCGGAGCCATGTGTGTGTCGTGGTGTACGGAGCGGAGCCGCGTGTGTATGAGGTGTACGGAGCAGAGCCGTGTGTGTACGAGGTGTACAGAGTGGAGCCAAGTGTGTACGAGGTGTACGGAGCAGAGCCGTGTGTGTATGAGGTGTACAGAGTGGAGCCGTGTGTGTATGAGGTGTGCGGAGCGTAACCGTGTGTGTACGAGGTGTACGGAGAGGAGCCGTGTGTACGAGGTGTACGGAGAGGAGCCGTGTGTACGAGGTGTACAGAGCGGAGCCGTGGGTGTACGAGGTGTACAGAGCAAAGCTGCATGTGTACGAGGTGTACGGAGTGTAACCCTGTATGTAAGAGGTGTATGGAGTGGAGCCAAGTGTGTTCAAGGTATACCGAGCGGAGCCGTGTGTACGAGGTGTACGGAGCGGAGCCGTGTGTGTACGAGGTGTACAGAGTGGAGCCAAGTGTGTTCACGGTGGACAGAGCGGAGCCGTGTGTGTACGAGGTGTACGGAGCGAAGCCGTGTGTGCACGAGGTGTACGGATCGAGAGCCGAGTGTGTACGAAGTGTACGGAGCAGAGCCGTGTGTGTATGAGGTGTACGGAGCGGAGCCGTGTGTGCACGAGGTGTACGGATCAGAGCCGAGTGTGTACGAGGTGTACGGAGCAGAGCCGTGTGTGTATGAGGTGTACGGAGCGGAGCCGTGTGTGTACGAGGTGTACAGAGCAGAGTCGTGTGTGTACGAGGTGTACGGAGCAGAGCCGTGTGTGTACGAGGTGTACGGAGCGGAGCCGTGTGTGTACGAGGTGTACGGAGCGGAGCCGTGTGTGTACGAGGTGTACGGAGCGGAGCCGCGTGTGTACGAGGTGTACGGAGCAGAGATGCGTGTGTACAAGGTGTACGGAGAGGAGCCGCGTGTGTAAGAGGTGTACGGAGCGGAGCCGCGTGTGTACGAGGTGCACGGAGAGGAGCCGCGTGTGTACGAGGTGTACGGAGCGGAGCCGCGTGTGTACGAGGTGTACGGAGCGGAGCCGTGTGTGTACGAGGTGTACGGAGAGGAGCCGTGTGTACGAGGTGTACAGAGCGGAGCCGTGGGTGTACGAGGTGTACAGAGCAGAGCTGCATGTGTACGAGGTGTACGGAGTGGAACCCTGTATGTACGAGGTGTATGGAGTGGAGCCAAGTGTGTTCAAGGTATACCGAGCGGAGCCGTGTGTGTACGAGGTGTACGGAGCGGAGCCGTGTGTGTACGAGGTGTACAGAGTGGAGCCAAGTGTGTTCAAGGTGTACAGAGCGGAGCCGTGTGTGTACGAGGTGTACGGAGTGGAACCGTGTGTGTACGAGGTGTACAGAGCGGAACCGCGTGTGTACGAGGTGTACCGAGAGGAGCCGTGTGTGTACGAGGTGTACGGAGCGGAGCCATGTGTGTGTACGTGGTGTACGGAGCGGAGCCGTGTGTGTATGAGGTGTACAGAGCGGAGCCGTGTGTGTATGAGGTGTACGGAGCGGAACCGTGTGTACGAGGTGTACGGAGAGAAGCCGTGTGTACGAGGTGTACAGAGTGGAGCCGTGGGAGGACGAGGTGTACAGAGCAAAGCTGCATGTGTACGAGGTGTACGGAGTGGAACCCTGTATGTACGAGGTGTATGGAGTGGAGCCAAGTGTGTTCAAGGTTATACCGAGCGGAGCCGTGTGTGTACGAGGTGTACGGAGCGGAGCCGTGTGTGTACGAGGTGTACAGAGTGGAGCCAAGTGTGTTCAAGGTGTACAGAGCGGAGCCGTGTGTGTACGAGTGTACGGAGTGGAACCGTGTGTGTACGAGGTGTACAGAGCGGAACCGCGTGTGTACGAGGTGTACCGAGAGGAGCCGTGTGTGTACGAGGTGTACGGAGCGGAGCCGCGTGTGTACGAGATGTACGGAGCGGAGCCGCGTGTGTACAAGGTGTACGGAGAGGAGCCGCGTGTGTACGAGGTGTACGGAGCGGAGCCGCGTGTGTACGAGGTGTACGGAGCGGAGCCGTGTGTGTGTACGAGGTGTACAGAGTGGAGCCAAGTGTGTTCAAGATGTACAGAGCGGAGCCGTGTGTGTACGAGGTGTACGGAGCGGAGCCGTGTGTGCACGAGGTGTACGGATCAGAGCCAAGTGTGTACGAGGTGTACGGAGCAGAGCCGTGTGTGTACGAGGTGTACGGAGCAGAGCCGCGTGTGTATGAGGTGTACGGAGCAGAGCCGTGTGTGTACGAGATGTACAGAGTGGAGCCAAGTGTGTACGAGGTGTACAGAGCGGAGCCGTGTGTGTATGAGGTGTACGGAGTGGAACCGTGTGTGTACGAGGTGTACGGAGAGGAGCCGTGGGTGTACGAGGTGTACAGAGCGGAGCCGTGGGTGTACGAGGTGTACAGAGCAGAGCTGCATGTGTACGAGGTGTACGGAGTGGAACCCTGTATGTACGAGGTGTATGGAGTGGAGCCACGTGTGTTCAAGGTATACCGAGCGGAGCCGTGTGTGCACGAGGTGTACGGATCAGAGCCGAGTGTGTACGAGGTGTACGGAGAGGAGCCGCGTGTGTACGAGGTGTACGGAGCGGAGCCGTGTGTGTACGAGGTGTACGGAGCGGAGCCGTGTGTGTACGAGGTGTACGGAGCAGAGCCATGTGTGTGTACGTGGTGTACGGAGCGGAGCCGCGTGTGTACGAGGTGTACAGAGTGGAGCCAAGTGTGTTCAAGGTGGACAGAGCGGAGCCGTGTGTGTACGAGGTGTACGGAGCGGAGCCGTGTGTGCACGAGGTGTACGGATCAGAGCCGAGTGTCTACGAGGTGTACGGAGCAGAGCCGTGTGTGTACGAGGTGTACGGAGGGGGAGCCGTGTGTGTACGAGGTGTACAGAGCAGAGCCGTGTGTGTACGAGGTGTACAGAGCGGAGCCGTGTGTGTACGAGTGTACAGAGTGGAGCCAAGTGTGTTCAAGTGTGGACAGAGCGGAGCCGTGTGTTGTACGAGGTGTACGGAGCGGAGCCGTGTGTGTACGAGGTGTACGGAGCAGAGCCATGTGTGTGTACGTGGTGTACGGAGCGGGACGCGTGTGTACGAGGTGTACAGAGTGGAGCCAAGTGTGTTCAAGGTGGACAGAGCGGAGCCGTGTGTGTACGAGGTGTACGGAGCGGAGCCGTGTGTGCACGAGGTGTACGGATCAGAGCCGAGTGTCTACGAGGTGTACGGAGCAGAGCCGTGTGTGTACGAGGTGTACGGAGCGGAGCCGTGTGTGTACGAGGTGTAAAGAGCAGAGCCGTGTGTGTACGAGGTGTACGGAGCGGAGCCGTGTGTGTACGAGGTGTACAGAGTGGAGCCAAGTGTGTTCAAGGTGGACAGAGCGGAGCCGTGTGTGTACGAGGTGTACGGAGCGGAGCCGCGTGTGCACGAGGTGTACGGATCAGAGCCGAGTGTGTACGAGGTGTACGGAGCAGAGCCGTGTGTGTACGAGGTGTACGGAGCGGAGCCGTGTGTGTACGACGTGTACAGAGCAGAGCCGTGTGTGTACGAGGTGTACGGAGCAGAGCCGTGTGTGTACGAGGTGTACGGAGCAGAGCCGTGTGTGTACGAGGTGTACGGAGCGGAGCCGTGTATGAGGTGTACGGAGCGGAGCCACATGTGTACGAGGTGTACGGAGCGGAGCTGCGTGTGTACAAGGTGTACGGAGAGGAGCCGCGTGTGTACGAGGTGTACGGAGCGGAGCCGTGTGTGCACGAGGTGTACGGAGCAGAGCCGTGTGTGTACGAGGTGTACGGAGCAGAGCCGTTGTGTGTACGAGGTGTACGGAGCGGAGCCGCGTGTGTACGAGGTGTACGGAGCGGAGCTGCGTGTGTACAAGGTGTACGGAGAGGAGCCGCGTGTGTATGAGGTGTACGGAGCAGAGCCGTTTGTGTACGAGGTGTACAGAGTGGAGCCAAGTGTATACGAGGAGTACGGAGCGGAGCCGTGTGTGTATGAGGTGTACAGAGCGGAGCCGTGTGTGTATGAGGTGTACGGAGCGGAACCGTGTGTGTACGAGGTGTACGGAGAGGAGCCGTGTGTGTACGAGGTGTACGGAGCGGAACTGTGTGTGTACGAGGTGTACGGAGCGGAGCCATGTGTGTGTACGAGGTGTACGGAGCTGAGCCGCGTGTGTATGAGGTGTACGGAGCAGAGCCGTGTGTGTACGAGATGTACAGAGTGGAGCCAAGTGTGTACGAGGTGTACAGAGCGGAGCCGTGTGTGTATGAGGTGTACGGAGTGGAACCGTGTGTGTTACGAGGTGTACGGAGAGGAGCCGTGGGTGTACGAGGTGTACAGAGCGGAGCCGTGGGTGTACGAGGTGTACAGAGCAGAGCTGCATGTGTACGAGGTGTACGGAGTGGAACCCTGTATGTACGAGGTGTATGGAGTGGAGCCAAGTGTGTTCAAGGTATACCGAGCGGAGCCGTGTGTGTACGAGGTGTACGGAGCGGAGACGTGTGTGTACGAGGTGTACAGAGTGGTGCCAAGTGTGTTCAAGGTGTACAGAGCGGAGCCGTGTGTGTACGAGGTGTACGGAGCGGAACTGTGTGTGTACGAGGTGTACGGAGCGGAACCGCGTGTGTACGAGGTGTACCGAGAGGAGCCGTGTGTGTACGAGGTGTACAGAGCAGAGCTGCATGTGTACGAGGTGTACGCAGTGGAACCCTGTATGTACGAGGTGTATGGAATGGAGCCAAGTGTGTTCAAGGTATACCGAGCGGAGCCGTGTGTGTACGAGGTGTACGGAGCGTAACAGTGTGTGTACGGAGCAACGCCATGTGTGTACAGTGTGGAGCCGTGTGTGTACGACGTGTACAGAGCACAGCCATGTGCAAACAATGTGAGTATACAAAGTGTATTTAGCAGAGCCGTGTATATAATGTGTACAGAGTGGAGCCATTTGCGTATGTGTATAGAGCAGAACCATATGTGTATGACATGTATGGAGCAGAGCCGTGTATGTACACCGTGTACGGAGCTGAGCCGTAAGTGTAAAATGTATGTGGAGCAGAGCCATGTGTGTACAATGAGTACGAAGAGGAGCTGTGTGCATATGATGTGTGTGGAGCAGAGCCGTGTATGACATCTGCGGAGCCTCGTGTGCAATGTGTGTGGAGCGGAGCCATGTGTGTTCGACGTGCATAGAGCGTAGTCTTGTTCCTGCTATTCGAGAGGAGGTGCATGCATACAACACAAGCAAAGCAGTGTGCATACGACATGAACAGAGCCACATGTATACAACGTGTATGCAGCGGAGCTGTGTGCGTATGACGCGAGCGGAGTCATGTGCATTCCACCTATACGTAGCAGAGTCATGTGTGGAGCTATGTGTATGATGTGTACGGAGCAGAGCTGTGTGTATACTAGTGCTTCTCAATACATTAGAATATCATCAAAAAGTTAATTTATTTCACTAATTCAATACATAAAGTGAAACACATAGAGTCATTACACACAAAGTGATCTATTTCAAGTGTTTTATTTCTGTAAATGTTGATGATTATGGCTTACAGCCAATGAAAACCCAAAGGTCATTATTTCAGAAAATGAAAATAGGGAGGATGAAGGGTTAAAAACTGCGCTGCTGTATTTCACGAGACATCAAAAGGTGAATATAACATTGATTTATTAGTCAACGTGTTTCAGGGCTTCTAGAAATGCCCTGAAACATGGCAATATGACATTGATTTTTGATGATATTCTAATTCATTGAGATGCTCTAGTATATACACATCGTAATTTTCTGCATTTCCTCCTTTTCACATCCAGTTTTGGCCCCATTTCTCTGTTCAGAGTTAATTCAGTGCTCCATGTGTTACCTCATTCACACATCAGCATTTTTCATACATACAGTTTTTCATTATAATTAAATATGAGCACAGAAAAAAGAGGGAAGGGATAGGATAATGAAAACAGGGAATAGACAACAGGGATTAAAGAAAGTGAAACAGTTTACAGGTAATGATCAGTATGAATATTTCCATAAACCTTTATACAAATTACATATCTGGGAAGATAAAATGTCAACAAATTGAATATGAAAGATTCTCAGGGTCTTAATGCCCCGTTACACAGTACAATGTCCCAGCGATCCGACTAACGATGGGGGTCGCTGGGACATTGTTATCTGATCGCTGGTGAGCTGTCAAACAGGCAGCTTCACCAGCGATCAGGACCAGTGAGAACGCTGGTATCCAGGGTAAACATCGGGTAACTAAGCAGAGCGCTGCGCTTAGTTACCCGCTGTTTACCCTAGTTACCATCTCCCAGTGCTTGCTGTGCGGCGCTGGGAGCTCATTGATCGTTGGTATCCCACTGTCACACACGCCGATGCTGGCCGGCCAGCGGGAGACCTACGATCTAAAAATGGTCCAGGTCATTTACCAACGACCTACAATGAACGAACTTATCGTTGGTCGTTTCGACGTCGCTGCAATGTCACCAAAACGGTGACGTTGCAACAATATCGTTAATGATATCGTTGTGTGTAACAGGGTCTTAAGGATGTTTTGATGAGTAGTCCTGACATATACCTTTTTGACCATATAAACCACCTCATAGTGTATCTAATATAGATCAGTATTTTTGATCAGTATTTGTTGCCAAAACCAGGAGAGTCTTAAAACACAGAACTCAATTATAGATTTTCTTTTTACGTTCTGCTCTTGGTTTTGGCACACAAACACTGATGCAAAAATGCCGATGTGTTAATGAGGCCTTATATATTTTCTACGTCTTGATAGACGTTTCTCCTGTTCTCTTAGTTAGCTGTGTTCACATCTCCGTATAAAACGGGACGAGTGCAATGTAGGAAAAAAAAAAATCGCATTGCAATCGGACCCAAGTTATTCAATGATGCAGTGTAGATCTGCTATTTTTTTTCTCACCTGTATTCAGTCTGAGGAAAAAAAAATCACAGCATGCTACCAGTAGTCGCATAAAATGGTCATGAATCACCAATGTTTGTCAATGTGGAGAGTAGAAAACAGAAGACAGAAAAAAAGCCGTAATAGGGCTTTACTCTGTTAACAAGACAACGAGATGAGGGTATAAATTCTCACCTTAGTTGGTTGTGTGAGATACAACTACTGACGTGCATATAAATTGCTGCTGCAGATCCACGGGTGATGAACACCAATACAGAGATAATAACGGAAATTAGTGGTTACTCTGCTCTGCTATAAATGACCAGATGAATAAATTCAATAAATACATGAGCGGTTCATTTATCTATGTGTTTCAAGGCAATCCTGCCTCTTATATCCGGATAGAAAACATTTGGTTTTGATGCTTTTTATCCTGATGAAGAGGCTTGAAATGTGAAGATCAACCTCACGGTTTTATTGAATTTATTCATCTGGAAATTTTGCGGCAGCACCGAGTAACCAAACATCTTGCTTCCACTGTTGTGCCATCGCCTCTTCAGAGAGGAAACGGGCTTGTAGTCTAGTGCTACCAATTAGAAGTAGCAATCCTAAAAATAGGGAAAAAAAACAAAACAAAATCTCAACTTGCAGACATTGTGTCCTTGGGTACTGACTACCTGAGGATTGCTGCTTCCATTAGCTGGGACTAGAGATCAAAGTTTTTTCCTCTCTGAAAAGGACATTTGCATATTTAATTTCCCAGAAAAGCATTGCACAGCATATACCGTATATACTCGTGTATAAGCCGACCCGTGTATAAGCCGACCCCCCTACTTTTGCCCCCAAAACCTGGGAAAACCTATTGACTCGTGTATAAGCCGAGGGTGGACCCCAGCACAGGTATACAGCCCCCAGCAGTGTGGTATACAGCAGCCTCCCCAGTGGTAATTACAGGCCCCAGCAGTGTTA
The DNA here is from genome assembly GCA_033576535.1 of Allobates femoralis. Classification (NCBI taxonomy): domain Eukaryota; kingdom Metazoa; phylum Chordata; class Amphibia; order Anura; family Aromobatidae; genus Allobates; species Allobates femoralis. The sequence goes on from JARQOC010000006.1 coordinate 470,131,070, forward strand.
CAGCAGCAGCCCCAGTGGTATATACAGCAGCAGCCCCAGTGGTAGTATACAGCAGCCTCCCCAGTGGTATATACAGGCCCCAGCAGTATATACAGCAGCCCCAGTAGTATATACAGGCCCCAATGGTATATACAGGCCCCAGCAGTATATACAGCAGCCCCAGCAGTATATACAGCAGCCCCAGTAGTATATACAGGCCCCAGTGGTATACAGGCCCCAGCAGTATATACAGCAGTATATACAGCAGCCCCAGTAGTATATACAGCAGCCCCAGTGGTATATACAGGTCCCAGCAGTATATACAGCAGCCCCAGTAGTATATACAGGCCCCAATGGTATATACAGGCCCCAGCAGTATATACAGCAGCCCCAGTATTATATACAGGCCCCAGTGGTATACAGGCCCCAGCAGTATATACAGCAGCCCCAGTAGTATATACAGCAGCCCCAGTGGTATATACAGGCCCCAGCAGTATATACAGCAGCCCCAGTAGTATATACAGCAGCCCCAGTGGTATATACAGGCCCCAGCAGTATATACAGCAGCCCCAGTAGTATATACAGGCTCCAGTGGTATATACAGGCCCCAGCAGTATATACAGCAGCCCCAGTAGTATATACAGGCCCCAGTGGTATATACAGGCCCCAGCAGTATATACAGCAGCCCCAGTAGTATATACAGGCCCCAGTGGTATATACAGGCCCCAGCAGTATATACAGCAGCCCCAGTAGTATATACAGGCCCCAATGGTATATACAGGCCCCAGCAGTATATACAGCAGCCCCAGTAGTATATACAGGCCCCAGTGGTATACAGGCCCCAGCAGTATATACAGCAGCCCCAGTAGTATATACAGCAGCCCCAGTGGTATATACAGGCCCCAGCAGTATATACAGCAGCCCCAGTAGTATATACAGCAGCCCCAGTGGTATATACAGGCCCCAGCAGTATATACAGCAGCCCCAGTAGTATATACAGGCTCCAGTGGTATATACAGGCCCCAGCAGTATATACAGCAGCCCCAGTAGTATATACAGGCCCCAGTGGTATATACAGGCCCCAGCAGTATATACAGCAGCCCCAGTAGTATATACAGGCCCCAGTGGTATACAGGCGCAATTCCTCCCCCCCCCTCATCAGTGGTATACAGGGCCCCCCATTGCTGCTGCACACCTGTAAAGAAATACATCATTATACTTATCCCTGTCGCCGCCGCCGCTCTGACACCGCGCTCCTCCGGGTCTTCATGCTTCCTCCTCCGGCGCACAGACAATGACGTCATTTCCTGTGCGCCGGAGGGAGAAGCATGAAGACCTGAAGGAGCGCGGTGCAGAGTGGCGGCGGCGACAGGGATAAGTATAATGATGTATTTCTTTACAGGTGTGCGGTAGCAATGGGGGGCGGGCGGCCTGTATACTGTATACAGTGTATTCAACCCAGCGTTCCTTCCATCTAATCTTCCCTGTGTGTAATGCATCTACCAATACAGGTATGAAACAATTTCAACCTAGCTTACCTACCATCTAATTTCCATTGTGTGTATGCTACATCTGGCACTGCGGATATGAATCCATTACTACTAATCTTTCACATTCTCTGACCTCCTCTGTTCTTACCACATATTTTCTGTTCTACCTGTAACTTTTCACTACCAACCAACCCCCTCCCCCCCCCACACACACTTTCTTTTTATGACTTTTTCTTTACTATGCTTATGTTTATACATCTGGTTCCTTTAAACAAATGGTCAAAAGGAGTCCAAGCCCCTCCCCCATCTTCACACCTGATTGCTATTGTATGTTAATATATTGTTACTTACAACTCTGGTAAGACTATCATGCTAAGTGCATCATTTAAGTGTTCCATAATGAATTAGACCAGAGTTGGTCCAGAAGTGACCTGAAGGTAACTGAATACATATGTCTTTTCACTTTCGCCCCTATAATACTTCAATTTTTACTAATTCCCCTAATCCCTCCACCTAGTAATGAACTGTTCCTCTCTCCCTCCATCCTCCCCACCCATCTCATTTCCTCCTCAGAACTATTCCTTCATATAAAATCCTTTGTCCCTAGACACACACAGCCACCTCATGCCCTCTCCTGCTACCATCTACTAACGCTCTCTCTGCTTCTCCTCATTGCTGGGGATATCTCTCCAAATCCTATTCCTCCTCACCATATCCCCACAGTCATTTCTAACCACCATCCATAATCTATCAGAGATTTTCCCAACCTTTCCAACCTTACATCCATACATCAAGCCCAGCTCTACCAGTCCCTCTAAAAGGAGCCCTTTGGAATGCACTCTCTGTCTGAAAAAAACTTTCATGCATCCATGACCTCTTCATCACTAACAAACTCTCCTCACTTGGCATCACTAAAACCTAGCTCACCCCCTCTGACACAGCCTCTCCATCTGCATTTTCTTATGGTGGAATCCATCTTTCTCACACCCCCACCCCAGCAACAAGAATGGTGGAGGAGTGGCTTGCTCCTGTCAGATGATTACTCCTTCACCACCAATTACACTGCCACGCTATATTACTCTCCCCTCTTTTGTGGTGGACGTCGTCTGCATTTACTCCCCCTCCAAGCGGCTGTTATTTATGATCCCCAGGGCCAGCTACCACCGTCCTTGATCACTTCAACATGTGGATAATTAATTTTCTGCCCGCTGACATCCCCACCATCATCATGTGTGAATTCAACATCCCCATTCACAGTTTTCACTCATCTGTCTCTAAACCTTTAACACCCACTTCTTCCTTTGGCCTCACTCTATGGTCCTCACAAAGTTCCTCCAAATACAGCTTCTCTGACCTGACAAAAGACCAGCTTTCCTCTCTACTCTTCAGATCACATCTCACCACCTGTACACTTGACCTGCTCCCATCTCACCTCAGCCCTTACCTCAACAACCTTTATCCCAACCCTAACCCATCTCTTCAACCTATCACTAACAACTGGTGTCTTCCCCTCATAAATGAAACATGCCTCGATGACACCCATCCTCAAAAAGACCTCCCTTGACCCAACCTCAGTGTCTAGCTATCGCCCCATATCACATCTCCTTTTCAACCACATCATTCAAGCAAAACTGCCCTAACCAAAGTCACCAATAGCCTACTAATCACCAACACCAAGCGACACTACTATGTTTTGTCTATTGCCGTTGACACTGTGGACCATTCCTTCTTGCAACAGATTCTCTTATCTATTGGTATCACAGATCTGGCCCTATAGTGGACCTCTTCATACCTAACAGATCGGACTTTTAGCATCTCCCTCTCTCTCACTACCTCTGCCTCTAGCCCCTTATAATGCCTGTGTCTCCAAGGTTCAGTTCTAGAACCTCTGATATTCTCCATCTACACCTTTGACCTGGGACCGCTCATAGAGTCCCACACATTTCAGTGTCATGTTTATGCTAACAACACACAGATCTACCTCTCTGGACCTGATATCACCTCCTTACTAACCGAGAATCCCAGAATGTCTGTGATTTCCTCCTTCTCTTCTGTTCAATTTCTAAAACTGAACACGGAAAAAATAGAATTCATCATTGTTCCCTATCTCACTCTACCCCTCCACCAGATATAATAATTAAAATCAAGGTCTTCTCACTCTCCCCCAGCCCCACATGATTGCTGCCTCAGAGTAACCCTCAACACTTCTCTCTCCTTTAAGCTACATATCCAAGCTTTTTCCACCTCCTACCAACTCCAACTCAAAAATATTTCCCTGATACATTCATTCCTTAACCAAGAATTTGTTAAAAGACTAGTGCATGCCCTTATCAGCTCCCATCCCGACTACTGTAACCTCCTCCTGTCTGACCTCTCTTCTAACACTCTCGCACCCTTCCAATATATCCTAAATTCTGCTGCCCAACTAATCCATCTGTCTCTCCATTATTCCCCAGCCCCTCCTCTCTGTCAAGTCCTTCATTGGCTTCACATTGGCCAGAGGCTTCAGTTCAAAACCCTAACAATAACATACAAAGCCATCCACAAGCTGTCTCCTCCATACATCTGTGACATGGTCTCCCAGTACGTGCCTACACACAACATGTGATAGCCCCAAGATCTCCTTCTCTACTCCCCTCATATCTTCTTCCCACAACCGCATAAAAGTTTTCTCCTGTGCATCCCCCATACTCTGGAACTCTCTGCCCCAACACATCAGACTCTCGCCTACTGTGTGGGCCTTTAAAAGGAACCTGAAGGTCCACCTCTACCAACAAGCCTACAGCCTGCAGTGACTATCAGACCACTAAATCGCCGCACGACCAGCTCTACCCTCACCTAGTGTATCCTCACCCATTCATTGTTTATTATTCTTGTATATGAATGCCCCTTTTTCACATGGAGAATTATAAATAATAATAATAATAATAATAATAATAATAATGAAAGCAAATGCTGATAAAGATCAATTCTGGAAAAGTAGTTCCACACTCAAAAATACTTTATCTGAGTTAAAAAGTACCTGGAAACCTGGGTGATCTCTTCAATCATCATCCCGACTTAGTCTACGTTCACACGTAGCATATTGACTGCATTTAAGCAGCTTTTTCTGCGCTTGCGTAAATGCAGTGAAACACAATTACGGAAACATTCCTGCAAAAGCTATGGTTTGTGTAAAAGTGCATTCACACTTTGCGTATTACCGCATATTTTTGTGCACGTGCTTTCACTGCAAAAGCGCGTGCGCAAAAAGAATTGACATGTCTTTGCTCTTTTTTCAGCGTGATTTTCCCATACCCCACATGATAAAATGGGTTTCGGAAAAGCGCGCCGAAAAATAGTTCACTGTGAATGCAGTAACGCTTTTTTGCGCTGTACGCACGCAAAAAAGCGCCACTGCAAAAAATACGTGGCAATTACGCCGCGTGTGAATATAGCTTTAGGCATTTCCTGCCTGCTTGCTTGGTGGAGGGCGTGCCAAGGAGTCCTTCAGGAAATATACAGCGATATCTCAATAGAGACATAGTCCGAGATTGTGATGACGTCTTCTCTCAGTGACTCTAGGGATGGCTGCTCCAACCACCATAGAATCCGCCTCAGGTAAGCGAACAGGACCAGAGGGAAAGAATGGAACCTCCTGTCAAACATCGAGCCTCTTCCGAATCCTCCGATCCATGCGGATAGCCTAGTTCATGGCCACCCTAGTTCATGGCCACCCCCAATGAACAAGGTGTAGAATAAAAGCCAGAGCGTCCTTCAAAGTATCTGAAAGGCCTTTGTGGAACTGACACGTGTCATTCCACACGACGTCAGATGACTATTTTCGGAACTCAGAACTATAGTCCTCAGTGGTGCGGCCCCCACCTGTGTCAAGTTCATAATCCTTGCCTCTGCCACCTAGACTCTGTCAGGTACATCATAAATAAACCCTAAAGCTTCAACTGGAGACTGTACAGCAGCTAGTGGAGATAAAGAAAATGGCCACATCTGAGACTCCGAGCCCCCCTTCCATAATAAGACATGATTATTTCCACCTGCTGGGACTCATTATCTGAGGACTGGGGTCACAAGGTAAAAAAATAGTTTACAGCTTACACTGAAAATTCTAAACTGCTCTTTCTCCTCTTACATTTTCAGGAGTAAAATGCTGGAAGAAAAATGTGCACAATAGTGTATTACCTGAGAAATGCACAAGCTCACCTGTGTTGGTTGTGAGACATCACGACCACTATTCAAGTATGTGATATCCAAGACATCAATAGTATCCAGTATGCTGCAGTGTTCCCACATGTAGTAATTCCAGGGAAAACGTAGAGAAGAAAGTGAACCACCAAAATAAACCACCAAATGAATTCTAATTAAGTTGGATACATTGTTTTATTGGAGCGGGAGCTCAGTCTGAGGTCCATTTTCTTCTCTTCGTTTTTCCTGGAATCCCTCGAAATTTTATCAGGGGGTGATACCACTGGTTCGGAAGAGCTCAATTGCACATCGGAAGGTCCAAAAGTGTGATTGCAGTCAGCAGTGGGGGATTCTGGAAAGCACCCAAAGACTAGTAAACTGCCCCTGCAACTGGGTCTGTGAAGATTCTAACTTCTGATGCTCCATGGTTAGATCATGGACCAACAGAGTAAGATTCGCCATTTGATTACAGAGAGTACTTAGTGGATTCATGTGTGGAGAAAAAAAAAAAAGGTACGGCCAGTCATAATACCACAAGATCACATCAAGTATAGGCAGCAAACAAAGGGGTAGTCAAGAGTCCGGAGTCAGTAAACAATAATCAGAACTAGACATACACAGGTATGGAGGCCAACAACACCACTCACATAGAATGTACGACTGGCTAAGAGAGATTCCTCTCTAAAGTAGCTGAGCAATCACTGAAAAGATGGAACACTCAGCACCTCCCAGAACCAGAATGGAGAACTGTGCTGAAAATCAGCAAACTGACAGCCCAGCACACTCAGGTCCTAGATGCACTGCGCAGAAGAATTGTAGGACAAATGTCATGCAGAAAACTGCGCTGGCTTGGTAGGCTTCCTTCCTCCATAGGCCTGATTACAATGGCACCATCTGCAAAAACATAACCCAGTAGCGGTCACACTTTCTAATGCTCCTTATCTGAACTGTTTAGCTGAACCTTCTGACCTTATGCACATGCTGCAAGATTATACATACTTTTTGGAATACATTTATTACAATTGTAGAATCATAACAAGGTTTGGTTGGAGACATCAAAATTTCTTTATTAGGGACTGTACAACTGATACTGGGACATACGTGGTAAAACTGCAGTATGATAGTTATTGTTTTTTGCACATAAATTGATATTTGCCTGTTGGTCAAGCAGGTGAGGAGGGTGTAAGTGTGGCTAATATCTACAGAAGTACATCAGTTACACACTTATGGTGAAAAACTGACTTTGCATCGATGATAAATTGATAACATTCAGTTGGATTCAGACAAACCGTCCTACAAAACATGATTAACAAAGTCATTACTACAGGACTGTATGAGAAAGAGATTTATTCTAAAGGAAACGATAAAGCCGATAAATAGAGAATCTGGGCCCTGGAGCTGGATACTTCGGGCTTTCAGCATGTTAGTACCAGATGGAGTCTTTGCCCCTGGTCGGGCTTTCAGCATGTTAGTACCAGATGGAGCCTTTGCCCCCGGTCGGGCTTTCAGCATGTTAGTACTAGATGGAGTCTTTGGCCAAGGTCGGGCTTTCAGCATGTTAGTACCAGATGGAGTGTTTGCCCCTGGTCGGGCTTTCAGCATGTTAGTACCAGATGGAGTCTTTGCCCCGGTCGGGTTTTCAGCATGTTAGTACCAGATGGAGTCTTTGACCCTGGTCGGGCTTTCAGCATGTTAGTACCAGATGGAGTCTTTGCCCCCGGTCGGGCTTTCAGCATGTTAGTACTAGATGGAGTCTTTGGCCAAGGTCGGGCTTTCAGCATGTTAGTACCAGATGGAGTGTTTGCCCCTGGTCGGGCTTTCAGCATGTTAGTACCAGATGGAGTCTTTGCCCCGGTCGGGTTTTCAGCATGTTAGTACCAGATGGAGTCTTTGACCCTGGTCATGCTTTCAGCATGTTAGTACCAGATGGAGTGTTTGCCCCTGGTCGGGCTTTCAGCATGTTAGTACCAGATGGAGTCTTTGCCCCTGGTCGGGCTTTCAACATGTTAGTACCAGATGGGAGTCTTTGCCCCTGGTCGTGCTTTCAGCATGTTAGTACCAGATGGAGTCTTTGCCCCTGGTTGGGCTTTCAGCATGTTAGTACCAGATGGAGTCTTTGCCCCTGGTCGGGCTTTCAGCATGTTAGTACCAGATGGAGTCTTTGCCCCTGGTCGGGCTTTCAGCATGTTAGTACCAGATGAAGTCTTTGCCCCTGGTCGGGCTTTCAGCAGGTTAGTACCAGATGGAGCCTTTGCCCCTAGTCGGGCTTTCAAAATGTTGGTACCAGATGGAGTCTTTGCCCCTGGTCGGGCTTTCAGCATGTTAGCACCAGATGGAGCCTTTGCCCCTGGTCGGGCTTTCAGCATGTTAGTACCAGATCGGGTCTTTGCCCCTGGTTGTGCTTTCAGCATGTTAGTACCAGATGGAGTCTTTGCCCCTGGTCGGGCTTTCAGCATGTTAGTACCAGATGGAGTCTTTGCCCCTGGTCGGGCTTTCAGCATGTTAGTACCAGATGGAGTCTTTGCCCCTGGTTGGGCTTTCAGCATGTTAGTACCAGATGGAGTCTTTGCCCCTGGTCGGGCTTTCAGCATGTTAGTACCAGATGGAGTCTTTGCCCCTGGTCGGGCTTTCAGCATGTTAGTACCAGATGAAGTCTTTGCCCCTGGTCGGGCTTTCAGCAGGTTAGTACCAGATGGAGCCTTTGCCCCTAGTCGGGCTTTCAAAATGTTGGTACCAGATGGAGTCTTTGCCCCTGGTCGGGCTTTCAGCATGTTAGCACCAGATGGAGCCTTTGCCCCTGGTCGGGCTTTCAGCATGTTAGTACCAGATGGAGTCTTTGCCCCTGGTCGGGCTTTCAGCATGTTAGTACCAGATGGAGTCTTTGCCCCTGCTCGGGCTTTCAGCATGTTAGTACCAGATGGAGTCTTTGCCCCTGCTCGGGCTTTCAGCATGTTAGTACTAGATCGGATCTTTGCCCCTGGTTGTGCTTTCAGCATGTTAGTACCAGATGGAGTCTTTGCCCCTGGTCGGGCTTTCAGCATGTTAGTACCAGATGGAGTCTTTGCCCCTGGTCGGGCTTTCAGCATGTTAGTACCAGATGGAGTCTTTGCCCCTGGTCGGGCTTTCAGCATGTTAGTACCAGATGGAGTCTTTGCCCCTGGTCGGGCTTTCAGCATGTTAGTACCAGATGGAGTCTTTGCCCTTGGTCAGGCTTTCAGCATGTTAGTACCAGATGGAGTCGTTTTCCCTGGTCGGGCTTTCAGCATGTTAGTACCAGATGGAGTCGTTTTCCCTGGTCGGGCTTTCAGCATGTTAGTACCAGATGGAGTCTTTGCCCCTGGTCGGGCTTTCAGCATGTTAGTACCAGATGGAGTCTTTGACCCTGGAGCTTCTCTACTCGGTATAATGAGAATCACTGATCTCGTTCATATAAAGAGCATTTGAGCAAAATAGAAACTGCCTAAATATGACGACCTTGTGCGATCTTTGTCATTGTATAAGGAACTATGGAGATAGTGGTATTCCTCTGTATAAAATATTTGATGTTGCTGCATCCTAAGATTTCTCTACATGAGGTCTCTGAATAGATAATTATATTCCAGCATTCTGAATTAAGAAAAGGTGGAGTGGGACATTTTATTGTCATTTTTCTAAAAAAAAAATGTTTTCGATAGAACAATTTGAATTGAAAAAATATTTAAAATGATAGAAGATTTGTTTCAGGATCTTATCTGAAGAAATAAACAGCTGAGGCTGAAGATGCCTTTTCTCCAAAAGTCTACAAAAGAGACAGGATCGACAACTCTAAATTTCCTTGTCAATTTTATATCTTCATAACTGGGAGCTTAGAAATGTATGAATATCTTGTGTTAAAATTTTGGTAACAGAAGGACTTGGGATAAAACCCAACACCGAAATAGTTTAATGTGATTTGGTGGAACATGAAAGGCAGCGAGTACACGGTAACTTATACTCGACTTTAATGCAATATGGGGTAACTGTACATTTTAGCATATCTTTTCAGAGAACATGAATTTTGAAAAAGATACATATAAAATATCACATTTTCTGAAGAATGGATCAGGACAATGGAGGAGTTAGGGTACGGACACACTGGCGTGAAACTCGGACGACTGCAATGCGAGTTCTTCAATGTCCGAGCGCACATTTTCGAGTTTCGTCTGTTTTTTTCTCATCCGATTCACAGAACGAGAAAGCTGTTGCAACATGCTGTGACACTATGCGATTCACGTCCGAGACTCGACAATGCAAGTCTTTGGATCCAACAAAATCACGGACCACAGTCGGACCGCACACGGACTATGCGAGAGGCATCCGATTATCATTATCATTTTGTAGCTCAGACAATTGTAAAATGTTCCTGTAAATGATGATACAGTAAATAGCTGCTGAGAATAAAAACAGATTGCACAAGGACAACACACGGATGCAAAAATGGACGACACTCGTACAACTCTCGGGAACGAGTATCGGACTGCATTTTTACTTGCCAGTGTGTTTCCACCCTTAGAGTTCTTATTCAGTCTAGAAAAACAACAGTTAAGGCTTCTATTGTTTGTCAGGCCTAAAAGAGGGAAAAAAGGGATATTCAGTACATTTTGGGAAAACAAAAACAGATCACTGAGAGCTAGGAGGAGGGGGGAGGAGGAAATGTTGGATTTTTTTTAGGGGTATAAGGATACCTTTGTCCAAACAGTGAATATATACAATGCTTTGTGAAAGTATTTGGCCCCTTGAGCTTTTCAACCTTTTGCCACATTTCAGGCTTCAAACATAAAGATATAAATTCAAATTTTTTTGTGAAGAATAAACAACAAGTGGGACACAATCGTGAAGTGGAACGAAATTTATTGGATATTTTAAACTTTTTTAACAAATAAAAAACTGAAAAGTGGAGCGTGCAATATTATTCGGCCCCTTGAGTTAATACTTTGTAGCGCCACCTTTGGCTGCGATTACAGCTGCAGTCTCTTGGGTATGTTTCTATCAGCTTTGCACATCGAGAGACTGAAATTCTTGCCCATTCTTCCTTGCAGAACAGCTGGAGCTCAGTGAGGTTGGATGGAGAGAGTTTGTGAACAGCAGTTTTCAGCTCTTTCCACAGATTCTCCATTGGATTCAGGTCTGGACTGTGACTTGGCCATTCTAACACCTGGATACGTTTAGTTTTGAACCGTTCCATTGTAGGTTTTGCTTTATGTTTGGGATCATTGTCTTGTTGGAAGATAAATCTCCGTCCCAGTCTCAGGTCTTTTGCAGACTCCAACAGGTTTTCTTCCAGAATGGTCCTGTATTTGGCTCCGTCCATCTTCCCATCAATTTTAACCATCTTCCCTGTCCCCGCTGAAGAAAAGCAGGCCCAAACCATGATGCTGCCACCACCATGATTGACAGTGGGGATGGTGTTTTGAGGGTGATGAGCTGTGTTGCTTTTACGCCAAACATATCATTTTGCATTGTGGCCAAAAAGTTAAATTTTGGTTTCATTTGACCAGAGCACCTTATTCCACATGTTTGGTGTCTCCCAGTTGGCCTATGGCAAACTTCAAACAAGACTTTTTATGGATATCTTTGAGAAATGGCTTCTTCTTGCCACTCTTCCATAAAGGCCAGATTTGTGCAGTGTACGACGACTGATTGTTGTCCTATGGACAGACTCTCCCACCTCAGCTGTAGATCTCTGCAGTTCATCCAGAGTGATCATGGGCCTTTTGGCTGCATCTCTGATCAGTCTTCTCCTTGTTCGAGATGAAAGTTTAGAGAGACGGCCGGGTCTTGGTAGATTTGCAGTGGTCTGATACCCCTTCCATTTCAATATGATCGCTTGCACAGTGCTCCTTGAGATGTTTACAACTTGGGAAATCTTTTTGTATCTAAATCTGGCTTTAAACTTCGCCACAACAGTATCTCGGACCTGCCTAGTGTGTTCCTTGGTTTTCATGATGCTCTCTGCACTTGAAACAGAACCCTGAGACTATCACAGAGCAGGTGCATTTATATGGAGACTTGATTACACACAGGTGGATTCTATTTCTCATTACCAGTCATTTAGGACAAGATTGGATCATTCAGAGATCCTCACTGAACTTCTGGAGTGAGTTTGCTGCACTGAAAGCAAGAGGGCCGAATAATATTGTACACCCCACTTTTCAGTTTTTATTTGTTAAAAAAGTTTAAAATATGCAATAAATTTCGTTCCACTTCACGATTGTGTCCCACTTGTTGTTGATTATTCACAAAAATATTAGAATTTATATCTTTATGTTTGAAGCCTGAAATGTGGCAAAAGGTTGAAAAGTTCAAGAGGGGCCGAATATTTTCACAAGGCACTGCATGTTGCAGTGTGAAGTATTCAGTGTACAAGGAATATCGGTTGTTATTATATTTTTAGATAACAGATCGAAAAGTAACTGCACAAATTTTAAATGTTTATGTCAGTACTAAATTGCTTTCCCTTTCTCTTATCGGTATTTTCTTTGACTGTTTGTGTTATTAATTTTTTTTTACCGTGTCAAAATATGTTTTCTGTCTGGGGGAAATTATCTTAGCGGTCTATGAAATGGGATTTACAAGTAATTTCTAACTTCTAGGTATGAATTCTCCTGATGTGAGATTTTGGATATTTAAAATGATGCCATTTTCTGGTAAATATATTTTTTAATTCTGAAATGGAAAAGGCTTCTGCCCTGAGTGAACACTCTGATGTTTAACAAGACTTGATTTTTCTGCAAAATATTTTCCACATTCTGAACATAAAAACGGCTTCTCCTCTTAGTGAATTCTCTGATGGGTAATTAGATTAGATTTCTTTGCAAAACATTTCCCACATTCTGAACATGAATATGGCTTCTCCCCTGTATGAGTTCTCAAATGGTCATCTAATTGTGAACTCTGCTTAAAACATTTCCCGCATTCTGAACATGAAAATGGTTTCTCCCCTGTGTGAATTCTCAAATGGTCATCTAATTGTGAACTCTGCGTAAAACATTTCCCGCATTCTGAACATGAATATGGCTTCTCCCCTGTGTGAATTCTCTGGTGCCTCTCAATATGTGATTTATATGTAAAACATTTCCCACATTCTAAACATGAAAAGAGTTTCTCCCCTGTGTGAATTCTCTGATGGATACCCAGCTTTGATTTACTTGCAAAACATTTCCCACATTCTGAACATGAATATGGCTTCTCTCTTGTGTGAACGCTCTCATGTCTAACAAGCCATGACTTCCGGTTAAAATGTTTCCCACACTCTAAACAAGAAAATCTTTTCTCCTCTGTCTGAATTTTTTGATGAGTAACAAAGGACCTGTTGAGAGAAGAGATTTTACCATATTCTGCACTTGCAAATGGTTTCTTTGCTGTAAGAGCAGTTTGATCTTTAATGCTTCTTTTTTTACATTCATTTTTCTTAATAGTCTGTAACGAATCAGAAGATAGGACCTGTTTTAAAGGATCAGATAATAGATCTTTGGTGTGAAGGGATGATTGCATATCTGGAGTAATGGAATTCACTTCAGTTATATCTTGTGTGATATCAAGGTCATCAGAGTTAACAATTTCAGAAGTCAGTTGTGTCTCTGATCTCCTAGTAGAATCATCTGCCAAAAATAAAAATTAATATTTTTCACTAAAATATCCTTAAAAATTATGTTGTTATAACATTTTTAAAATATCCATAGAAATTGTAAGGTATGTAGCAAAATTCAGTTATTTACCAAGACAAAACAGTTCACAATCTAACATAGGATATCAGAGCAGGAATCAGTATTGTTTTATTATTATTATTATTATTATTATTATTACCGTATATACTCGCGTATAAGCCGAGTTTTTCAGCCCAAAATTTGGGCTGAAAAGTCCCCCCTCGGCTTTTACGTGGGTATATAAAAAAAAAAAAAAAATACCGCAGCAGCCCCGCAGGTATACAGGCCCCCCATCAAGTTCCAGGGCCCCCCCCCACCTTGCGCGCAGCCTGTAAAGGAAAATCATATTTACCAGAGTCCAGTCGCGCCGTCCGCAGCTGCCGACATGACGATCCCGGGCTCCATTCAGCATCTTCCGCATTTCCTGTAGTCGCGGGCAATGACGTCATTGCCCGCGCGCACAGGAAGTCGGAAGCCGGAAGACGCTGAATGGAGCCCGGGATCGTCATGTCGGCAGCTGCGGACGGCGCGACTGGACTCTGGTAAATATGATTTTCCTTTACAGGCTGCGCGCAAGGTGGGGGGGGGGCCCTGGAACTTGATGGGGGGCCTGTATACCTCCGGGGCTGCGGCTGTATACAGCCCTGGGGCTGCGGCTCTATACAGCCCTGGGGCTGCGGCTCTATACAGCCCTGGGGCTGCTGCTGTATACAGCCCTGGGGCTGCTGCTGTATACAGCCCTGGGGCTGTGGCTGTATACAGCCCTGGGGCTGCATCTGGGGCTGCATCTGGGGCTGCATATGGGGCTGCATATGGGGCTGCATATACCTATGGGGCTGCATATACCTCTGGGGCTGCATATACCTCTGGGGCTGCTGATGTATATACCACTGGGGCTGCTGCTGCTGTATATACCTCTGGGGCTGCATCTGGGGCTGCATATACCTCTGGGGCTGCATATACCTCTGGGGCTGCATATACCTATGGGGCTGCATATACCTATGGGGCTGCATATACCTCTGGGGCTGCATATGGGGCTGCATATACCTCTGGGGCTGCATATACCTCTGGGGCTGCTGATGTATATACCACTGGGGCTGCTGCTGCTGTATATACCTCTGGGGCTGCATCTGGGGCTGCATATACCTCTGGGGCTGCATATACCTCTGGGGCTGCATATACCTCTGGGGCTGCATATACCTCTGGGGCTGCATATACCTATGGGGCTGCATATACCTCTGGGGCTGCATATACCTCTGGGGCTGCATATACCTCTGGGGCTGCATATGGGGCTGCATATACCTCTGGGGCTGCATATACCTCTGGGGCTGCATATACCTATGGGGCTGCATATACCTCTGGGGCTGCATATGGGGCTGCATATACCTCTGGGGCTGCATATACCTCTGGGGCTGCATATGGGGCTGCATATACCTCTGGGGCTGCATATGGGGCTGCATATACCTCTGGGGCTGCATATACCTCTGGGGCTGCATATACCTCTGGGGCTGCATATACCTCTGGGGCTGCATATACCTCTGGAGCTGCATATACCTCTGGGGCTGCTGTATACTACCACTGGGGCTGCTGCTGTATACTACCACTGGGGAGGCTGCTGTATACCTCACTGCTGGGGGTTGTATACCTGTGCTGGAGTCCACCCTCGGCTTATACGCGAGTCAATACGTTTTCCCAGTTTTTGGGGGCAAAAGTAGGGGGGTCGGCTTATACACGGGTCGGCTTATACACGAGTATATACGGTAATTTATATAGTGCCATTAGATTCCATGGCGCTTTACATGAAGAAGGGGTAGAACGAGGACAGGTTCAATATATGTATGGAGTCCAGACAAACAGGAACAGGAAGGGATATGACCCTGTCCGCGAGGACTCACAATCTATCATGATGTTCAACCCTCTTTGTTCATACTCGCTTCTAATATTGAAATAATAAGCCACCAAAAATGTTATGGAGTCCAAAATGATACCAATAAATACTTCTACTCTGCTTGCAAAAAAACATAACCCTAAAGGTACCTTTACACGCCGCAACTATCACCGGCGATCGGAGGCAACCGAACGTGCGCGTGCACGTTTTTGACGGTTGATACCGATCGCCGATGCCGCATTTACACGCCGCAATTGCGCCGTCAACCTAAGGGAACGTGGCTCCCCGGAAGTTGACACAGAACCTGCGGGAAACATCCGGTTGCGTCCCGACGCCGCTTCACGCACTGTAATCCCCAAAGGAATGTGGGCATACATGTTCAGCGCAGAAAGAACATAGGCATGACAGAGTTGTGTATTCCGCGCCCCAAACACGCTGATTAGACAACGCAATAGATTGGCCAGCCTGCACAGGAAGGCTCCATCCTCAACCCTAAAAGGTCCCTCAAGTTCATCTTTGAGGATACCAGCCCATACCAGCACCCCACCTCCACCTTGCTGGCGTCTGAGTCAGAATGGAGCTCTCTGCCCTTTGCTGATCCAACCTCTGGCCCATCCATCTGGCCCATCAAGAGTCACTCTCATTTCATCAGTCCATAAAACCTTTGAAAAATCAGTCTTAAGATATTTCATGGCCCAGTCTTGTGTTTTATCTTATGTTTCTTGTTCAAAGGTGGTCGTTTTTCAGCCTTCCTTACCTTGACCATACCTCCTCATTACAGAGGTGCACATCACTTGATTTACTTAATTGGTAGTTGGCTCTCAGCCTATACAGCTTGGAGTAGGACAACATGTATAAAAAGTATCATGTCATCAAAATACTCATTTGCCTAATAATTCTGCACAGTGTATAGTGTGGGGGCTACTGAGGGGGCCATGAAACATTGCGGGGGCTATTGAGGGGGCCATGATAGTGTGAGGGCTACTGAAGGGCCATGACACAGAGTGGAAATACTAAGAAGGCCATGACACAGTGTTGGAGCTACTTAAGGGACCATGTATGGCTTTATCAATAGCCCACCCTCATCCCCTAGGATACAGGGACCAGTCCAGCTTTTAGGACATCTTTGAAGCACCACAGAGCATGGTGAGATCATTCCTTTTGTTTTTGTACACTGCCAACATTTGGGCAGTCTATCCACCAGATTCACATCTACACTAATACATTGGAAGTCATAATTTATTGTGGTGTGGAATAGTCTTGAAAATTAAAAAATAGGATAATGCCAAATATTTTCTCTGGCTCCTATTGATCAAATTGTACTGTATTTTACATGTGTGTTTTTATAATGATTATGTTTTTTTAATAATTTATAATTAAAAGCTAACAGGAATTTTTTAATCCTGCTGTGCAGAGTTGATGAGTGTGTGGGGGGGGGGGCGCTGGCAGGAATTTTTGGAATCCTGCTGAGCAGAGTTGATGGGGGGCGGTGGGGGTTTGGGGCTAGCGGGAATTTTTGGAATCCTGTTGAGTAGAGTTGATGAGCGGGAGCTTTTGTACTTGGTGTGGGTCTTGCCTTAGGGTGCCTCCCGCGGTCGGTCAGGGGGCGGGCCCGGTCTCAGCCGCGACCGCGGTAGTTACGCCACTGTTAACTCTGTAACTCCCCATGACACATATCAACCTAATTTTACTATTAGCATAATGTAATAAAGTACAATGTGTCACAGAATTAAAGAAATAAAATAAAAACAATCTTAGAAACACTCAGTAGTTTAACCACTTAAGAATATAGTATGTACTGTGATATGCCGGCTGTTAATCTGTTAAATGTCACTGTCAATCAGGGGGTGTCATTTACAGCATTCCTGCAGGGGGACTCACAGTTCTAATGGCTCACCAGATCACTAGATGTTGATGGGACTCTGAAGACCCCTATACCGGTCATGACAGTTCTCATTTGAAAGCCGCTTGGCCGGTGTTCATAGGCGAATGTGATTTTTGTTACATACACACCAATATAGTGGCATGGCTGTGTACAGTACAAGTGATCGGAGGATCAGAGGTTGAAGTCCCCTGAGGGAACTAACAAATATAGTGGAAAAGTTAAAAAAAAAACGTTTTTAAAAATGGTAGAAAAAAAATCTATAAAAGTTCAAATCACCCCTTTTACACATTACAACATTCATTTTTAAAATTAAGATCTTTGATATCGCTGCGTTCATAAAGGTCCTAACAAGATATACAATATATTAATCAGATTATTAAACAACACGATAGAAAAAAATCAAGACGGCATAATTGCATTTTCGTGTTCAAAATCCAAGCCCTCACACAGATCCATATCCAGAGAATTGAAAATATCACAGATCACAGAAAATGGCATCATAAGCAAAAAACAAAAAGATTCTCCGAAATTTCAGATTTTTCTTTCACCACCTGCTGTAAATAAAACACAAACTGTGGAGGAGCATGGAGTGGTCTAGTAGGAGAATGGTGTCCAGTTTATTGACAACATAGTCCATCCATATCACAATCAAGTTGACTGAGAAGAATCTGTGACTTCTCTGCATTTAGTGGTTACTACTCACCTGGGCAGTCATCTGTAGGAATCTCCTCTTTACACCACTCATCACCCCTCACATATGTCTCTGTAGTATTAATATGCGTCAGATCTTCACCCTGAAACAAAGATTGTAAAAGTCACAGACAGATGGAGAAGTCCCATCTATGATCAGCTGTAATCTGCCATCTCCACCGTTCTCATTACACAAGTATAAAACATAGAATACTGGAGGATAAAACAAGACTGAGCACAAGACCTTCACAGCCGTCTACACATCATAGGGGGATCTCATCACACCTTCTCTCCATCTACCTGATGATCCGGAGGAACATCGGGATCTTCTTGTTTACAGTCCTGTGGGAGAAGAGGACGGGGACATCTCTCTGGTGTTGTCCTCTTACTGGATAGACCTGGAGGAGACACATACAGGGACTGAATTCATTCTTTACATACAGATCATTATAGGCCGTGTGTATTTAGTCCTGTCTATTACCTGGTGATGTGAGGGGCTGGGGATCCTCCATCATGACTATGTCCTTGTATAGATCTTTGTGTCCTTCTAAATACTCCCACTCCTCCATGGAGAAATAGATGGTGACGTCCTGACACCTTATAGGAACCTGACACATACAATGATACCATTGTCATCCCCCGATCCCTTCATAGCGTTACTGTATAATGTCCCAGCAGCAGCAGCAGCATTCCCAGCAGTGTCACCTCTCCAGTCAGCAGCTCAATCATCTTGTAGGTGAGTTGTAGGATCTTCTGGTCATTGATGTCCTCATGTATCAGGGGGTGAGGTGGAGGCCCCGTGATTGGCCTCAGGGCTCTTCCCTCAGACACAGGGTCCTGACAGCACAGATCACTAGAGCTCTTCTTCACTACTGTGTAATCCTGGTTATGGAGAGACACATTAATAAATCTCCAGTCTCCAGACATTTCCAGAGTCCTCACCTCTCCAGTTCTGTCATCTGTTATTCTGTCCATAGATAAGAATGATGTCATGTGACATTGTCATCACAATCTCTCACCTCTCCAGTAACAAGGAAGAGGATCTCTAGGGTGAGGTGGAAGATCCTCTCCGCCATCTTGTCCTTATCCATCCTTGATGGGTCAATAAGGAGAATTATCTTAAGAAGATCTGAGAGGATCCGATATTGTAGGGACCTGATAGAAAGAATATAAGCTGATGTAAATC
This sequence comes from Allobates femoralis, assembly GCA_033576535.1. NCBI lineage: Eukaryota > Metazoa > Chordata > Amphibia > Anura > Aromobatidae > Allobates > Allobates femoralis. The sequence continues at coordinate 470,150,034 of JARQOC010000006.1, forward strand.
AATCCAATGCTCACTTTGATGTACTATTACATGAATATGAATAAAAGATTAACCCCTTCCCAACCCAAGACGTAAATGTACATCATGGGTCGGGTGCCCACCTTTGATGTGAACTCTGGCGTGGAGCTCACATTATTCCCCCGACATCTTAACTGATCTCATCAGCTGAGATATAAAGCTTACAGTGCTGTTAACCTTTTAGATCGCGCTGTCATTCACTGACACCACGATCTAAAGGCGCCGCGGCGGGGACCGGTCCGTTCCATGCTGTGATCGGAGATCCCGCAATAAGATCTCCAGCCATCACGTGATAGCCTGGGGTCCTGTAGTGACCCCGGAAGCTATCAGCGTTCACATCCTGTGAGTGGTTGGCAAGAGCTGCCAACCACTCACAGTGCGCATTTGTGACAGGTCCCGATGTGCTGCAGCTCATCGGGACATGTCACAAATGATCGGCCACTGCTGCACTGTGGCGCCCTATGGAGCTGTGTAAAATAAAGAATGAATTAAAAATAAAGTTTTTAAAAATATTTAATAAAAAAAAAAACACAAAAGTTCAAATCACTCCCGTGTTTCCCCATTCCAAATAAGAGTATTAAAATTTAAAAAAAAACAACAACACACATTTGGTATCGCCGAATTCAGAATCGCCCGATCTATCAAGATATAAAATCAATTAATCAGAGCCATAAACTGCATAAAAGAAAAGAATGTCCAAACGCCAAAATTACGTTATTTTGGTTACCACCACAACATTGCAATAAAAATGCAATAACGGGCGATCAAAACAGCGTATCCACCCAAAATTGGTATAATTAGAAACATCAGCTCAATCCGCAGAAAATAAGCCATCACATAGCCCGAGATCCTGAAAAATGAGGACGGGTTTACAACTTAGATAAGTGTAAAAGTATACATGTTTGGTATCTAACAACCCAAGGCAACATCATGACAGTTCAGTTTTACCATATAGTGAATATGGCAAATATTTTTTCCCCATTTTCCTGTACATTATATGGTAAAATAAATTATTTCATCTGAAAGTACAACTCGTCCCGCAAAAAACAAGCTGTCATATGTCTATATTGACAGAAAAATAAAAAAGTTATGGCTCTTGGAAGCAGGGGAGCAAAAAGCGAAAATGGAAAACGAAAAATTGGCGGATGGTGATACTGTCTGTGAATCCGAGGCCTCTATGTTGTATGATCGCACTGATGAGTGTTGTTTTTTTTTTAAATAGGTGAATAAAAAACAAATATCACAGTGTTAGCTATCTCATATATAAAGCTGTGTGTATGTATATCCGGGATTGGCATCTTCACCGTCGCAACTACAGCCACAAAATTTTGCACAGTCACACGTCTGGACCCCAAGAGCGTCATAGGCTATGTTGTGAGGCGAAATTTTAACCCCGCGCGTTCCAATTCACCAAACAATTTTGGCCCTATCTACATAATGGAGAGAAAGTGACAGTTGTGAATGAGAGGGGCTTAATGACAGCACCAAAGCCTAACAGCATATACCAGCATATAGTCACTAAGGTGGGGCCCTGACATGGAATATTCACCACGCACGGGGACATGTATACACACCACATGCACACAAAGAGTAACAGCTAATGTGGAGCCCCAACATTAGATACTCACCACGTACCCGAACACAAACGCCACAAAGAGACAAACACAACACAGACACACACACCACACAGACACCCCTCCACAGGGACACACACACATACACACCCTATAAGGACACATGCACTCACCCCACAGGGACACACACACCACAGGGACATACACACATACACACCCCACAGGTACACACAGACCCAATAGGGATGGACACACACCACAGAGACACCCCGCCCCCCCAAAAAGGACACAAACCACAGATACCCCCCCCACAGGGACACACGCACACTACTGGGACACACACGCACACACCCAGGGACACACACACCACACAGACGCAGATGTGCACAAATCACCTCACACAACTCGCCTCATACGTGTGCTATCTTTAATTTCCAAAAATAAACATCTGATTAAAAACAGCCAATGTGCAACACATGTGCCATATAGGGAATTAAGGCAGATGTCAGTCACATGAGCTGTCTATTATGTGTATGTGTGAGGTAACATATACTGCCCGGCCGGGGGGAGGGTTTACTGATGGCTGGAGATTTATTAGGCTGCCTATAGCAATCAATCACAGCTCAGCTTCTATTTTCCTACAGGTCATTAATATGACATATTCAAATTCTATTTTGTTATAGCTAACAGCAGTTATTTATTAACCCGGGCGTAGCCGGTTAGTACAGCTAGTAATTAATATATGCCATTATAGGAAAAACAAGGGACATAGCATAGGATGCACAACCAACAGTATGTGATAGGGGGTGCTCGAAAGTTAACTAAGGCAATATGTACAATGGGGAAAATAAGTATTTGATACACTGATTATTTTGCAAGTTTTCCCACCTACAACGAATGGAAAGGTCTGTAATTTTAATTGTAGATACACTTCAACTGTGAGAGACAAAATCTGAAGAAAAAAAAAAAAATCACATTTTATGATTTTTTTACATAATTAATTTGCATTTTCTTGCATGAAATAAGTATTTGACACAATAGAAAAACAAAACTTAATCTTTTGTACAAAAACCTGTGTCTCCAATTACGGAGGTCAGACGTTTCCTGTAATTCTTGACCAGGTTTGCACACACTGCAGCAGGGATTTTGGCCCACTCCTCCATACAGATTTTCTCCAGATTTTTCTGGTCTCGGAGCTGTCACTCCGCAATAGTGAGTTTCATCTCCTTCCAAAAACTTTCTATTGGGTTCAGGTCTGAAGATTCCTGGACTTTAAAATGCTTCTTATGGAGCCACTCCTTAATTGGCTTGGATGTATGTATTTCGGGTTATTGTCATGCTGGAAGACACAGCCACGCCCAACTTCAATGCTCTTAATGAATGAAAGATTTGGCCAAAGTCATGCTGTCACAGAGTAGTAGGGAATCACAGACGGACTAGCTGTCCCTAATCCCTGCGATAGCTCTGATGGTGAAGATGTCTGGGCCACCAACCATGCCCTGCTCCAGGCCAGTCCTGATCTAATACACCCTCACCCCAACACCGTGGCTAGGCGGGATAGAGGTGTTAAAATATCCACCCACAAAGACCAACAGGGAAACCGAAGTTTCAAGTTACAGCCATCACACAGATAAGGTAAGACAAAATGCTAGCAGGAGGAAAGAAAATGCAGGGAGGAAAGACCAGACGATCCACAGAACACCAAACTGCACACAAAACGTCTTCAGCAACTGTATCACAGCAACATAAGGACTGGTATTGCGAAAGCTATAGTCTGCATGGGAAGAGATATCTCTCCATCTTAAAAAGGTGGAGAGTAAATGTGATAGGTTTCCCAGAACATGTGATCCTAAAGGTAATTAGCTGTCATACAGTGATTAACTCCTGTTAGCCTGATCACTAATGAGAACAAAGCAAGTCGACACCTGACCCTACCTTTGCACCTCAGAAGCACCAGAAAGACCACAATGTAGCGTGAATAGCCATCATGACACTCAGTGAGTTTTGAGCCAAACGTCGTGTGACACATGCGATACATCACCCCATCCTCTCTTCAATAAGGTGCAGTTGTCCTGCCCCCTTTGCAGAAAAGCACCCCCAAAGTATGATGTTTCCACCCTATGCTTCATGGTTGGGAGAATGTTCTTAGGGATGTACTCATCCTTCTTCTTCCTTCAAACATGCCAAGTGGAGTTGATACCAAAAAGTTCTGATTTGGTCTCATCTGATCACATAGCCTTCTCCGATGCCTCTTCTAGATCATCCAGATGGTCATTGGCAAACAACAAATGGGCCTGGACATGTGCTAGCGTGAGCAGGGGGACCCTGCGTGCCCTGCCGGATCCATGACGGCGTAGTGTGTTACTAACAGTCATCTTTGAGACTGTGGTCCCAGCTCTCTTCAGGTCATTGACCAGGACCTCCCGTATAGTTCTGAGCTGATTCCTGACCTTTCTCAGAATCATCCTTACCCCATAAGGCGAATTCTAGTATGGAGCCCCCGACTGAGGAAGATGGGCAATCATCTTGTGTTTCTTCCATTTTCTAATAATTGCACCAAAAGTTATTGCCTTCTCACCAAGCTGTTTGCCTGTTCTCCTGTAGCCCATCCCAGCAATGTGCAGGTCTACAATTTTGTGTCTGGTGTTCTTAGATTGCTCTTTGGTCTTGGCTATGGTCGAGAGGTTGGAGTGTAAATGAGTGTCTGGACAGATCTCTTTTATACAGGTAACAATTTCAAACAGGTGCAGTTAACACAGATAATGAGTACAGAGTAGGAGGCTTCTTAAAGAAAAATTAAGGCCGGCTTCACATCACGATTTTTCTGTCTGGTGTGAAGATCCGGTTTTGTCCGAATTTTGCATCGGACACAAAACTGGGGTATGCAGCACTTTTTTTTGTCCGATGCAAAAATTAGACAAAACTGGATCCTCCTGGATCCGGTGCCCATAGCATGGGAGTTTATGGGCGCCGGATCGCCCCAGATCCGACTAAAAAATCGGACCGGTTCCCGGATCCATGGTACTGAAGAGCGGCGTTCATTCAGCACCAGGGACAGAGCTCCACAGCTGAAATTTCAGCACTGCGCCCAGCTCCCCTGCACTGGACAGCAGCAGAGACGAAGCCGGCAAAAAGCTTCTGCTCGTCCGGGGCTGTCAGGTTGTGTCCGGTCCATCCTGCAAAACACCGGACTCAACTGACAGCCGAAAATCGTGGTGTGAAGTCAGCCTAACCGGTCTGTGAGAGCCAGAATTCTTACTAGTTGGTAGGTGATCAAATACTTTTTTTATGCAATAAAATGCAATCTAATTATTTAAAGATCAAACAATGTGACCGCCTGGATTTTTTCTAGATTCTGTCTCACAGTTAAAGTGTACCTAAGATAAAAATTACAGACCTCTCCATTTTTTGTAGGTGGGTAAACTTATAAAATTGGCAGTGTAACAAATACTTATTCTCCCCACTGCATAACAAGAAAAAGAGCTCAACATATAGATGAGCACACCACCTTGCCCTAGCAGTGATATGTCTGAGGTTCACCTCCCAGTGCACCTTTTACACCATTTGACTTGGAATCCATATTTTTGACTTGGTCTGTAGAGTTACATACCATGCATTTTATTTAGGTCTTTATTGCAGACTCCTATGGGTCAGGGACTATTTTTCTAGGTATCTTATTTGCTGATGGTGCACATAACAACCCTGACACTTACTAAACGTTTATTTCATTCCTATGGATCTGTATTGTACACATATATCAGTGTGAATCAGCCTTGAAAGGAAGTGACTGATTCCTGTGGTGCATAACAGAGTATTACTCATCAGGTATTATGTGGACTTAGGCCCCTTTCATATCAATGTTTTTCGCTGATTGTAGCAGATCCGGCAGATTTACCGCATCTGCTGCTTAACGGCTGCACTTGCGGCAAGCCCCATGCACTGTCTATCAGGCTTGCGGCAGCTGCAGCAAGTGCGGTTCTACCATATGCGGCAGATGCGGAACTTGCGGCGGCGAAAAAAAGCCCACTGCTAGCCGCGTTTTTTTTCGCGGCCACAACTGTCAGGTTTGCCGGATCGCGGCAAAGCCGCAATTGCCGCACTTGCCGCGAGCCCCATAGACAATGCATGGGGCTTGCCGCAAGTGTGCCGCAAGTGCGGCTGTTAGGTGGCAGATGCAGTAAATCTGCCGGATCTGCCGCAATCAGCGAAAAACGGTGATGTGAAAGGGGCCTAAGGCTGCTTTGCCATTGGCAAATGTGCAAGTCCGTATTGATCCTTGATTTTCATGGAACCATATGGACAGGAACAGATTGTGCAAACGATAGCCGTGATGTCCACGGAAAGTTTTTTAACAGATCTGTCATCAGTTGCCAGAGGAAGGGGTGGGAGGAGCTGTACCTTGCTTCCGAGTATGCTCAGCATAGCAAAACGGATCTATTTCATGGATCCGTACAGATCCGTCCACCATAGAGCTCCAGGTTATTTCATACAGACAGATACGAATCTGTGTCTGTCCGTTTGTGTCCGTTTTCTTCAAGGCAGCCAAAAATCAAAGCAGTCTCCGATTCTGGTGCGTGAAAAAAAAACAGACAAAAACGGATCTGTAAAAAAACGGACATACGGATGGCCACTTTAGGACCAATCCGTGTTCATAGGATAACATGAAAGGCCATAACGGATCCATGTCTACCCGTTTTAAAGCGGATTGACACAGATTCAAACTTTGCCAGTGTGAAACCAGGGTAACAAATAGCAACTTTGTGGATATACACCCATTGTAATTCCTGCTTGTTTGTCTATCATCTCACAAACACTCACATACACACACACTAGTGTGGATTATCCCTTATAGGTACTATGTAAGGAACTACTTATGATAACCCTCTGTCATTTGTAGACTGCTCTGCAGTCTCTGTCAATTGCTCCGCAGTGTTCGTAGTTAACTGGGAGTAAATTCCCTTTGTAGCATATGGGATTCATTCTGTTGCTGTGGCTCTGCAGTATCAGTTGCTGTGTGTATCAGGTAATGATGTTCACCACTCCCCCAGCCTTTAAGTAGTCTCATGACCCAACAACTGATGTCGTTGATAGGGTTCTTTCTCTGCATGAACATGAGTTGTGTGGATGCTGTTGCAGTTCATACTATAGCTTTCCTGGAGATTGCTGTTGTGTGTGAAGTTGCTGTTTTTATCCCGGTCCCTAGGTGGAGATGAGGGGGGTGTTAGCCAGGGGCTGGTTATGAGCAGAGCAAGGGTGGCGGCCCAGACATCCTCACCTTCAGAGGTACTTCTAGGAACAGGGTCAGCTAGGGACCCCCAGTCCAAGGGTCAGACTAGTTCCCTTGGTACCCTTTGCCCGTTACTGCCATCCTGCTACGTTATCCCTTTGTCCATTATAACTACTGTGTGACACCCTTCAGGTTTATAATGTGTTGAGGTAGGCCAAGCGCTTTAAAAAATAAAGCCTTTATCAATGGCTGTATGTAGGCACAATACAGTTGTGTTTTTTAACTGTTTTTCCGGATGTTTTTAAAAAAAAATTATACATGAAATTGTAAAAGTATATAAAAATAGGTACTTGGCTCTAAAAACAAAGTAGTTCAGGTGCATAATTAGTTGCATAATTCACATTTCTGTGTAACTAGATGCCTGGTCCTTTATACGTGATTCCAATCCTTGGTGGACTTGTTGTACCCTCTAGAAGTCTGTGGGGTCCTAAAAATGATACAGTACATTAGTATCTTTGCCTGCATCTTCTTGGGTGTGTGGCGCCCCGCAACGAGTGCGTCACAGGAGGGTATTGCAGCCACAAATGCAGCCGCAATATCCTCTGACTCAGCAATGAAATGGTTAACTTGGAGATCCAACCCAACATGCAACACCTAGAACAGGGGACCAATCATAGGTCCTGGTGGGTGGAGTGTTAGGGTAGTGTAGTAGAACACATAATAATCTAGAGAGTTGAGAAGAATAATCTAGAACCTGACAAGAGCAGACTAGAACTTGGAGAGGAGCGGGGGCTCCGCACCCCGTGCGGGCCCCTGGGCCGTCACCGGTCGGGTGTCAGCACCTGAGGCCTTAACCACCGGGATTGGGCATTTCTACACGGGTTCCCAAAAGACTCCCGTGCCCACAACTCACAGCCGGTTCACTGGTACCGAAGCTGGCAGCAGTTCACCTCTGCCACGCGAACCAGAAGAGTGGAGGATCAGCTTTACAGGAGCACCCCACCACCAGCCAGTTTCCAGTCGTCTAACCAGCGGTGTACCCACTGAGGGATCCAAGGCTCCCCAAAGCATCCAGAACGTACATCATGGATAGGGCATTGAAGCAGCCTCCCCGTACCCGACCTGGTATTCCTGGGCGACGCTGGCAACAAATCAAGTTAGGTAGAATGGAGGAACACTGCAGATCTCTGAGGAACACTATCACTGCTGAGTCCACCCGGTCTACTACTCAACCACTGTATACCATGTACTGCCTGCTGGTTACAGTAAAGACCCGTTGCAGAGACTACCTGTGTCCGTGCTTCCTTATGAACTATCCGTCCGCACAACAAGGTAACCGCAGCTGCCGCACAACATCTTGAGCAGCTCCAGCCCCCGGGGATCACCGCTCAGCCTGTGGGGAGCGTAACATCTTGCTGCTGTCCATCCCCCGGGGTTCCGCAGCGTCGGTAGCCCTTACCGAATCTACTCATAGGTGGCGTCACGAATAAAACAAATTAAACCCCTTTTAATCTGTTCCACAAAGACGTCTTCACTTTTGATCTGCACTACACCGGGCCCCACTACCGGCAGGCGCGGTCCACCCGTGACAAGGAGGGAAGAAGAATCGCCTGTCTAAACCGGAGTCAGCCGGCCGCGGTGAGTCAGAAAATGGCGTCACGAACAGGATACGAGCAGGCCCGTTACCCAACGGGTATATTGTGCTTAAACTGGACTTTATTGTCTACAATTTGGACTTTGTTCGTCTCTAAAAGAACTTTCCCGCCTTTTCACCATTGGCCAAGATGGCGCCAAAGATGGCGTTCCCGCCACAAGAAGCCGCCACGTGCAAGCCCAGGAGTGAGTCAACCCCCCCTCATCGTGGGAGGGCTAAAGACAAAAGGCGCCAAATTCTTTGTCCGCTCTGATTGCTCAAATCAACCATGGGGGCGGACCCTAAAGACTTTTCCCACGATTGGACTACAAAAGCCCAGAGGAAATGGGAGTGTCTCAGACAGTCAGACAGACTTCTTCACCAGCTCTACCAGAACGTCTTACCGGTTGAACGGGTGTGGTTTCCCTCCAAGAAGAGAATGGCCAGCACGAGACTCCAAGACCTAATGCGGGAGGTCGAGGCGGAGGCCAGAGCAGCCATAGGCCAACCGGGTCCGGATCCTGCCCTTACCATAGACGGCAGCCCCGACTTCTGGCTAGAGGCTCTACAAGACCTCCGGGTGCGACTACTTGAGACAGTGGAGTGGACGATTCACAGCTGGAGCGCGTCCCTAGGCAGAAGACTCCATCATGCGATGCAGCAGAGCCGACCGGGTACAGCTTCTCCAAGCCCAGACGAAATCGCCAGCTTTTCAACTACCTCACCATCGCCCACCACCTGTCCTGCTTCGTCACCGGAGCCCATAGACTGTATCATTCTTGTGAGGACCACAGCTCGACCCGTTCCAGCGGACGAAACCGCAGCCGACCCCGTTCCAGAGCCGGAGCTTCCAAGATGCTCCCACGAAGAAGCTGACATCTACCTGGTTCCACCTGCGGAACCCGCGACTAGTTTCCACATTACCGAGACTGTCGCCTGTTTCTCCCCTGAACCGGAGACCTCCTCTGCAAATACAGAGGCCTACCTGGTGACCGGGATTGAAACACCACTTCCCGCTGCTACAGAAGAAGAGGCAGGCAGCCTGGAAGTCCTGCACAACGACCCTGAGGAGAACTTTGCCGCACAGCCACCCACCGATCCAGAGGATTCCATCCCATCGTCTTCGCCAGCCGAGCAGCCCGACGTAGTCATCGAGGAGGATGACGAGGAGACCTACAGTCCAGCTGAGGATCTCTACACCGGGTTCGCCTGGGGAGACACAAGGAACCCTTCTGCCGGGCGATCAGCTCGGTGCACTGGTCGGGTGCCGCCACAACAGTATCTTCTCCGGTTCCGTTGAACCGGGCTCCACTCCAGACTGCCCACCAAGCTCGAGCGGTTCAACAACCAGCACGCCGTAGTGACTTTATCCACACGCCGCATCACTCCGACGAAGAGGTACGTCGTATCCGGAGAGACGAGTGGCACACTCGACTGCAAGCCAATATGCAGGCTCGCGCTGAGGCCCGCCGTCAATCTCCATTGCCTGAGCAATTCCGGAAAACCGGGTGGGTAAGCACATTTAACTTGTCCACCGGGTGGGGATTCGTAAGGGAGGAGGGTGTGAGTACCGAAGTGTTTGTGGGGCGCCGTGAGGTGGAATCGCACCTACCGCGAGGCCATCCAAGCCGAGACTTGTATAGAGGGGACATAGTAACCTATGAGCGCCATATATGCCGTGATGGGTGGTTCGCTATACGAGTCCGGAACACTGCCATCCATCAGTGACTTGAGTTGTTGTTTGAACCTTGCTACTAAAGAGACTTCTTCCTGTTTGCACAGTAACACCGCGACTTGGCGGCTACAGCCTGAACTTTTATTCTAAGGACAGCCGACCGCCCGCCGGGTCCGCGTAATGTGTTAACCTGTTTATTTACCTTTTCACTTTTATGCATATATGACTTGTCATTAATAAAAGTGTATTACCTGTTATAAAATATAAAAACCTCTGTAATGTGAGTAGTGTGACGCTTGGGGACAAGCGTATTCAACCAAGGGGGAGTGTGGCGCCCCGCAACGAGTGCGTCACAGGAGGGTATTGCAGCCACAAATGCAGCCGCAATATCCTCTGACTCAGCAATGAAATGGTTAACTTGGAGATCCAACCCAACATGCAACACCTAGAACAGGGGACCAATCATAGGTCCTGGTGGGTGGAGTGTTAGGGTAGTGTAGTAGAACACATAATAATCTAGAGAAAAAGAAGAATAATCTAGAACCTGACAAGAGCAGACTAGAACTTGGAGAGGAGCGGGGGCTCCGCACCCCGTGCGGGCCCCTGGGCCGTCACGGTCGGGTGTCAGCACCTGAGGCCTTAACCACCGGGATTGGGCATTTCTACACGGGTTCCCAAAAGACTCCCGTGCCCACAACTCACAGCCGGTTCACTGGTACCGAAGCTGGCAGCAGTTCACCTCTGCCACGCGAACCAGAAGAGTGGAGGATCAGCTTTACAGGAGCACCCCACCACCAGCCAGTTTCCAGTCGTCTAACCAGCGGTGTACCCACTTAGGGATCCAAGGCTCCCCAAAGCATCCAGAACGTACATCATGGATAGGGCATTGAAGCAGCCTCCCCGTACCCGACCTGGTATTCCTGGGTGACGCTGGCAACAAATCAAGTTAGGTAGAATGGAGGAACACTGTGGATCTCTGAGGAACACTATCACTGCTGAGTCCACCCGGTCTACTACTCAACCACTGTATACCATGTACTGCCTGCTGGTTACAGTAAAGACCCGTTGCAGAGACTACCTGTGTCCGTGCTTCCTTATGAACTATCCGTCCGCACAACAAGGTAACCGCAGCTGCCGCACAACATCTTGAGCAGCTCCAGCCCCCGGGGATCACCGCTCAGCCTGTGAGGAGCGTAACATCTTGCTGCTGTCCATCCCCTGGGGGTTCCGCAGCGTCGGTAGCCCTTACCGAATCTACTCATAGGTGGCGTCACGAATAAAACAAATTAAACCCCTTTTAATCTGTTCCACAAAGACGTCTTCACTTTTGATCTGCACTACACCAGGCCCCACTACCGGCAGGCGCGGTCCACCCGTGACAAGGAGGGAAGAAGAATCGCCTGTCTAAACCGGAGTCAGCCGGCCGCAGTGAGTCAGGTGACCACTGGTGCTTTCTGTATTGAAGTCACCTTACCTCTTGGGTCCCTCTATGTCTTAATACCTTCTTGCCTCTGGGTTGGAGTCTCTCTAACTCCTGCCAGCTGAGGATTTTAATGATATGATTTTACTACTCATTTTACTATTATATTATACATCTAGAAGTTTCTAATATATGGATAACTGTATTGTTTATTGAGTAGGATCTTTCTTTGGCTCTCGTTACTTCAATTTACGTAGTCAACCCAAATCCTCCTACTAAATACACTCTTATCAGCAAATTGTCCGTTTTTTTTTTTTTGCAAGTGATTTCCTATTAGCAGTTTTAGGCGTCAGTACCTTATGTCTCCTGTAGACAGCCAGGCTATCTTCTTTTTCTGCTGGAGGAGTGGGTGTTTCGATTCTGTGGGGTATCAAGGGTTTATTCCTATATCGGCTTGAGGGTCCATGTGATTACATAATCACCTAAGTGATGGTAGCTTAGACAGTTATGTGAGTGTACTTCGTGGTATAATTTAGTGTATAATCCCTAAATTGCGGGATTTATTTGATTTATTGTTTTCCAACTATGGTGGCTGTCTAGGTGCGTCTCTTGATATTATGTGCAGTGATCTGTTCTAAATCTCCAGGCTACTAGGCTGTGTCCCTTGTGTTAGGGAGATTGCTATCCTCATGCAATTTACTTTTAGTTTAGGTAAGCTATCTGGTGTATTTGTTGTCCTAGTGCTCATTGATTTTGTCTCAGGAATGTTTTGTTACCTTAATGCTAGTAATTGTCCTACCGCTTGTGCTATACGGTATGCATGTTATTCTTGTGCTTAATGTTAAGATCTGTGTATTTGGCAGGCTTTCTATATCATTACAACTTAGTAATGTAAAGTTAATTATATAGCTGTCGAGCCCCAGGCTTTGGGGTACTCGGGTGTCAGGCACAACGTTGCTGTGTCACGGGGAGTGGTGGCCGCGCCTCATCCCGTGTCCTGGGTGACACTTCAAAAGGGAATTATTTACAGGGGAAATTCTATATACAGTTCTCGTGACGCCACCTGTAGTGTCTGGTGATGGGTCACTAGCGCCGCCACAGTCCGCCGGAGGTAGCTGGTAATGCGGCTAAGATGGTAAAGTCCCCTACAGGTAGGGCTGGACCTCCAGGGCAGCGTTCCTGCAAAGGGAACAGATTGATGCAGAAGAAACACAGGCAGAAGCAAAGTCACTTTCTCCCGGGTACTTTACTGATGACTTAAAGCAGCAACAGCAGTTACAATTCACAGTTCAGCACTTTAGATGTTACAAAGACAGGTAGCTTAACACTAGAAGTCCCAGAGAGGGGTCATTTAATATTTCTACCTTTGGAACCCAGAGACGGGTCGAATGACCTGAAGGATTTTAGGCCACATTTACAAATGAAAGCATGCTAATTGGAGCCATCAGAGTTGTCAGTTTGGACTAAGGGTCATTTGACCCTCTTTCGGGACTTCAGGGGGGAGCTCGAAATTTCTGGGACTTCTAGTGTTAACGGGTGGCTGCAAGTGGATCCCAGGTGGTATGGTGGATTATATCCCCTCCCGAGTAACCTCCCACCCTATACTAATGTGGGAGTGCTGGGAATGGATCCCACCCACCATCCTAGGGTCCACCTGCAGCTGGAGCATTTACACCTCTTTTACAGGTGTAATATCCCTCTGTGATGCCTGCATTTGCGGGGCACCACTTAGCCAACTTGTGAACATGTCCCTCCAGTGTTGGTGATAAGGTGAACTGTTCAAGCTCTGTTATACTTAAATTGTGCCTATGATGTGGATATTACACTCATCCTCTTAATTCACAGTCCTCTTACATTTTCCCACGTTAGCTTTGTTTCACTTTCGGTTCCCTCCTCACCTTCCTCCGTCTGCTTTTCGCTTACCTCCTCCTTGTGTGTCGGTGTTCTGTGGCCGGTCTTTCTCCTACTTCTTCTCTCATACGTTTGATTGTTAAGGCCCCGTCACACCTTCCAACATTGGCTGCGATGTCGTGGGTGCGCGCTCGCTTCCGACATTGCAGCCTAGCTCTCACACGGCAAGATATTGCCGGTGATGGCGCTGCAATGTTGGCGGCACGATCGCTCGCTGGACTGGGATCAACCCAGCGAGCGATCTGCTGCAATGCAGCGAATAGGCTGGATCAGCTGTGACATCGCTATTGCGGTGTCACACCGAACGATGCCGCAGGTTGAAAGGTTTTCCTGTATGCAGAAAAACATGTCAACTCCGACTTGAACAACTATCGTTGTTGAATCATGCGTTTACACGCAACAACGATGTCGAAAATGTTGAAAGGTGTGACGGTACCTTTAGGGCCGCTTTCCACACACCAACTTCTGTGTCCAACTTCTCAACAGATCTCTGGTTGCAGTGAAATCATGGACACATTGTTACATTTGTACACAGCCACAAAATGGAGCAATGTGTCCATGATTTCACTGCAACCAGAGATCTGTTCAGAAGTTGGACACAGAAGTTGGTGTGTGGAAAGCGGCCCTTACTCTCCAGGTTTATTTGGATTGACAAACACTATTGATATCTACAGTGATGCTTACTGAAGTGCCCAGATTTGCTTATTTTATCCCTGCAGATCTGGATATTCACATATACTAGTGTGCATTAGTCTATACAAACACTTACTGACTTATGTGATCTATACGTTAGATTATTAGCCTGCAGACTCTGTGGACTTATTAACAGCATTTTTGTTGATACACACATTGGTATTTCTGCAGATTTCTATATCACCACACACATACCAAGAATAAGCTGTTCTTACAGGTACCAACTGCTTTACTCTGCTCTGTTAAGGGCACAGCAAAGTATTACAATGCACATGCGCAGCTGTTCATCAACCTTTCCATGCTCCTGCACATTATGGTACTTTGCTCTGCCCTCGGTAGGGCAGAGAGGCATGCGGGAACGCAGTGGAGGATGGAAGATGCGTCATCTACATGATGCAAAGGATGGAGATCGCAAGAAGGGAGGAGGCACCGGATCAAGACCAGCAACGCCTAGTGAACCGTACCACTCCATAGGTGAGTATAATGTAAGGTATTTATTATGTAAAAAAATCTGTTGACAGGTTCACGTTAAGGTATTTTTCTTGTTAGAACTATGGTAAAAACAATCTCCTTCCACCAATATAGTGAAATCCCGTCCATAACGACCTTATTACTCTATACAACTGTGGTGTGGTGATTATCTCATATGTACCGAGGTCACCGACATCAACATAAAGTACAGAGAGGAATTATTATTATCATCCCTAGTAATGGGGAATGGTCACATACCTCCACCTGCAGAGCCGCACTCTACATATATGGCTGCTCTGTGCTTACAGGACCTGTGATGATGTCACATGGAGGGGAGGAGTCAGGGGGGTCACATGATCAGCTCCTCTGGTTGTCATGGTGCTGGATGAGGTGAAGGGTATGTGTGGGGTCAGTGGGGTTTTATAGTGTGTAAAAGGTGTACGGAGAGGAGCCGCGTGTGTACGAGGTGTACGGAGCGGAGCCATGTGTGTACGAGGTGTACGGAGCAGAGCCCTGTGTGTACGAGGTGTACGGAGCGGAGCCATGTGTGTACGAGGTGTACGGAGCGGAGCCATGTGTGTACGAGGTGTACGGAGCGGAGCCGTGTGTGTACGAGGTGTACTTAGGGAAGCCACGTGTGTACGGAGCCGAGCCGCGTGTGTACGAGGTGTACGGAGCGGAGCCGCGTGTGTACGAGGTGTACGGAGCGGAGCCGCGTGTGTACGAGGTGTACGGAGCAGAGCCGCGTGTGTACGAGGTGTACGGAGGGGAGCCCTGTGTGTACGAGGTGTACTTAGGGGAGCCACGTGTGTACAGAGCCGAGCCGCGTATGTACGAGATGTACGGAGCGGAGCCGCGTGTGTACGAGGTGTACGGAGCGGAGCAGCGTGTGTACGAGGTGTACGGAGCAGAGCCGCGTGTGTACGAGGTGTACGGAGGGGAGCCCTGTGTGTACGAGGTGTACTTAGGGGAGCCACGTGTGTACGGAGCAGAGCCGTGTGTGTACGAGGTGTACGGAGGGGAGCCGTGTGTGTACGAATTGTACGGAAGGGAGCCGTGTGTGTACGAATTGTACGGAGCGGAGCCACGTGTGTACGAGGTGTACGGAGCGGAGCCACGTGTGTACGAGGTGTACTTAGGGGAGCCACGTGTGTACGGAGCAGAGCCGTGTGTGTACGAGGTGTACGGAGGGGAGCCGTGTGTGTACGAATTGTACGGAAGGGAGCCACGTGTGTACGAGGTGTACGGAGTGGAGCCACGTGTGTACGAGGTGTATTTAGGGGAGCCACGTGTGTACGGAGCAGAGCCGTGTGTGTACGAGGTGTACGGAGGGGAGCCGTGTGTGTACGAATTGTACGGAGCGGAGCCACGTGTGTACGAGGTGTATGGAGCAGAGCCACATGTGTATGAGGTGTATGGAGCAGAGCCACATGTGTATGAGGTGTACGGAGCGAAGCCGCGTGTGTATGAGGTGTACGGAGCGGAGCCGCGTGTGTACGAGGTGTACGGAGCGGAGCCGTGTGTGTACGAGGTGTACGGAGCGGAGCCATGTGTATGAGGTGTGCGGAGCGAAGCCGCGTGTGTATGAGGTGTACGGAGTGGAGCCGCATGTGTACGAGGTGTACGGAGCAGAGCCGCGTGTGTACGAGGTGTACGGAGCGGAGCCGCGTGTGTACGAGGTGTACGGAGCAGAGCCGCGTGTGTACGAGGTGTATGGAGCGGAGCCGCATGTGTACGAGGTGTACGGACTGGAATCGTGTGTGGACGAGGTGTAAGGAGCGGAGCCGCGTGTGTACGAGGTGTACGGAGCGGAGCCGCATGTGTACGAGGTGTACGGACTGGAATCGTGTGTGGACGAGGTGTAAGGAGCGGAGCATGCATGTGGACATTGTATTGGAGCGGAGACACATGTGGACGTCATGTTTGGAGCGGAGATGTTTTATTATCCAAACAAAATACAAATTGACAGACCTTGAGTTTTAAAGCATAGCTGGGTCACACATGTACTGTCCTGTACAAATGTTGTGTGTAACCTCTGCACTATAGGACCCTTGACTTTGGGGTCTACTTACATTGTCCAAGTCCAACACTGGCCTGTATTTAACTTCATATAGATCTGTTTGTGTGGTGCCCCTGCACCAGGGTGGCTACATAGGGAACTGCAGCCAGGCAGAAACATAGAAGGTTTGTGCAACAAACACCCTCACAGCACACACATCCACTAGAGCACAGCACTTAACCCGGAGCCCGATACTCTAGACGGGCAAGGGGTGGTGGGTTAAGAGGAAAGTGGGTGGGAAAGCATGTAGATCAGGTGATAGAGAGCACAAATAGAGGAGAAAGAGGAGGAAGGAGTTAGTAGGCCGAGGTAGGCTGAGCTGAAAAGACATCAAGCAGAAAGTGACACACATCCCAGTGGGGTTGGGTTTGATGGAAATGCAGAGTCCACAGAGTCACAGAAACCATGGAGAGAAAGTTCGTCCATAGCCAGCACCCCAGGGGAGTGTGAGGAAAGAGACCAGACCAGCAGTACTGGGTCCGAGGAACACGGCAGCACTGACTAACTGGTGGAGAAGTTTTCCCTATTGGAGTTGGAGTCAAACAGGCTAGATGGAGTCTGGTAACGCCTTGTAAGAGAGGGTTACTGCAGACTAAGCACACAGCAGAGTGTCGGCTCTGGAGGGAACCGTTGATTCACCCAGCTTCCCAGATTAACCGACGGGGAGCTTTAACTCCAGGTTGGAGTTTCCACAACAAGGGTTGAAGGCACAGCAGCAACCACGAGGACCCACAAGGGTCCGAGCAGCTGCCATACAACCCGGGGAGACAACAGAGAGAGAGAAACAACAGCCTGGAAGGACTTAGTAGGTGTGAGGGGTCTCAGAGTGACAGCCTGGTTGCAGAGGGTTCGAGTATTCCCGGGGTTAACTGCACTGTGAACTATTAAGAACTGAACTGTACCGTGAGCTGTGTTAACTGTGAAGAACTGACAAGTGAACCCTGCCTGACTGTCCCTGTTTGATTCCAGGTATATTGAACTTTGCATACCTTTTATCCTGTCAGGAGCAGCCCGACCCGCGGCGGGCTCATCCATCTGGCTGCAGCCCATCCATCCCTCCATCCTCCTGGCAGAGCAGCGCTGCAGCGGTGGTCCCATCAATGACCACAACCCGTGGGTGGCGTCACGACAAACGTTATCCTTTGTATATATCCCCATTTACTTGTGTGAACCCGGGACACAGTCCGAACCAGGACCTCCGTGACATCCCCAGCTGTACCCCGGTCCGGTCCCGAGTACCCGGTCCCAGTGGGCTCCACAATTTGGCGTCACGAACAGGATGGACCCGGTCCAAAAGAACCAGACCCCGTGTGCCTAGAAATTGTGTTCTGGACTTTTCCCGCCAAATCTGGGCTTAATGGCGGCCATGGAAGCCTGAGACCATGTGCAGTGGAGGTGTCGAGCCCACTGGGACGGGGTACTCGGTACCGGACCAGGTTTGCTGCTAGGGATGTCACAGAGGGCCTGGTCTGGACCATGTCCCGGGCCCTGGCAAGTAAAAGGGGAATATTTACAGGGGATTAGAGTTTGTCGTGATGCCACCCACGGTGTGTGGTCAGCAATGGGACCACCGCTGCTGCAGAACCTCCGGGGATGATGTTAGGCAGCTTAGATGGAACTGCTCTCCGTAGGTAGAGGCTGGTTCCCCGGGGCAGTGATTATTATAGTCTATGATGGATGTGATAATAAGCAGGGGCGGAACTACGCTGGTGCAGCCGGTGCAGCTGCACCAGGGCCCCGCCCGGTTAGGGGGCCCCTTCAAGCCTGGAGGGGGCCCCCAGCCGACCCCCACAAGCCGCGGGAGAGCGCGGCTGTCAGCGCGGCTCTCCCAGCCGACCCGCACAAGCCGCGGGAGAGCGCGGCTGTCTGTCAGCGCGGCTCTCCCAGCCGACCCCCACGAGCCGCGGGAGAGCCGCCGTCACCAGGAGGGAGAGCGCGGCAGGACCAGCGGTAAGAGCACGACACTAGTAGCACCCCATAATCCCCCCCCCCCCCCCGTCCACAACCTGCACCAGCACCCCCCCCCCCCCCGTCCACAACCTGCACCAGGGCCCCCGGGGGTGACGGTCCGCCCCTGATAATAAGGGTTTGATAGTGGAGACGGATTGAAGGAACACACACTCACATTTCTGTAGTTTCCAAAGCTTTACTGCAGATGTTGTGGTTAGATTGTCCATGGAGTCTGTACTGGGGCTGGGTTGCTCCCACCCTTCCTCGTGCTGCGCTGTGTGTGTGTGGTCCTGCGGCTGCTTCTAGCAGAGCTGCTGTCTCTCTCTCCTTTCTGGTACCCCTTGGCTAGGCAACTTGAGTCTTCTGTGTGCTGCTGACCCGGCCGTGTTGCTTTGCTCTGGTACAGTGTTGATCTAGAAACTCCACTATTCCTGGATTCACTGTGCTGTGTGTGTCAGTCACAGTCTCGGATCCGGTGTCCGTTCTGTGCGCTCCACTGGGGCGAGTTTGTGATGGCACTCAAGCTCCCAGATGTGTTCCTCTGTCTTTAATTCTCCTTCCCTCAGACCCTGGCTAGACCTGGAATCGATGAGCAAACTGTAGAGAAGCCTGGCGCAGCTCCTTTACACTACAGCCTCTCTCAGTTCTCCCAGGAACTGAAACTAACTCTGAACTGAACTCAGAGCTGACTCACTACTTCCTCTTGACCCAGAGTATATAAGGGAGCTGGTTTAGCTCCCCCTCCTGGCCCAGAGGTGCTAGTGTAGGTCAGTGTGTTGTGGGGAGGGAACCCATGTGATGTTACTGTGGCACGTTAACCCCTGGGGTGCCACAAAGGCATGCCCAGACCCCCCCCCCCCCCCCATCGTGGGCCAGCCCGGTCCAAATCGGGAAAAGAAAGGCCCACCCTGGCTCCCTTTAACTCCGGGGGAGCCAGCTATCAATCCCAAGGAGGAGCCCCCGCCCCTAAGTGCGCTTACCAATGAGAAGGTGGCGGATGCTGAAGAGGAAGTCGTTGCCCCGGAAAGAAGGGACAGGAAACCGGATGCGGAGCAGTCACCATTACGATTCCAGTACATGCAGACGTAAGAGAAGGACGCCGAGGAGAGTGCTGCAGTCGGAATATCTACAGTGATCCCGGAGGGCCCATGGAACGTACCAGTGGAGGAACCCGGCCAGGGAAAGAACTCTGGTGACCGAGGTGGCATGGCAAAAGGCGGAGAGAGACGTCCGGAGATCCGAGACACTCGGAGGGGTGAAATGCGGATGCTGCCCATACAGATGACCTGGACTCAAGTAGAGCAGAGGACCCGGATTCAAATTGAAGTGCAACAGAATTTGCAGTCTTGGTCTGCGCAGTCCGGCTGGGCTGGCGCATCTAATAGTCGCACCCGGAGCGAGCAAGAATGCCGCACCGCAACCCTCGTTGATGTATATGGGGTTATGGTAAAGAGAAACTCACAGGGAACAGGGAATAGGAGTAAGCTCACCCCTCCTTCTCAGAAGATCCAGTCAGGTGCTGCAGCTGACGGCCGGCCACCGCCCAAGTCAAGGAATATAATGAAGATATGCTGGCACCTTCATCCGATGAAAAAGTTTTTACTTTATTATGTAATTCACAACATTAAAATAAAAGCATCTTGGTGGCTGAGCATGCCCCGTCAGACGCGTTTCGATAAAAATCTTTATCAATGACAAAGAGGCAACAAAACAACATGCAATATATATATACAAAAAACATTACACCTGTGAGATTACAAACGAGTGTCACCTGAATGGGTTAAGTAAAAAACAATGACTTGAATGGTCTCATTATAGAATATAGGAAAAAAGTTCTCTAAAATGCAAAGGAACTACTTTATATTACAACATGAAGGATAGCAGCAAAGATACAAGAACATGTGCATATGTATAATGTATATAGCAATAGATTAAATGAATAGTGGCAATGTACAGAGAGAGGGGATACACTTAACGCAAAATATTATACACAATTGTTAGATGTACTGGATATAACCTGGATTAGGAAGAAAAAGTAGGAGCCTGTCCTGGTATAAGGATGTATATGAACAGGACTAGTTAATTTCAACAAAAAGCACTTGTATTAATAAAAATACATCAAATCGCTCCTATAATTCATTCCCCCAGGAAATCTGCTGTTCAAGCATAATATCCAGAAACTTTCGCGATTTAACATGTCTCGGATTCGATCCCCTCCTCGTACTGAGCTCCTCACCACCTCCAATCCTTTAACAGACAACTTGCTGGTGTCGCCACCGTGATATTCAGAAAAATGCTTAGATAAGCCTGACATAGAGCGTCTATTCCCTGAGGATGAAGGGTTGACTGCTGATATATGTTCTGAGATACGTTTTCTTAGAGGCCGACTGGTACAACCAATATAGTCTAAATTGCAGGACATGCAAGAAGCCATGTAAACCACAAAGGTGGTCGCACAGTTAATGTAATTTTTTATTTTATAAATTCTACCGCTAGATCTATCCTGGAATACATCTGTTTTTTTCATGTACCTGCATAGATTACAACGAGGTTGACCACATTTAAAATTGCCAGTGTATCGTAGCCAAGTGGGTTTGCTGTGGCAGTCCACTTGCTTAAAGAGACTCGGTGACACATGACTGGCAAGATCGCGACCCTTCCTAGCAACGCACCTGAAACCATAATTTAGAACCTTGCGCAATGATGTATCTTGATATAGCATCGGAACATATTTATGTAAAATGTCCACGATGCCGTTGTAATCAGTGCTAAATGGGGTAGAAAAGGTAATGGGTTGTTTCCTATTTTGAGATAAGGGACGTTGATTATGTTGTTTATGACAGTACATCAACTGCTCTCTGGTTTTACTTTCGACGATTTTTTTGGCGCGCTTGACAACCCACCCTTTGTAGCCCCTGGTTTTCAGTCTTTGTTCTATGTCAGTAGCCTGTTTATTATAATCACTCTCTAGGGTACACATGCGTTTGGCTCTAATGAATTCTCCTACCGGTAAGTTTTTAACCGTATGAGGAGAATGGCAACTATCAGCATGCAGTAATGTGTTGCCGGATATGGGCTTTCTATAAAGATTGGTGATGACCCTACCAGACCCAGCATCCCCTGTAAGTGTACAATCAAGAAAGGGAGCAGAGGTACCATGATCCTGCATAGTGAACTTTAAATTCATGGCATTATCATTACAAAAATCAAAAAATGATGTGATACTGGGGTTGGATGAACCTCCTGGGGGTACACCCCAAACAAAAATGAGATCATCAATATAACGTCCATACCACTTAGGGAAAAGATGGTATGGATTGTTTGGGGAAAAAAGGAACTCCCTCTCCCACACAGACATGTAAAGATTGGCCAATGAGGGGGAAAATTTCGCCCCCATTGGACAACCGCATGTCTGGAGGAAGAAGGAGTTCTCAAATTTGAAAAAATTATTCTTTAGGAGAAATTGTACTGCCATGAGAATGAAGTTCACCATGTCCTGTGAGAAAGGAGAGTCCTGAAAAACAATACTTAGAGCTTGCAATGCTTTTTCATGTGGGATACAAGAATATAATGATATCACATCAAGTGTGACCCATCTGTCACCGCGAGCCCATTTAAAATCCTTTAAAGCATATAGTAGATGTTTAGTGTCCCTAACATAACCAAGAGAGGAGACAACTAACGGCTGTAGCTGTTGATCTACCCATTCTGATAAAGGTTCAATTAAAGAACCAATCCCAGCCACTATAGGTCTAAGAGGAGGTGGAAATAAATTCTTGTGGGTTTTAGGCAAGGCGTGAAAAATCGGACATACTGGGTTAGATACAAACATATGTTTGTGTTGTTTCTCGGTGATTACACTCAGAGCCATGCCCTCATCCAACAAGGTCTTTAAGTCCGCCCTCACTTTTTCAGTAGGGTCTCTTTTTAAAATTCTGTATGTATCACCATCACTTAGCATATTCATGACCTCTCTACGATAGAGGGCAGCGTCCAACACTACTACAGATCCCCCTTTGTCTGAATTGCGAACAATAATGTGAGGATTTGATTTTAGATCCTCCAAAGCCAATCTACTAGAAGGAGGAAGATTATCACCTGTATTGTTTTGATTGTTTAAAAGATCCCTTATCTCACCTTCCACAATTGTCTGAAAAGAATCCATTATTGGAGCCCTAGATTTAATAGGGTAATAATATGGATTAGGTACAGTTGTAGCTTTGCCATGGGAGGTACAGTTTGATATGGAGATGTCACCTTCTTTCTGCAAGGCATTTAAAGCGGACAAAGTGCATACGTCTTTAAAAGGCATGCACAATTTGTCCGGATCAAATATATTATTGCCTTTTTCAGTATATGTCAGAAAATCTGGTTGTGCACCATAATCAATGGAGAAATCAGTATTCATAGATGAAGATGGAGTTTGATCGGGCTGAGGTGCTATCGAGCCATCAAGGAAATGTCGTTTAATAGTAAGGTTTCTAACAAATTTGTTTACATCCTTGATGGTTTGAAACAGATCAGCTCGACTGGAAGGTACAAAATTTAAGCCCCTTCCCAGTAAATCCAAATGATTTTTCGTCAAAATACATGCTGATAGATTTATTACATCAAATTGTGTTGACACATTAGATATAATGGGAATAGTATTGGAAGAAAGTGAGTCACAATGGGGAGAGACATTTGTTAATGATGAAAAAACTTTCTCCTTTTTTATACGTTTTGGATACCTTGGTCCTCCTACGTCCTCTCCTACCCCTTCTCTTGTTCCCCCGTTTTTTGGAGGAAAAAAGGACATAGTAGAACCTTTATTTATGGGAGAAACATTACACACAATGGCAGATTTGTCCAAAGTAGAGTTAGTGCCTATGGAGCTGACACTGGTATCTAACATGGAGGAGGAAAAACTTACTCTACGTTGTGCAACAGAGGAATTTTTCAAAATCGATTTTGGCTTATTTGTTGTTGCACGTTTCCAGTTGTACACATTATTAGTTTCATAGTCATTACAGTCACGTAAGAACTTTTTCTTTTTGTTTCCGGTGATAAAGTCCTCCAATTCAACAAGTTTCCTCTGTAAGTTCGTATTTAGCAAAGAATAGTCCTTATGATCTACAAAGTTCTTGGCTGTTACATTGAGATCTTCTATGGACTTTTCAAGTGCTGACAATTTCACTGATTCCTCTGCAATGATCAGTTCCATTAGCTTAATAGAACAGGTAGAAAGAATGTCCTGCCACTGCTTAGTAAATTCCTCCCCATAGTTAGTAGTGGGGGATTTCCTGAGGCGTAAGCCCCGCGGTATCATAGCGTGGCCCACATACTTTTCAAGTGTTAAATGATCCCATGATACTTTTAAGTGCTGAATCATTTGTTTCTCCAATGATAAAAAGATAGCATAAATGTCACCTGTTTGTGTAGATGGTGCAGAGCCATTCTTACTGAAGATATCTGCTGCCTTCCTTAGACGTTGTTCTTTATAAAGATTGAGACCACTCGGATCTGGATCCATATCAGGTAAATGAATCAAAATGTGCTGAGGTGGGGAGCTGAAGCCGTGCAGACAAACTCACAGGGAACAGGGAATAGGAGTAAGCTCACCCCTCCTTCTCAGAAGATCCAGTCAGGTGCTGCAGCTGACGGCCGGCCACCGCCCAAGTCAAGGAATATAATGAAGATATGCTGGCACCTTCATCCGATGAAAAAGTTTTTACTTTATTATGTAATTCACAACATTAAAATAAAAGCATCTTGGTGGCTGAGCATGCCCCGTCAGACGCGTTTCGATAAAAATCTTTATCAATGACAAAGAGGCAACAAAACAACATGCAATATATATATACAAAAAACATTACACCTGTGAGATTACAAACGAGTGTCACCTGAATGGGTTAAGTAAAAAACAATGACTTGAATGGTCTCATTATAGAATATAGGAAAAAAGTTCTCTAAAATGCAAAGGAACTACTTTATATTACAACATGAAGGATAGCAGCAAAGATACAAGAACATGTGCATATGTATAATGTATATAGCAATAGATTAAATGAATAGTGGCAATGTACAGAGAGAGGGGATACACTTAACGCAAAATATTATACACAATTGTTAGATGTACTGGATATAACCTGGATTAGGAAGAAAAAGTAGGAGCCTGTCCTGGTATAAGGATGTATATGAACAGGACTAGTTAATTTCAACAAAAAGCACTTGTATTAATAAAAATACATCAAATCGCTCCTATAATTCATTCCCCCAGGAAATCTGCTGTTCAAGCATAATATCCAGAAACTTTCGCGATTTAACATGTCTCGGATTCGATCCCCTCCTCGTACTGAGCTCCTCACCACCTCCAATCCTTTAACAGACAACTTGCTGGTGTCGCCACCGTGATATTCAGAAAAATGCTTAGATAAGCCTGACATAGAGCGTCTATTCCCTGAGGATGAAGGGTTGACTGCTGATATATGTTCTGAGATACGTTTTCTTAGAGGCCGACTGGTACAACCAATATAGTCTAAATTGCAGGACATGCAAGAAGCCATGTAAACCACAAAGGTGGTCGCACAGTTAATGTAATTTTTTATTTTATAAATTCTACCGCTAGATCTATCCTGGAATACATCTGTTTTTTTCATGTACCTGCATAGATTACAACGAGGTTGACCACATTTAAAATTGCCAGTGTATCGTAGCCAAGTGGGTTTGCTGTGGCAGTCCACTTGCTTAAAGAGACTCGGTGACACATGACTGGCAAGATCGCGACCCTTCCTAGCAACGCACCTGAAACCATAATTTAGAACCTTTAGAGACTGTGATTAAGGATGCAAGAAGAAGAACTCCCAGCCTTAGAGGATCCTGATCCAGTTGTTCACATGGATTCAATAGTCTACCCAGATCCGACAGCTAACACGGGTTCTACAAATGTTACAGAGACAGTTGCAGCGAAAACAATGGTGGATGTTGCTTCCCAGATGCCCAGCAGTTACCTGCTAATACAAGCCCTGCAAGAGCTGGAACTGTTTCTGAGACGGAGAACTCCACAAGTACTCCCATGGAAGGTGGAGAAAAAGGACTGAAGACCCGGATCCTGCTGTACCAGAACTGTAAGTGTGAATGTGATGTGTCCCTTATTGGCGCCATCCCAATCCTGAATGTTAGCCTTTTCCCCCGTTTGTCTTTTATATGTTTGATTGACATTTCTATCCCAGACGATGAGGTGATAAAAACTTTCCCTGGATATAGCTGAGCACATGGTATGCTCCTAATTGGTTTTAAGACCAATCTGCACTTTTAAGACTGTGCCTAGAACTTTGAACTGAACTGCAGAGTAACAGCCTGGCTGCAGAGGGTTCAAGTGTCTGGAGTTAATTGAACTGTGTTGAGAACTGTATTGTGACTTTGAAGAACTTATAGTAATGCCGGTGAACCCTGCCTCAGTGTCCGTGTCTGATTCCAGGTATACAGAACTGTATTATACTTCTTACCCTGCCAGGAGCAGCCCGACCCGAGGCGGGCACATCCATCCAGCTGCAGCCCATCCATCCCTCCATCCTCCTGGCAGAGCTGCGCTGCAGCGGTGGTCCCATTACTGAGCAAAACCCGTGGGTGGCGTCACGACGAACTAATCCCTGTAAATACCCCTTGTGAGAACCCGGGACACGGTCCGGACCAGGACCTCTGTGACATCCCCAGCCGTACCCCGGTCCGGTACCGAGTTCCCCCTTCCCAGTGGGCTCCACACTACTATGCATTGCAGTGTGCCTGTGAGATCCCTGCTATTTTAGAAGGTTTTAACTCATGTTGTACATAGCAGCCTGTCAACTGCTGCCAGCCTACCTGCCCACCTTGCCTGATCACATGGCAATGCTGCCATTCTACCCACAAAATAGTAATATGCCCAGCATTGACAGTCCTCAGTGAGGATACACAGTAGTGACCGGAGAATGTATCACACCGAGGACTCCAGGATATAATGATAGATGATCCTGTGTGATGATTACCTGCCCCAGTCCATACTGCCCACAGCTGAATATCTGTAGATCTCCATCAGATCATAGAGCAAATCCAACACCAAAAGCAAAACTTCACCTCAAATCATCAGCTCCAGCTTGGCTACAGACTAGGTACACAGAGCCTGTGTACAGTGCCCGCTGCCTCCTCAGCCTGCAGTGAATGTGGCCATCCCTGGAGAAGAGCAGCTGGGCTGGAGCAGGTCAGGAGGGCACATAATGGAGGAGGCTCCGCTGAGCAGGCCGGTCAGCAGAACAAGCAGCTCCTCTTCAGTAGAGAGATGGGTGGGCCGCATGTGTGCCTCCCACCCTTGGTCTTTTTGCTATGTCCTCCTGCACCTCCCGCATGATGTGCGGGCGGAAGGAGGAGGGCAGGGGCAGCCTCACTGCAAATTTGACATCAGCGGTGCTAACGCCATTGCCTGCAGAGTGCGTACAGTGGCGGATTATTATGAGTGCAATTTACGCTGGGCCCCCTCAGAGCCTTGGGCCCCAGGCTGCCACCCATATTGACCTCATTATAATCTGCCACTGGGCACGCCTCCTGGCCAGCACATGGCATTAACACATGTCAGTCACCATTACACAGTCCACAAAATACAGTTCTTTCAACGCACAGTTCTTTCGGCGCACAGGACCCGGTGTTAGCGGGGGGTCCGAATCCTGTTCGTGATGCCAAATGCGACTCCCACCAGGGCCGTGGGGTACTCGGGACCAGGCCAGTCAGTTCTTTGGAAGATCATGGTGGTGGTGATCCAGCTCCGTGACCCTGGGAGTGCAGCAAAGGGGATATTTACAGGGGATATTCGTGACGCCATCTGTGGTGTTCGACCAGGGACAACCGACGCTGTAGTTTCTGACCGCTGGGGCAGATGGTAGGGTAGACTGCATGGTATTGTTCACCATAGATGGAGCAGAGCCCCAGGGCAGATGGGAAAGTCTATAGCAGAGATGGGGCAGTGATGATGAAGAGGGCCGCAGGGCGTGAAAGGAGGAGACACAGACTTCGTGCAGTTCTTTGGCTTTACTTTCTGAACAGGCAAAGTTACCCAGCCGGCTGTTGTGCTCTTAAAAAATGCAGGCAGGTTAGTCCCCAGTAGATTAGGATCGCTCTGCTGAGACACCTTTCATGGGCCTTCCTAGGTTGCTCTTCCCTGCACTGCATTCTTGCCTTGCCTACCCTGCACCTTCGTAGACAGGGTCCCAGGCTGATGGCTGCGGCCCTTGTCGGGCGACTGCACCGCATGTCCCATGGCCCTAGTTCTAGCCACCATCATGCGGATTATCCACTGTTTGTGGCCACTGCTCCTGCAAAGCCAGTGGCCTCCGATTTTCCTGGTCGGGGTCTGGAGCACCAAAACCGGATTGGGGCCGTTCCCCTCCGGCAACTAGTCCTTCGGGTCGGGACCGGATTCAGAGCACACGGGTGGATCCCCCACTCCCGTGTCCCCTAGGAATCTCTCAGTCCTGTGTCTGCTCCGGACGCCTTCCACCCACTACTCACTAAACCTACTGCTAACCCCTCTTCCTGACTACAAGATGGGGGTCTTCCCTCTCAATAGGGTCTGCCCGAATCCCCTAGCCTGGAATTGAGATGATGTTGTGTGCAATTCTGTGTGTCTCAGGTTTGCGACCAATCTCACCTGATAACGGTGACACCACACCTATTGAGTAGGTGCAGTATCACTGTGGTGACCAGTCTACAGGGGCGCCACACATGGACAATATATTGTTCCTCCATGTGAGCAGGGGTGTAACTAAAATAGGTGCAGGGGTTATGATCGCACCTGGGCCCTGCAGCCTAGGGGGGTCCAAAAGTCCCTTTGGCCTATAGAAAAAGACTAATACTATTAAAGATTTGCAATAATTGGGGGCCCTGATGTGAAAGCTCCAATGGGGCCCTGAAGTTACGCCACGGCATGTGAGGCCTCTGATGGAGCCGTCCCGTCAACCTTCTGGCAGGTATCATCATGACCACACATTGACTATACACAGTAAAGTTTATCCTCCAGTAATTGTCATTACTCTGTATAGACATCCAGTCTTCTCTCATAACCTGCTTCAGTTACTTGTTCCCAGCAGGTGGGCTTGTGTGATGAGATCAGGGCACCGCCATTAACTGTAACCTCACACAAAATGGTTGTCATGAGCGGCTTCTAGGATAGGGGGCGTGGCATTGTGTCCTAATGTCCACTATAATTAAACAAGGGATACACTGTTTACAGGACCTGTGATGATGCCACATGAGGGGAGGAGTCAGGAGTCACATGATCAGCTCCTCTGGTTGTCATGGGGCTGGACGAGGTAAAGGCTATGTGTGAGGTCAGGAGGGATTTACAGTGTGGATGGAGCGGAGCCGTGTGTGTACGAGGTGTACGGAGCTGAGCTGTGTGTGTATGAGGTGTACGGAGCAGAGCCGCGTGTGTACGAGGTGTACGGAGCGGAGCCGTGTGTGTACGAGGTGTTTGGAGCAGAGCCACGTGTGTGTACGAGGTGTACAGAGCGGAGCCGTGTGTGTACGAGGTGTACGGAGCGGAGCCGTGTGTGTACGAGGTGTACAGAGCGGAGCCGTGTGTGTACGAGGTGTACGGAGCGGAGCCGTGTGTGTACGAGGTGTACGGAGCGGAGCCGTGTGTGTACGAGGTGTACGGAGAGTAGGCGCGTGTGTACGAGGTGTACAGAGCGGAGGCTCGTGTGTACGAGGTGTACGGAGCAGAGCCGCATGTGTACGAGCTGTATGGAGCGGAGCCGCATGTGTACGAGGTGTACGAAGTGGAGCCGTGTGTGTATGATGTTTACGGAGGGGAGCGGAGTGTGTACGAGGTGTACGAAGCGGAGCCGCGTATGTATGAGGTGTACGGAGTGGAGCCGCATATGTATGATGTTTACGGAGGGGAGCGGAGTGTGTACGAGCTGTACGGAGCGGAGCTGATGGGATTAATAGCCACAAAACCACGGGATTCTTAACATTTAACTATTCATCAGTGTTTTCACTAAGCATCTTGTACCGCTGCTGTCACAGTGGTACAAGATGTTTGGTTACTGTACAGCACAGCGGGAAATTTAAAACACAAGTGGAGTATCACACCGTGTGGTGTATGGGTGCGAGTTTGACTCGCACCCATATACTTTTAATGCCCACTTGCGCATGGAAATCGTACAGCACAGAGGGAAATTCAAACTCCGGGGTTTGGCAGCCGCAGAGTTAAAATTTCCCCCACAAATGCTGTCCGCGGTCCTTCAGGACTGTGGACAGCATCACACTCACATGCAGCACACACGCACTCCCCACACCTCACACTCACATGCATACAGCCATATGCACACTCACCACACTTGCAACACACTCGCCCAACAACATGCATATAACTCGCATCACTGTCGTGCATCAAACACGCTCCGTGTTTGATGCACGACAGTGAGTCTTCAGCCTTAGACTTAAAGAGGTTATCTGGGATTTTTCAAAAAAATATTGTGCCTAAGCATTAACAGGCAGGTAGCTGCCACCTACCTGCCTGTTGTGCTGGAACCGTTCACCGCCGACACAGAGCGGTCACAGACTGATCCTGTCGGCAATTTAGCTACTTCCGCTGACATCACAACTACAGAGAGAGCAGATTATCCCCTCCGTTGACGGGCGCATAGCTGACATCACGCTGATTGACAGCTGGCTCCCCCTGTCAGGTAGCGGGGATCCAGCTGTCAATCAGTGTGATGTTGGCTTTGTGCCCACTTCCACAGAGCTGAAAAGAAGCCGCAACTCTTCCACTCTGCTATGTTTATGCAGCCACGCTGCAGCGGGCACAAGAGGCAGGTGGCAGATGGGTGGCAGCTACCTGCCTGTTAGTGCTTATGCACAATTCTTTTTAAATAAAAAATCCAAGATAACCTCTTTAAGGGTACGGACACATTGGCGTGAAAGTTGGATGACTGCAATGCAAATTTTTCTCGCATTGCAGTCGGACCAATGTTACTTAATGTCCAAGCGCACATTTGCGAGTGTCCGGTGTTTTTTTTCTGGTCGGTCCGAGAGATGGATGAGAAAGCAGTTGCAACATGGTGCGACAGTATGCGATTCACGCGCAAGACTCGTTAATGCAAGTCTATAAGTCCGAAAAAATCACAGACCGCAGATGGACCGCACATGGACCATCCTACTCGGACACGTTTTTTCTCACCTTAACCTATTGGAAGCTCATAAGGAGGCGTCACATGACTACTCATGAATTTAAAGGCGGCAGAGATCTCACAACTGTTGCAAGGAAGCCCCCACAGATCTAGCATGGCGTACCACATAAATGGGGAAATGCTGATTGTTCTTGTCCAGGAGAGGCCAGAGCTCTGGGAACCTCAAGACCAAGGGTATGCGGACAGGAGGAAGAAGGATGCCTCCTAGACCTATATCACAAGGCAACTGTTCCCCAGTTTTAATGACAGCTCGCGGGATGTCCAGAACAACCTTGGTAATGTATCATTACAATCAATTTAAAAAACAACTATAATTGTACTAGAGGGGTTAGTGTGTAGTGGGTGCTCTATGTGCAAATGTAAATCAATGTTTTTTTTTTAAATCATGCAGTGGACCTGGTAGCTAAGCGGTGGCGGAGTTAACGTGACCAATACCGCCGGGAGCTGAACAGAATGCCACCCAGTGGCTCAGCTGCTCCAAGGAGGAGGGTGTACATACTCTTCTAGTGCCTATCTTTCTTAGCACCTGTGATGCACCTGAGACCGTATGTATTTTTATATCAATCTCTTGTTGAAGATAAGTGTTTATTTTGAAACACAAGTGTAGTGATTGTTTAAATTTGTTCAACTATAGAACTGACACCAACTTGAGTCAGAGTTCTGCGTCTGAGTCAGAGCCCCACGTGCTGGAACATGCAGAGTCTTGTGATGAGGGTGTGGGACCTTCGTTGTCCCATGAAGAACTACAGACATCATCCAGTGCTGCTGTCCCGGAGTCGCGGTCATCTGAGGAGGCCTCACAGGGGCCACCATTGATGTCTGCCCAGCCCCAGCAACCAGGGGAGCAAATTCAAATTGCCACAGCCACCTTACCCAGGGCCATGTCTCCCCTTTCTCCACCGGTGATACGTCGCTGAAGGCATCGGAGGCAGTAGTCATAATCAAACCTCCTGCGCGATGTGGACACAGGGGTCTTTCAGTACCTTGTGAGGACTGTGAGCGATGATGGGGAGAAAGCCTTTGCGCGCAGCCTCTGCAACTATATGCGTGAGATCCCGCGCCCACTGAGGCTGCGTGCAAGGTCTGCCATCCAAATACTGCTGGATGCTTGTGTACCACCAAATCACCCTCGAAGGGTCTTCAATATGGTGGAGCAATGGCAGAGGTATTGAATGTATTGAACACGACAAGCAGCACCATCAGCCCCAGCATCCTCAGAGGCCTCGGATTCTCTTGGAAGACCTCCAATGCCTTGTCCAGTGTGGCCCCCATTTCGGCAAATACCCAATTTGCCAAATGAGCCCCCTGTCGCCCTCATGCCACCCACCCAACACGAGGTCCACACACACCCAAGCTGGAATGTTGGGCAGCGTCACACAATCCCGGTACATACAAGGTGTGGCACACACCTCAGACAGCACAGAGTGGTACACTTGACCCCAGAATGGCGCACCATGTCAGCAGACAACTCAGCTGCACCAGGTTGGCCATAGTGCGCAGGAAAGGGGAGATTTTGTGCGCATTCCAATACCTACGAGAGACCACACCAAAGCAGCTGTAGGCAGACAACAGCAAGAGCACGAGGCCCAGTTTGCCAACATATACGCAAACGTATTTGGCCAATAGGCCCTGTAGACTTACACCCGCCACTAGATGTCTTTAATGCGCAGGGTAGCCAGGGAAGAGGGAAAGGGCCACACAACAACCCAGACCACACCACCTACACCAAAATGTAGGTTTTGTTTTGGCAAGTTTACCCTTTAAACATGGGTCCTGTCCACATAGTGTGTGTTGTTTTATTTTGTGTAATTTTACCCCCCCAAAAAAACAGTCATATGAGGCAAATACTGTATGTCTGTGATGTAAATTTTTATGTTTAATGAATAACGTGTGTTAACAAATCCAACAAAATGTCTGTGTTTTCTTCACACATAAAAAATTAGAAGCTAACAAACATAATAACATTACAAAACACATGTTACAAGGCACACAATGCATGCAGTTTCATTTAGTGGACATACCAAAAAAAAAAAAGACATTAATGATGTGGTCACGCTATAAACACTAAAGGGCCAGTGACAAAGTCATCCTGGTATAGGCATAAAATTTATCAGGATGGCTGCGTAACTCGCCATAAAGCCTATGAAAATGGCCACGAGAAGTAAGCTGCAGGAGGAGGGGATGCACCCACATTCGACGACACCTCTTCGGATCACACACAATTGGGTAGGGAGAGCCATACCGGTGGGAAATGACCCAATGAAATAACACCCGCTCAGTGGTGTTTACGATAACGTTCTTCTCCATTCTGTAGACAGGTGCACCCGTACAGAACACTGCTTACTAATGGGCTAGAGAGTCAGTCTATATCCCATGGACACGTGTGCATTGAGCTAACAAGAGCCGTGTTTGCCACACATCATTTATCTCACAATTGACACACATTGTAGGCAATTTAAAGGGTAATTTACCGTAATTCAAAAACTGCATGCGTTGCCCAGATTGCACACGGACCACACTCGGATTACAGTCAGACAGCTCTCGGATGTGCTCGGACAGTCGCATAGCAGTTGGATGCAAAATGGACCAAAAAACGGACAACACGTACTACTCACAGGAACGACTATCGGACCACATTTTTACTCGCCTGTGTGTTTCCACCCTATTATTGATGCAATTGATTCAGTCTGTAAAGCATTACCCTTGACTAATCTATTTTTTTTTTCCCCAAAATATATTCACTTGTTTGATGTGGCAATTGTAATTTTGAAAAACTCTTATTTTTAATTCGTACCACATTTTTACTTGTATCCCAAGCTTCCTACAGACAAGGATATGCATGTATTACAATGGTTTTGGATATACACTGTGTTCCAAATTATTATGCAAATTGGTTTTATTTTTATTTTTTTTTCAATGAAACCCATTGATGGTATTGTGTCTCAGGGTTCTTTGGATCATTGAAATCAATCTCAGATATCTGTGATAATTAGTTTGGCAGGTGAGCCCAATAAAAGGAAAACTGGGTGTTCCACAATATTACGCAGGCCACAGTTTTCAAGTAACATGGGAAAGAAAAAGGATGTCTCTGCTGCCGAAAAGCAACAAATAGTTGTTTTACCGCGTCACAGTGACAGGGCGGATACACCCTTACTTACGTAGCGCTCACTAATATACGAATTAGGCACACTGAATACAGTTTTATGGTAAAACAATATAACAATTTATTAAGATCACATCAGGATAATGCTCAAGTATGGAATGGCAGATACAATATTACCCTGTTTCTATAATTGAGTTCATATAAATCATACAATTACAGTGAATCATAGTATATGGAGAAATAAGTATCAATACATACCAGAGTATTGTAACATCACCTCTCCACCGGAGGGACCACAGTGTCAACGAGAAGGAAATACTCTGGTCTTGTCATCACAGAAACCGTGCGTCCACGATACGTTCTGGAATGTCCCTAACTCGCTGAACTGGGCCCTCATTTTTATACACAGCTCCAACATCCTCCCCTAACACATCTTGTGCAATATGTTTAAGCCAGATCATCAGTATCTTGCAACTGCACAGTAGGTTGTTGTTTGACATGGGTCCGGTGCTTACTGATAACACCACCTGGGTCTGTTCAAACAGACTCACGGTCTGTTTGACATTATCATATCTTCTGACCACAGCACAATGCTTCAAGGTTACATTTTGTTTGAACTGACCCAAGGTCTTGTTTGCCACTGGCCTGTCTTTTGACAATAGCCCAGTTCTTCAAACGTCTGTTACTGATTACAAAAAACCTTGGGAATGTTATAGTATAACATTCCAAAGTTCTCCAATATGTTGCCTGTCACAAAGTTAAATCTTCATGATCATAGCATAACGCTCTAAGATGGTAGCATGTGGGCATCATGACCTCCATAATCACCTATACTGAAAACTGGATACCTATCGTAACCCAGTCACACACTCATACTTGTCTCATTTGTATCACAATAGTGCAATGCCTTGGACAAGGGATGAAAACATTACATATTGCACGAAAACGTAAGCGTGATCATCGTATCTACGGAAGGTAGAGGGTGACGACCATATAGCCGCCTTAGAGATCTGCTTCATGGACACATTAAACTCCTCCACTCAGAATGTTGCCACGGCCCTCATGGAGTGCGCATTGAGACTTGTGGAAACCTACCTACCACTTGCTGAATAGGCTAAAACAATTGCGTCCTTGACCGATCTAGCCAGAGTAGATTTTGAGGCTCTACATCCTTTATCATCACCCTGAAAAACTGTAAACAAGGATTTCTCCTTCCTTCAAGTAAAAGGGACCCTTAAGTATTCTTCCAAGCATCTCCTGATATCTAGAGTATGTAACTTCTCTTCCTTTGTATCTGTTGTATTATCACAAAAAGATAGAAGGATAGTCTCTTGGGCCCTGGGAATGTGGATACCACTTTTGGGACGTACGGTAGGTAGGATTTGGTTTTAAAAGTACCGTAATCTATCTTCCAGGAATACTGTTAAAGGCGGATCTACTGATAGAGTCTGAATGTCACTTATGCTTCGAGCTGATGCTAAGGCTATCAAATTTACAGTTTTTAATGCTAGACATTTGATGGAAATGGACTGTATGGGCTCAAAGGGAGGTTTTGTTAGGGCTATAAGAACCAGATTGAGATCCCAAGGGGTAGTAGCAATACTTTGCATAGGTCTAGACCTAGAGCCGGCCCTAATGAATTGAGAAATTCAAGATTACCTGACAGGTCATAATTATAGAGCGCTCCTAGCATTAAAACCTGTACTATAAGGTGTTGCTGAGTGACAGATCCAACTCCAGTCCTCTGTCATTTACTGTAGGATTAGTCAGGGATCTATTAGAAGATGGGAACACAGATAGACTGAAACCAATTTAAAGGTGAACAAGTCTATATGAAACACAAATGACAGTTAATAAACGTGAGATGCAGCAAGTGAGAAAGTTCATCAAATAGCAACAAACAGGAAAGTCTCTTTACAAGCTATTCTCACCAGAAACAGTCTATGAGTTTGGTAACCCCCAGGAGGGCCTCGGAAGGTGGCCACAAGAACAAGTTTTGAATTTGAAACTGTGCAGTGTAATCTAAGTAAAGTTCCCAAAAGTCCAGAGAAACTACAACTTGCACAAAACTAACTGGCCGTACGGTAGGCTGAGGTTTATAAAGGCAGAGAGGAGGAGGACATGAAGCTGAGGACACCATTTTGATAAGAGACAAGATGCACAAAATGCCAATAGAAAATCTAAAGTCCTAACATCCTCCCTGAAGGAATTCTAAAATGAGGTTATCTGGAACTTCCCCATCCAACTAAGAGCCTGTAGAAGATAGAAATATTTCCAGGTTCTAGAATAGATCGTGTCCGTGACCGTCTTTCTGCTTTTATGGAGTATAGTAATTAGATTTACATAGAACCCCTTACTTCTCAGAAGTCTCCTCTCAAATTCCATGCCATCAGTTGCAACCTCCCTGTCTGTGAATGCCTTATTAGCCCCTGGGAAAGTAGGTCTGGTAGTACCCACGGATCTGTTATTGATATCTCATTGAGCCAAAAGAACCAATGTCTCTTCGGCCAGAATGGGGCTATGGGAATAACCCTTGCTCGGTTTTCCCTTAACTTTCGCAGGACTCTAAAGGCCCCATCACACGGGGCGACATCGCCGCCAATTACATAGGCGACGTAGGGGGCATTGCCTATCGGCGGCGACATAGCCCCTACGTCGCCTCATGTAAAGGGGAGATGTTGGCGCCGCCGGGAGGTCGCCTGGTTTTAGAGCAGTGCTCTGAAACCAGGCGACCGATCTGGGGCGATGTGCACACATCGCCCCATGTAACCGGCTGCCGGCGACCTCTCAGGCGATGGGAGCCATAGGCTCCCATTGTCCTGCATCGCCGCTGGGGTTTTCAGACACCCCGGCGGCGATGCCTCCTGTCAGCTCGCCGGCGCGGCGCTGTAGATGTCGCCCCATGTAAATGGGGGACGGCGACGCTGGCGGGGCACCAAAAATGGGCGCGCACCCGCCAGTCGCCGCTGACATCTCCAGCCCCGTCGCCAGGTGTGACGGGCCTTTAAGGATTAAAGTTAATCAGGGGGAAAGCGTATGGTAGCTCAAAGTGCCATATGATTAGGAGGGCGTCCACCACAAACGGAACTTCTCTGGGTTCAGGGAGCAGAATCAACTGACCATTTTGAAGTGACTTTGCAAAGAGATCTATAGTTGGAGATCCCCAAATTTCTATTATCGGATTGAAAATAGACTGTATTAAAGTCCATTCTCCCTGCCTTAACTGTACTCGACTGAGAAAGTCTGCTACATAATTGTCTTTCCCCTTTATGTTGACAGCTGAGATGAAAAAAAGAGAATTTTGTTTACGTACCGTAAATTCTTTTTTCTTTAATCATCAATGGGAGACCCAGACAATGGGGTTTAGGGCACTGCCCTCCGGAGGTCACACTAGGTACTACAAGTTTGTAGACACCGCCTCCTCCGCTTATAAACCCCTACCGCAGGGAACATCCTCAGTTTGGTCCATAAGCTGCGAGGAGGAAATAAACCACACCCGAAACATCGGGAAGAATGCCGTGCACAGACGGTTCAACAACCCGGCAAAACACTGTCTCAACAGAGAACAGAACCAATGCAAAACATGCAACGGAAACAACTGGGTGGGTGCTGGGTCTCCCATTGATGATTAAAGAAAAAAGAATTTACGGTACGTAAACAAAATTCTCTTTTTTCTGGTCATCATAATGGGAGACCCAGACAATGGGGATGTCCTAAAGCAATACCCCAGGGCGGGAAAAGTTCCTCAACAAGACGGATAACACATGGTTCCCTTTAAAGGTGGGCAACCGCCGCCTGGAGAACCCGCCTGCCCAAACTTGCATCCGCAGAGGCATGGGCATGCACCATATAGTGCTTAGAGAAAGTGTGCAGGCTGGACCAAGTGGCCGCCTGACACACCTGTAGAGAAGACGCTCGATGTCGCAAAGCCCAGGAGGCACCTACAGCTCTGGTAGAATGAGCCTTCAATCCCACCGGGAGAGGCAAACCAGAAGACCGGTAAGCCTCTTGAATGGAAGCCTTAATCCATCTGGCCAAGGTCGACTTCGAAGCCGCGGACCCCTTACAGCGACCCGTCGTGAGAACAAATAAGGAATCCGAATTCCTAAAGGAGGCGGTCCTGGACACATAAATGCGTACAGCTCTCACGAGATCCAGAGTATGGAGGTCGCGCTCAACCTGATGAACGGGAGCGGGGCAAAAAGACGGGAGAACAATCTCCTGGTTCAAGTGGAAAGTTGAAACCACCTTCGGCAAGAATTCTGGCCGTGGGCGCAACACCACTTTGTCTTGGTGAACCACCAGAAAGGGTGACTTGCACGAAAGTGCAGCCAATTCTGAGACCCTCCTTAGAGACGTAATCGCCACCAGAAAGGCCACTTTCTGGGACAGACGAGATAGAGAAACATCTCTCAGCGGCTCAAACGGCGGTTTCTGTAATGCCGCCAGGACCATGTTAAGGTCCCAAGGGTCCAGAGGTCTCCTGTAGGGCGGAACCATCCGCGACACCCCCTGCAGAAATTGACGGACCTTCGGGAGGAGCGCCAATCGCCTGTCAAACAGCACCGAAAGTGCTGAGACTTGACCTTTCAAAGAGCCAAGGGATAATCCCAACTCCAATCCCGACTGTAGGAAAGCCAACAACGTCGGGATGGACAAGGGCCACGGAGACCGTCCACCAGAGGCACACCAGGTAAAAAAGATTTTCCACGTCCTGTGGTACATCTTCCTGGAAACGGGCTTCCTAGCCCGATTCATAGTGGCCACCACCGTAGGAGAGAAACCCCTGGATGTCAGCAGCCAGGCCTCAAGAGCCATGCAGTCAATCTGAGGGCCCTGGAATTGAGGTGGAAGAATGGGCCTTGCGCGAGTAAATCTGCGCGTTCTGGAAGAGCCCACCTGTGTCCGCCTGACAGTCGCCACAGGTCCGGATACCAGGACCTCCTGGGCCAATCTGGAGCCACTAGAATGGCTACTCTGCATTCCGTCCTGATTTTCCACAGGACCCTGGGAATCAGAGCCAGAGGCGGGAACACATATGGCAGCTGGAAGCTGGACCAACTCAGTATCAGAGCATCCGCCCCCAGAGACTGAGGATCCCACGATCTCGCCACGTACTGGGGCACCTGATGATTCAGCCGTGAGGCCATCAGATCCACGTCCGGAGTGCCCCATCTGCCGCAGATGTCCCGAAAGACGTCTGGATGCAGGGACCACTCTCCGGCGTCCATCCCCTGCCGGCTCAGGTAGTCGGCCTCCCAGTTCTCGACCCCTGGGATGTGGACTGCGGAGATCAGGCAGTCGTTTTCCTCCACCCAAGACAGGATGCGGTGGACTTCGGCGAGGGCCTGAGCGCTTCTGGTCCCTCCCTGATGATTTATGTAGGCGACGGCCGTCGCATTGTCGGACTGTACCCGAATGGGTTGTCCTGCCAGGAATTTCTGAAACGCCAGGAGCGCCAGATAGACCGCCTTGATCTCCAGGACGTTGATCTGCAACGTCGACTCCGCCTGAGTCCAGAGGCCTTGAGCCCTGTGGTGTAAGAACACCGCCCCCCAGCCCTTCAGACTGGCGTCGGTGGTCACCACTAACCATGATGGTTTGAGGAAGGACCGTCCCCGTGACAAGTGACGTGGCTGGAGCCACCACTGCAGGGAGTCCCTGGTCGGTTGTGACAGTGCCACCAACCGATTCAGAGAGATCGCTCTCTTGTCCCATCGGCGAAGAATCTCCAGCTGGAGAGGACGGAGACGAAACTGTGCAAAGGGCACCGCCTCTATCGCCGCTACCATGCGTCCCACCAGTCTCATCAATTCCCGAAGGGATGAGTGAGGTGACAGGAGAACGTTCTGTACTCCTAAGTGGATCGCCAGCTGCTTGGCTTGAGGTAGAGACACCAGGGCTGAGTCCGTGTGGAAGTCCATGCCCAGATATGTCAATGACTGGGTCGGAACCAGGGTCGACTTCTGAGTATTGAGAAGCCACCCAAACTGTTCCAGAGACCTCATGGTCACCTCCAGGCTCACCCGACAAAGGTCTTCCGATGGCGCCCTGACCAATAGGTCGTCCAGATAGGGTATGACGGCGTGACCCTGCACATGCAGGAGAGCCATCATAGATGCCATCACCTTCGTGAACACCCGTGGTGCAGAGGCCAACCCGAAGGGTAGGGCCACAAATTGGAAATGTTCGTCCCCCACTGCGAATCGTAACCAGCGCTGATGAGCCGGTGCAATGGGCACGTGAAGGTAAGCGTCCCTGATATCGATGGACGCTAGGAAGTCTCCCTGCGACACAGCCGCTATAACGGAACGTAGGGATTCCATGCGGAACTTCCGAACCAACACGTGACGGTTGAACAATTTGAGGTCCAGGACCGGTCGAAAGGAGCCGTCCTTTTTCGGGACAATAAAGAGGTTGGAGTAAAAACCCCTGAACCTCTCTGCCGTGGGCACTGGGACCACTACTCCGTCTCTGCGGAGTCCCTCCAACACCCGGTGAAAAGCCTGAGCCTTCTCTGGGGATGGAACAGACCGATGGAATCGGGATAATGGTTTTGACGTCAGCTCTATCCTGTAACCTCGCGAGACTACGTCTCGAACCCACTGATCTTGAACATGGAGCAGCCACCTGTCCTGAAAACGAGACAGGCGGCCCCCCACCTGTGGGGAGGCAGGATGAGAGAGCGAGTCATGTAGAGGCGGGCTTGGGGGTGGCAGCAGCTGCCCCCGCCGGCTTCTTCTGACGACTCTTGGAACGCCACTGAGTAGAGGGCTTGCCCCCTCGGTCCGCGCGAGCGGCCGTCGTTGATGACTGTGAGCTGGAGCGAAAGGACCACTGCTTTGGGTTCCTTTTCACGGTATACCGTGGCTTAGGCTTATTCTGCGGTATCTTAGACTCAGCAGAATCCTTTATCAGCTTGTCCAGTTCGGTGCCAAAAAGCCTGTCACCAGAGAACGGAAGATTTTGCAAAATCTTCTTAGATGTGGCATCTGAGTCCCAAAGACGCAGCCACAACAACCTGCGTATCGCTATCGCATTGGCCGAAGCCACAGCTGAGCGAGTGGCAGTTTCCAAAGTCGCCGTCCTGGCGTAGTCCGCATAGGCCCTTGCTCTCTCGGTAAGTGCCAGGACCTCTGGACTGGACCTTGCCAGGTCAGTGATACCATCCAAGCAGGTAGTAATCGCTTGTAAGGTCCAAACCGTGGCAAAATTAGGGGCAAATGAAGACCCCACAGTCTCATAAGAAGACTTGGCGAGTTGCTCGACCTGTCTATCAGTCGCGTCCTTCAGTGAGGAGCTATCAGAGGCAGAAAATAGGGAGCGTGCAGCAATTCTAGTCATGGAAGCGTCCACCTTTGGAGACTGCGACCATTCCTGAAGCACCTCCTGGGGGAAGGGGAAGCGATTGTCCTTGGGTTTGCGGACATAACGCCGCCCAGGATGTAACCTGGGAGCTCTAACCACCCTTCCAAAATTAGTGTGGTCCATGAAAGAGCCACTTGGTCTAGCCTCTGGCCGCAGCCATTGATAGACCTCCTTCGGGTGCACGACAACCTCTTCAGGGGTGTCACGAGACGTAAGGTCTCATTGATGGAGGACACCAGATCCTCCACCCCGTCTGGTGGTTCGG
Organism: Allobates femoralis; assembly: GCA_033576535.1. Classification (NCBI taxonomy): domain Eukaryota; kingdom Metazoa; phylum Chordata; class Amphibia; order Anura; family Aromobatidae; genus Allobates; species Allobates femoralis. The sequence goes on from JARQOC010000006.1 coordinate 470,191,601, forward strand.
ACACAGACACAGACCCGAGAGTAGAACCTCCATCATCTTCCTCACCATCAGAGGAACGCTCCTCCTCAGAGAGAGCCTGGAGCTCGGGTGAATCCTCACGACGAGCTCGCTTAAGGGGTCTCACAGCAGAAGAGGGAGACACCCGGGGGTAACTGGAAGGAGTAGCTGGGTTTTCCAGTCTCCTATGAAGTGCCTCCAGTGACTGCGACATGGAGGACATCTGGGACAGCAGGGATTCATTGATCCTATTCTGCGTTTCCCAAGGCCCTGGGATCACCTGAACCTCAGGGTACAGCACCGGAGCTGCTGCCTCAGCAGAGCCAGTCCGGGTCTCTGGGCGTCCGCAGTTATTGCAGGACCCCTCCACCAGTGTTCCCTTGCATGTAGCACAGGTAATGGTGGCCTCTGCCGCCTTAGCAGCATGCTTCCTAACTGAGGACATAGCCACAGTAGGGGATGTATAAGCCAAGTCGTATAGACAAACAAACCGGGAGTCCCGGTGGCTTACCGACCGCAGTAATGCGGCGGGAGGAAGCGGTGTGTGTGCGTGACCTCCGCGAGTTCCGGTCTCCCTCTGAAGTGCAGACACGCGCTGCCGTAGATCCCAGCCGGGAAGTGAGGGAGAAGATGGCCGCCGACAGTAAAGTCGTGGGCGGCGCCGAGAACACGCGGGAAGCACACACACACGCCCCCCGGTGACGTCACCGCAAGGGCTGCCTCCCCTCCTCCAGGCAGCCTCTGTAATGGAGGTGCTGGAGCCCGCAGCGCGGGAAATGGTGTAAAACACAGTACACACACACAGACTGCAATTACGTCCAAAGAACAGCAGTCTACGGCCTCAGCCCCTGTGACACACAGGGCGGTCAGCCAGGGTGACCCCAGCACAGGGTACACCTCCAGATCCGCGGACCCGAGGGTAACGCGCGGTCTGAGTGTCATGACACATAAAGTGACGGACACTACCCCCAGGCACACAGGAGACACAGAGTGCCTCAGTGCCGGTCCGGTCTGTAAGCACCATTTAGGGAGGCCTCGGACGGGGGTTCAGCCCAGTCCGGAGTGTAAGCACCATTTAGGGAGGCCTCGGACTGGGCTGGCTCCAGTCCGGTCTGTAAGCACCATTTAGGGAGGCCTCGGACGGAGCGGAGCTGTGCAAGGCTCCCATCTCCCACTCTCCAGAGCCCCCCAGAGAGGGATGGAAAGGAGCGCGACAGCGTACCGGGAGAACACAAAGTGTCCAGGCTCTAGGCCCTCCGGTACCTCCACCAGCGTGTGCCACAAAGGGTGAGCGGGGAGGCTGTCGCAGGTCCCGATCAGGACCATATTACCTTGTCTTCAGACGCCATCACGTAAGTAGTGAGAATGCAGTGAAGTGCAAGCAAAGCGTGATCCTCCGAGCACACTAAGTTTAAAACTGAGGATGTTCCCTGCGGTAGGGGTTTATAAGCGGAGGAGGCGGTGTCTACAAACTTGTAGTACCTAGTGTGACCTCCGGAGGGCAGTGCCCTAAACCCCATTGTCTGGGTCTCCCATTATGATGACCAGAAAATAGAGGAGACTACCAATTGTAGGATGCTGTCTGGAACCTTCATAAGGTCTCTCCACCCTGTCCCTCCCTGGTGATTCAGATAGGCTACTGCCACTTGGTTGTCCGGAAGAACCTTTACATGGTGACCTTTTTAGTGTGGATAAGAGGTTTCTTACAGCATATTCTACTGCCAGTAGTTCTTTTACATTTGAAGAAAACTAATTTTCTAGATCCAGCCAGCTCTCTTTAATGAGATGATTCCCAAGGGAAGCTCCCCAGCCTCTGGAGCTTACATTGGTTTTAATCACCCTTGTGACCTGATAAGACCAATAGACTCCTCTGATTAGCATTGTCTCACTTACTGCAGATTCCACCGTAGCAGGTTGTAGCATAAACGTGCTGTCCAGATTCTACTAGGACTTCTTGGTTTTCCAGAATATCCCATTGCAGAACTCTGTTATGGGCTTGGTCCAACAGGACTGCTGGAATACAGGCGGTGAGAGAACCGAATGGAGAGTCATCACCGGGGATCTTACTTGGTCATGGACTTTTGACATTTTTCCATCTGGGAGACGGCATCCCTGCCTCACAAGAGTCTAACATAAGCCCTAAAAATTCTTGAGTCATGGCAGAGATCAGCCTTGATTTTTCTAAGTTGAGGAGCCATCGTAGATCTTTTAATATGGAGATGACCTGTTGTACTGAGTGAAGCAATGAGGCACTGAAATTCCTACGCAAAGGAAGTCATCTAGGTGCAGAGCTACTCTGAGGAATGGCTGCGATTGGACGTGTATTGGGACGTGATAGTATGTGTCTTTTCAATCCAGAACTACCATGTAGCAGTTGGAAAACAGTATTGTTATTGCTGTCCTTACTAACTCCATCTTGAATGTTGGAATCTTGAGATGTGGGTTCAGACCCTTCAGATTATGGTACGGAATGAACCGTCTGGCTTCTTTATTAAGAGGGGAGAGTAGTACCCTTTTAATTCTTCCTGAATAGGTACCTCTAGAAGTACTGATTTCTTCACCAAATTCTGGACTTTGCCCTCTTTTCTACCTGTGAGGATCTTGGAGGTGTTACCAGAAATCTGTGAGGAGGGTTGTCTTGAAACCACAATCATAAGCCAAATTTTACCAGATCCAGAACCCAGGAATTCAAGGAAATCTTTTCCCAGGCTGGGAGAAAATGAGAGAGTCTTCCTCTTACCTGGGGGAGTAGTGTCACTAGGATGATTTCTTCTTATTCTGGGGTGGCCCCCTTGAACATGAAGTCTCTATTTCCCTTCCTACACTCCGACCAACTTGATTGGTCTCTAAGGGTACCTTTACACGCCGCGACGGCAGGCTGGATACATCGCGCTACTTCGCGTGCACGAGCACGCTCAAACGGCTACAAACGGTCAACGCACCCTCTTTACACGCCGCGACAAGGTGCGCTACGCCACGCTACATCTATAGCTAGCTACATCGCCGGGTGTCTCAAGTAGCCAGCTGTAGCGTAGCGTACCATGTTTACACACCGCTCCAACAAGCTACTATGGGCGGACCCGGTGCAGCAGGGATAGCACATAGGCGTGCAACAATCTTGGATTACGAGCCGTCCGTATGATGATAGGACAGCGCAATATCATCAGGATTGGCCAGGCATCGCAGGAGGCTGGTTAATACAGCACGCTCGAGTAATTGTGTAGTGTGACTGGTCAGCTCCTTAAATATCCCGCCCTATGCTGCGACTACCAATCATAAAGCAGGAGCGACCTCCAATGATCGCAGATGGGGCGCGGTAACATGGCGACTGTGTCACGCCTTAGATACATGGCAGCCACATCGCCGGGTGTCCAGAGTTGCCTTCCGTTGGTTCTTTACACGCCGATACAGCTCGCTACAATCGGCGATGTTGCCTTAAGTTTATGAGCAGAGACCATAAACAGATGTATCTGTCGCCGGCTGTAGCGTCGCCTCTTCAGACGCCGCTACTACAGGCGATATGGACGCTACAAGCTACAATTGTAGCTTGTAGCGCGATGTATCCAGCCTGCCGTCGCGGCGTGTAAAGGTACCCTAAGGGGGACCCTTTCTACTGTAACTTCTCTCCCGAAAAGACTCCTTCTAATTTGGGAGGGACCCATTGGGAAAGCTTTTCTTATCCACAGCTTTTTCCAAAATATCATCCAGAGTGGGTTAGGATCAAGCATAGTTTATTCTTAGTCTGCATATCACCTGGACAACATTTGAGCAATAGGTCTGCATTTGATGATACAGGTAATCTGACAGCTAACATTGTAGAATCCACCAAAGACTTTGCCAAAAACTGCTCTACACCAAGCATTAAGGGAATAGTGGACAGGATCTCTCCTCTTGATGTCTCCTTTTTAAGTTGCTCCTTTAACTAGCCCAGTCAAACCATAAGGGATCTGGTTGTGCAAGTCGCCACCACAGCCAATCTTAGGCGCAGTCCACATATGTTGGTTTTTGTTTTTTGTAAAAAAGCTGAAAATCTTCAGCAAATCCTAGGGGTTCCTTTTTTCTTGGTAGGTGGTTTACCGCATTTTTGCTGCGGTTTAGGTTGCTGTGTTTTTGCTGCAATTTACAATAAACACTATAGCAAAAACGCAGAAAAGAATTGACATGCTCATTCTTTCAAAAACACAGCAAAACATGTGGTGTTTCCACTTTCTGCACCAAAAATCTATGTGGACAGCTTTTCCTAAAATCACATTGGTTTTTAATGGTAATCAAAAACAGGTTTAGATTAGCAAAATTAGCATAAAACCAAGGTAAAAACGCAGGTCAAATCCGCAGCAAAAATGCCCTGCGTGCACATAGCCTTAAGGCCCCAGCGGACAAATCCCAGCTGTTCTTAAAGCGAACCCGTCACCCCCCCCCCGGGCATCAAAAGCTATAATAGCCACCTTCTGCAGCACTAAAGCTGCATTCAGAGAAGGTGGCTATAGGCTTTTGATGCCCTTTTTCATATTTCATAGTATGTTAGGTAAATGCTCACACTTGTGAAGACCAAAGACCGGGAGGCGGGGTTTCATGCTCCTCTGACCCGCCCCCTCTTGCCAGTCATGGTGCTCGCCTGCTGCTGCCTTCCATGACTGTGTAAAATGAACGCGCGTCTCCATTCTCCTGCACGGCGCCGCGCATGCGCTGTGCGCCCGGTGTCCAGGAAGTCATCGGCAGCGCGCACAGCGCATGCGTGCCTCCATACAGGAGAACGGAGACGCGCGTTCATTTTACACAGTCAGGGGAGGCAGCAGCAGGCGAGCACCATGACTGACAAGAGGGGGCGGGCCGGAGGAGCGCGAAACCCCGCCTCCCGGTCTTTGGTCTTCACAAGTGTGAGCATTTACCTAACTTCATATTTCATAGTATAAAGGGCATCAAAAGGCTATAGCCACCTTCTCTGAATGCAGCCTTAGTGCTGCAGAAGGTGGCTATTATAGCTTTTGATGCCCGGGGGGGGGGGGGGGGGGGAGAGGTTCGCTTTAAGGAATTTATTCAACTTCTAGTCCAGTGGGTCTTTGAGCTTTCCCATACCCTCGAAAAACAGGGCAAACGTTTGTCTTAAATACATTTTTATTATAGATTTTAACAGATTATAAACAATAGTATTTGTTCAGAACATGAACATGGAAACAATTCGGGTCACATTAGATATTCTTGTGTAAGAGCAGTGGACTTATTATCCCTTACAAATAAAAAACAATTAGGAAAAAGAGGATAACGTTTCAAACTAGAGGATGCATAGAGGAGAAAAAGGGAATGGGAGGAAGCAGAGTCAGGTAAGGGCCCTTTCACATCTGCGTTTATTTGAAATCGCGGCAGATGCGGTGAAAAAACCGCATCTGCCGCGATTGCCGCATAACCGCTGCACTTGCGGCGCGGTTGCGGTAATCCCCATAGAAAGTATAGGGGGACTTGCGGCAGGTGCGGCTGACTGCGGTTTTTTTCGCGGCCGCACCTGCCGCAAGTGCAAAACCGCACTTGCCGCACCTGCCGCAAGTCCCCCTATACTTTCTATGGGGATTACCGCAACCGCGCCGCAAGTGCAGCGGTTATGCGGCAATCGCGGCAAATGCGGTTTTTTCACCGCATCTGCCGCGATGTCAAATAAACGCAGATGTGAAAGGGCCCTAAGGGAGAATTAAAGAAGAAAAAAGCAAGATCAAATAGGATGAACTTTTTTAAACTTTAGCCATGGCTATGTCTAGTTTAGGGCTTTGTCCCAAGAGGAGCAGGCTGCCTCATCAACTTCCGCTTAAATGATGACTGGGGGCACTTTTTCTGTCAAGTTTTTTGGTAATCAATGCCTGCATCATTTCATTAATTGGGAAGGAGCCAAGTGTTTTGTACCCAAGCCCCTAAACATGATGTTCTGCATGGACCACTGCGGCTTTTCTTCTAAAATGCCCACGAAGGACTATACTGCTTTGACTGGTTTTGCAAGGAAGAATGGGCAAGAATTTCAGTCTCTCGATATGCAAAACTGATAACATACCCCTAAGCTAAGTTTTCTCAATTTCGTTAGATTCACAAGCAGTTTCTACCATGTCTTTTTTCCCCTCAAGTGTTTATTAGCTGTGCAGAGAGCCCTGCTATTCACATTCAATCATTATGCTATTCCCTATACATATATTGTCTAGTGCTGCAGCAAATTTTCACTTTAAAGGTACCGTCACACAGGGACATATCGCCGGCGATGTTGCTGGCGATCGCGGGAGCGCGCATCCCTGACAACATCGCCGGTGAGATGTCAGACTGAGCAACTTACCGGCGATGTCGCCGGCTAGTTGCCGCGGCTATCGCTCGCTGGGTTGCCCAGCAACCCAGCGAGCGATCACTCGCAATGTTGTAGATAGGCGGAATCGCCCGCAACATTGCAGGTTGCCGCGTTACACAGGGCGATCAGGCATGATCGCCTGACCAACATCGCCAGATTTCCCAACATTGTTGGGAAACCTGGCGATGTGACTCAGGCGATTTTTCCCCTGATTATCGCCCTGTCACACGAGGCAACTCTCCGGCGATGTCGCCGCAACCTGGCCACGCCCCTCAGTTGCCGGCAACATCGCCGGAGATATGTTCCTGTGTGACAGTACCTTAAATGTTAGATTTTTTTCTTGCTTGCACCTAGACATAAGGTGATGCCAGTCCTTTTCTATATATTCGGAGGTATTACTGCGGCGCTTCCACTACCCTTTGTCGGCCGCCACCGGGACATGACTGCAGCCGGGATCCGGACCAACCAGGGATGGGTAAGGAAATAAATCAAGAAAAAAAGCTATGGAACCGCCATACCTGAGACTCCCCATTCAAGGACAGTAAACCAACTAATTTGGGGAGAGGTACCACACCTTTTATCCTGTAGGCTCCCTGATCTCAAAGGGCGGATCCCTCTCTTGTGGGTGCTGTAACGGGTGAATGATAAATATATGGTTTCTCTCATTTGTGAGAAATCTGATGGACAACTAAATCTGATTTCTGAACATTTCCCACTTTCTGAATATGATTATGGCTTCTCTCCGGTGAGTTTTCTGGTGTCTGACAAGACTTGATTTATCTACAAAACATTTCCACATTCTGAACATGAAAAAGACGTCTCCCCTATGTCAGTTCTCTGATGAATAACTAAACCTGATTTTTGATTAAAACACTTTCCACATTCTGAGCTTGAATACAGTGTTTTCCCTGTGTGACTTCACCGGTGCTGAACAAAATCTGGTTTCCTTGCAAAACATCTTCCACGTTCTGAACATGAAAACGTTTCTCGCCTGTGTGAGTTTTCAGATGGACAACTAAATGTGATTTGAGAGTAAAACATTTCCCACATTCTGAACATAAAAAGGGTTTCTCTCCTAAGTGAAGTTTCTGATGTCTAAGAAAATTTGATTTCTCAGAAAAACATTTCCCACATTCTGAGCATGAAAATGGTTTCTCTCCTGTGTGAGTTTTCTGATGTTTAATAAGATTTGATTTATTTGCATAATATTTCCCACATTCTGAACATAAAGAGGGTTCCCCTCCTAAGTGAAGTTTTTGATGTCTAACAAAACTGGCTTTCTGTGTAAAACATTTCCCACATTCTAAACATGAAAATGGATTCTCCCCTGTGTGAGTTCTCTGATGTTTCAGAAGATTTGATTGATTTGTATAACTTTTCCCACATTCTGAACATGTAAAGGGCTTCTCCCCTGTGTGAGTTCTCTGATGGATAACTAAAGTTGATTTTACATTGAAACATTTCCCACATTCTGAACATGGAAAAGGCTTCTCCCCTGTGTGAATCCTCTTATGTTTAACAAGATTTGATTTATTTGCGTAAAATTTCCCACATTCTGAACATGAATATGATTTCTCCCCTGTATGAACTCTCTCATGTGTAACAAGCTCTGATTTGTGGTTAAAATATTTCCCACACTGTCCACAAGAAAATCTTTTTGGTGTGTGATTTTTTTTAGGAGTAACAAAAGACGTTTTGAGGGACAAACTTTTTCTGTGTTCTGCACTTGAAAATGTCTTCTTTCTTTTAAGAGCAGTTTGATTTTTAATGTCTCTTTTGAGACTTTTATTTTTCTTAAAAACCTGTGATGAATCAGAAAATAGGAAACGATTAAAAGGAGCAGATGAGAGATCTTTGCTGTGAATGGATGATGGGATATCTGGAGTAAGGGTATTTACTTCAGTTATGTCTTGTGTGATCGCGAGGTCATCTGATTTATAAAATGGAGATGTCATTTGTCCTTCTGATCCCCTGATACAGTCACCTGCTAAGAATAAAAGTTAGTATTATTGAATACAATGCTCAGTGTAACTCTTCTTAAAATTTCCATAGAAATTACAATTTATATAGAAAAATTAAATTATCTTCTGAGACAAAAACAGTTGACAATTTAACAATAGACCTCAAAGCAGGAACCTGTTGAGCTTGATGATCAGTCCTGTTTGTTTGTTCTGCCTTACAAATGATAAGCTACACAATTTTTTATGTAGGTCAGAATGATTTTGATAAAAACTTGCCTGATCAGTAAATTAGGCAACACAAAAGGAAAATTTATTTTTTTGCAATATACATTGTTTTTCATCATTTACTGCAAATAGAAAGATAAAGAACAATGTTTAATATTGCAGTAATCAGATTGATGTGAGCAATTAGGTCTCCAGCGATTTTTATGGCAAAGAGAATTCTGTAGAAGCAAAAACCAAAACAAATGGCAGAATTGCACTTTTTCACCATTCTATCAAACTTTTTTTCCTCTTTTTTTACAGTACATTATATGATAAAAAGAATGCTGTCATTAAAAACTACAACTTGTTCCACAAAAAAAAGAAGCACTAAGGGTGCGTTCATATTTGCGTTCCCCTCCGCAGCGTTCTGCAATATGACCGCAGCACCGCAAGCCCCTATCTTTATAATGGGAGCGCACTGTGCTGCGCTTGACTGCGCATGACCGTGCGCACCCATTCACTCCCATATGTGATATGTGCGCAGGCGGATGCGCACAAATCACCCAGCCTCGTCCGCACCACGAACGCGACATGTTGCATTTCTGGTGCGGACGAGACTGGGAGATTTGTGCGCAGGTGTCCGCCTGCGCACAGATCACACATGGCAGTGAATGGGTGGGCACGGTCATGCGCAGTCAAGCGCAGCACCGTCCGCTCCCATTATAAAGATAGGGGCTTGCGGTGCTGCGGTCACATTGCGGATCCCCTTCGCAGAACGCTGCGGAGGGGTCCGCAAATGTGAAGGTAGCCTTACACGTCTAATACTAGAAAAAAAATAAGTTATGTCTCTTGGAAGGAAACATGGAAAGAAATAAACTGAAATAATTAGAAACACAAGTTCTTACATAACAAAATGGACATATGTAGAACTCTGAACAGAGAAGATATTTTTGATGTTCTTGAACGTAAAAATATCTGACCCGTATGAATTAATTACTGTCTTTTTTTGATAACGATATTTATCCTGAGTCATATTAAAAGGCTTGTTAGGGTGAGTACCCACAGGACGTTTTTGCTGCGGTTTCTGCATGCAGTTTACCATTGGTTTTATGGTAATGTATGTTAATTTGACGGCGGTTTTGATTCCCAGCAAAACCAATGTGTTTCACAGAAACGCTGTGCCCACACATTGGTTTTGCAAGTGTCAAGAACTGTCAAATCCCTGCGGTTTTGGTGCAGATGGGAGAGAATTGACATGTTCTATTTTTCCTGCGTTTTTGCTGCAGACAATGGAAAAAACGCAGCAAAAACACACAAAAAACGCATAAAAAACACGCAGATAATGCAGACAAGATCATAGCTAAGCTCCTGGAAAGGACTCTAGGATCCTTGAAAGCAGCTCAGGACTGCTTAAAAAAACGTCCTGTGGGCACATACCCTTAAAGAGTCAATTATGACTTTTAGGGTGCGTGCACACGATGAGTATACACAGCGCCTTGCTGCTGCGTCCAAAATGCTGAATAGTACAGTGCAAGCATAGTGGATGGGGTTTCAAGAAATCCCATCCTCATTATGCATAACCCGCCCGCAGCGTGTTTGGAGCTGTGGTGCGGGTTGCCAGCATTCCGCTCCTCCTCTGCATGTTTATTTCATGCTGCGGAGTCGGAAGCGGCTGCCATTAGGTGACTGCAAGGAGAAGCCGCCCTGCACCCACCGGACATGGTGAGTACCGGGCGGCTGCAGTCTCCCTGCGGACACCCGCGGCTTCACTCAGGTCCGGAGGAGCAGCGTCCAACACGAAGCTCCTCCGGACCATGAGTATGCAGCCTAAGGACTGCTACCTTTATTAGGTGGCATTAGAGTTTTTCACTTCCTCACTGAAGTGACAATTTGGATATGCAATTTCCCAGAGGAGCATTGCGGCTTTAAGTCTCCTCACTGCCGGCTGGCAGAAAAGTCTCCACAAGGAGAATAGATGTTCCCCCAGACCTATATTTTGAGAGGCATTTAAAAAAAGCTCCTGTGGGTGGGCTGCCCGGCCTCCATGTACTCACTGCGGGATAATACTGATCTCCCGCATTTCTTACAATTACCCTGTGCCAAACGTTGGATAAAGAAGGGAATTATTTCTGTCATAGATATTAAACAAGGCCTTGTCATACAAGTAGGATGAGAACAAGGCTGTGGAGTCGCTAGCCAAACCTCCGACTATGTTATACATGGCTCATTTTAAAGTGATACATTTATTGTAGTAAAATGTAACATTAGACTTTTAATCATTATTTTGATACAATAATCAGGCTATTTAGATAGAACATAATAATAATAATAATAATATTCAGCACAAAGTGTATAAAGGCAGAATTAGTTCCTAATAAAAATATTTGATTAATTGACTTTCAGAAGAGATTAAATTCTGGGAATCAGATCTTAGATTTATCTTAACCTCTTTCTGAAGGGGCTAGATCTAGTGATGAGCGAGTAGTAAGATATTCGGGTTCAGATACAGTGCCTTGTTAAAGTATTTGGCCCCTTGAACTTTTCAACCTTTTGCCACATTTCAGGCTTCAAACATAAAGATATAAATTCTAATTTTCTTGTGAAGAATCAACAAGTGGGACACAATCGTGAAGTGGAACCAAATTTATTGGATATTTTAAACTTTTTTAACGAATAAAAAACTAAAAAGTGGGGCGTGCAATATTATTCGGCCCCTTGAGTTAATACTTTGTAGCGCCACCTTTTGCTGCGATTACAGCTGCCGTCTCTTGGGGTTTGTCTCTATCAGTTTTGCACATCGAGAGACTGAAATTCCTGCCCATTCTTCCTTGCAGAACAGCTGGAGCTCAGTGAGGTTGGATTGAGGCGTTTGTGAACAGCAGTTTTCAGCTCTTTCCACAGATTCTCCATTGGATTCAGGTCTGGATGTGACTTGGCCATTCTAACACCTGGATACGTTTATTTTTGAACCATTCAATTGTAGATTTTGCTTTATGTTTGGGATCATTGTCTTGTTGGAAGATAAATCTCCGTCCCAGTCTCAGGTCTTTTGCAGACTCCAACAGGTTTTCTTCCAGAATGGTCCTGTATTTGGCTCCGTCCATCTTCCCATCAATTTTAACCCTCTTCCCTGTCCCTGCTGAAGAAAAGCAGGCCCAAACCATGATGCTGCCACCACCATGTTTGACAGTGGGGATGGTGTTTTGAGGGTGATGAACTGTGTTGTTTTTACGCCAAACAGATCGTTTTACATTGTGCCCAAAAAGTTTGATTTTGGTTTCATCTGACCAGAGCCCCTTATTCCACATGTTTGGTGTCTCCCAGGTGGCTTGTGGCAAACTTCAAACAAGACTTTTTATGGATATCTTTGAGAAATGGCTTTCTTCTTGCCACTCTTCCATAAAGGCCAGATTTGTGCAGTGTACGACTGATTGTTGTCCTATGGACAGACTCTCCCACCTCAGCTGTAGATCTCTGCAGTTCATCCAGAGTGATCATGGGCCTTTTGGCTGCATCTCTGATCAGTCTTCTCCTTGTTCGAGATGAAAGTTTAGAGGGACGGCCGGGTCTTGGTAGATTTGCAGTGGTCTGATACTCCTTCCATTTCAATATGATCACTTGCACAGTGCTCCTTGAGATGTTTAAAACTTGGGAAATCTTCTTGTATCCAAATCCGGCTTTAAACTTCACCACAACAGTATCTCAGACCTGCCTGGTGTGTTCCTTGGTCTTCATGATGCTCTCTGCACTTGAAACAGAACCCTGAGACTATCACAGAGCAGGTGCATTTATATGGAGACTTGATTACACACAGGTGGATTCTATTTCTCATTACCAGTACAACATTGGATCATCCAGAGATCCTCACTGAACTTCTGGAGTGAGTTTGCTGCACTGAAAGTAAAGGGGCCGAATAATATTGCATGTTCCACTTTTCAGTTTTTTATTTGTTAAAAAAAAGTTTAAAATATCCAATAAATTTCGTTCCACTTCACGATTGTGTCCCACTTGTTGATTCTTTACAAAAGAGATTAGAATTGATATCTTTATGTTTGAAACCTGAAATGTGGCAAAAGGTTGAAAAGCTCAAGGGGACCAAATACTCTCACAAGGCACTGTAGCTCTAACCGAAAACTTAATGAGTAATGAATACAATGCAAGTCAATGGGGAACTCACTCAGATCCGAATACTGAAGCAGTTCAAAGTATTTGGTTAGAACTATTCGAACCTGAATATTTTCCTACTCGCTCATCACTAGCTATGTCCCTTTTTTAATCTTTTCCATCTTTTCTCATTTTCTTCCAAAAACCATAACTTTTCAACTGTACCGTCCATATAGCCATATGAGGGCTTATTTTTTTGAGGGACGAGTTGTTCTTTTGAATGACACAATTAATTATATCATGTGATGCACTGTAAAAAAAAAAGAAAGTGCAATTCCACAATTTTTAGATTTTTTTAAAGTTTTATTTACCATGTATTCTATAAGGTTCACTAAAACTGATCTGGCAATATCATTCCCCAGGAAAGTACGATTACGTAGATACCAAACATGTACAGTTCTTTTCTTTTAAATGGTGAAAAAAAATTCTCACGTTAAAAAAAAAAAATAATAATTTTTTTTTGCCGTTTTCCGAGACCCGTACCGTTTTATATTTTCAGGATCTGAAGCTGTGTCAGGGCTTATTTTTGCACCCTGAGCTGATGTTTTGCTGAGACAGTTTTGGATTGGATTTTGATCGCCTCTTATTGAATCTTGTTGCAATGATGCGGTGGCTAAGAAAAACTTAATTCTCGTATTTTGATATTTCTCTTGTCATTTGTTGGTAGACGGGCCAAACTGTCATAGAGTTATATATCTGTCACTTATGCAGGATTAGTGCCTATTAGATGAAATCTTCATTAGATGAACTTCTGACCACTTGGTCTATCAACTTTAGATCAGTCCTCATTTCTTAAGGCCACGTCACACCTTGTGACTTTGGCGGCGATATTATAGGCGAGGCGGGGGAGTGGCCTATCGCTGCCGACGTCGCCAATGCGTCGCCCCATGTAACTGGGCGAGGGCGACACAATCGACTGGTCGCCAGGTTTCACAATAGCGCTGTGAAACCAGGCGGCCGATCTGGGGCAATGTGTACACATCGCCCCATGTAAACGGCCGCCAGTGACCTGACAGGCGATGGTAGCCACAGGATCCCATTGTACTGCATCGCCGCTGGGGTTTTCAGACATCCCAGCGGCAATGCCGCCTGTCAGCTCGCCGGAGGTGTCTCCCTGTGTAAACGGGGGGCGGCGACGCTGGCGGGGCGCCAAAAACGTGCACACTCCCACCAGTCGCCGCCGACATCTCCGGCGAGGTGGTACCGTATGACAGTACCCTTACGGTTGCACCTATCTATGGTAGTTTGGTGCCACCATTTGTCAATTTATAAACACTGCTGCCTTGCACATATCTCTTTTTATATAGGTGATTGTTTTATTCTATGATTAATAAAATATTGGATTTTATATTTATTCAGTCTTAAAAGCGCTTTTTTCTGTCTTTGATACATAATTTTGCACTGACTTGTTTAGGTTTATGGTTATGCCCAGTTTTTTTAGTATCTAATCATATAATTATCACTAATCCCTTATTTATATATTACGTGATATTTAACTATTTACACATGAGAATTTAGTAGATTAGTTGGTACTATTAGTTACATTTTGTTTGGGCACCGTGCTAATAGCTACAGTTGTGCTCAAAAGTTTACATACCCCAACAGATTTTTTGCTTTCTTGGCCTTTTTTTTTCCAGAGACTATGAATAACACAAAAACCTTTTTTATCCACTCCTGGTTAGTGGCTGGGTGAAGCCATTTATTGTCAAACTACTGTGTTTTCTCTTTTGAAATCATAATGACAACCAAAAACATCCAAATGACCCTGATCAAAAGTTCACAAACCCTGTTGACCTTTGGCCTGGTAACATGCACAGACGTTGACACAAATGGGTTTTAATGGCTAATAAAGGTAACATCCTCACCTGTGACCTGTTTGTTTGTAATCAGTGTGTGCATAAAAGCTGAGTGAGTTTCTGGGATCTAGACAGACTCTTGCATCTTTCATCCAGCCACTGACGTTTCTGGATTGTGAGTCATGGAGAAAGCAAAAGAATTGTCAACGGATCTAAGGGAAAAGTTAGCTGAACTGTATAAAACAGGAAAGGGATACAAAAAGATATCCAAGGAATTGATAATGCCAGTCAGCAGTGTTCAAACTGTGATTAACAAATGGAAAATCAGGGACTCTGTAAAAATTAAACTACGATCAGGTAGACCAACAAACATTTCGGCCACAACTGCCAGGAAAATTGTTCAGGATGCAAAGAAAAGCCCACAAATAACATCAGCTGAAATACAGGACTCACAGAAAACTAGCGGTGTGGCTGTTTCAAGATGCACAATAAGGAGGCACTTGAAGAAAAATGGGCTGCATGGTCGAGTCGCCAGAAGAAAACCATTACTGTGCAAATGCCTACAATATGCCAAATAGCACAGAGGCAAGCCTCCAAACTTCTGGAACAAAGTAATTTGGAGTGATTTGGCCACAGCCATAAACGTTACATTTGGGGAGGTGTCAATAAGGCCTATGATGAAAGGAACACCATTCTTACTGTAAAACACAGAGGTGGATTGCTGATGCTGTGGGGGATGTGCGAGCTACAAAGTCACAGGAAACTTGGTCAAAGTTGAAGGAAAGATGAATTCAGCAAGAAAGATGCATTCAGCATGTTATCAGCAAATTTGTACTCATCAGCCCGGAAGCTGCGTATGGGACATACTTGGACGTTCCAACATGACAATGATCCAAAACACAAGGTCAAATCGACCTGTCATTGGCTACAGCAGAACAAAGTGAAGGTTCTGGAGTGGCCATCTCAGTCTTCTGACCTCAATGTCATTGAGCCGCTCTGGGGAGAACTCAAGCGCGCAGTTCATGCAAGAAAGCCCAGGAATTTACAGGAACTGGAGGCTTTTTGCCAAGAAGAATGTGCAGCTTTACCATCTGAGAAAATAAACAGCCTCATCCACAACTACCACAAAAGACTTCAAGCTGTCATTGATGTTAGAGGGGGCAATACACAGTATTAAGAACTGGGGTATGTGAACATTTGATCAGGGTCATTTGGATGTTTTTGGTTGTGATTATGATTTGAAAAAAAATAACACAGTATTTTGAAAATAAATGGCTTCACCCAACCATGAACCATGAGTGGAAAAAAGGTTTTTGTGTTATCATTCATATTCTCTGAAAAAAGGCCAAAAAAGCAAAAAAATCTGCTGGGGTATGTAAACTTTTGAGCACAACTGTGTATTTATTAACATGGATAATAGTGTTTAGGGACCATCCATATTAAAAGGTATACATTACTGTGTTGGATGTTTTTTGTTCTCTTTGATCAAAAACCACAAACTGACACACCGTGTATGTGTATGTTTGTACAAACTGTGTTTGTTTTTCTTTTGGAACAGGGGTGGGGAGTTCAAGTGGAATATTTTCTAACAGTGACTGAGCTGAATCTGACTTCTCTGCATTTAGTGGTCACTACTCACCTGGGTAGTCATATGTAGGAATCTCCTCTTTACACCGATCATCACCTCTCACATATGTCTCTGTAGTATTAATATGGGCAGATCATCATCACCCCTCACATATGTCCCTGTAGCATTAATATAGGCCAGATCTTCATCCTGAAACAAAGATTGTAAAAGTCACAGACAGATGGAGAAGTCCCATCTATGATCAGCTGTAATCTGCCATCTCCACCGTTCTCATTACACAAGTATAAAACATAGAATACTGGAGGATAAAACAAGACTGAGCACAAGACCTTCACAGCCGTCTACACATCATAGGGAGATCTCATCACACCTTCTCTCC
>JARQOC010000006.1:470208108-470303306 GCA_033576535.1 Allobates femoralis
AGTTTAATAACCTGTCTTGGTATTGCAGACCCCTCAGTCCTCTAATGACTTTTGTCGCTCTTCTCTGGACCCGCTCTAGTTCAGCTATGTCTTTCTTATACACCGGAGACCAGAATTGTACACGTATTCTAAGTGTGGTCGCACTAGTGACTTGTATAGAGGTAAAATTATGTTCTCCTCATGAGCATCTATGCCTCTTTTAATGCATCCCATTATTTTATTTGCCTTTGCAGAGCTGCCTGACACTGGCCACTAAATGTGAGTTTGTCATCTACCCATACACCCAGGTCTTTTTCAGTGACAGTTTTGCCCAGTGTTTTACAATTAAAGGGAACCTGTCAGCTAGTTTATGCCTCCCAGCTATCACTGTCTGTAGCTGCAGCTTTATAATACCAGTCTAATCATCCCTGTCTGAGCTCATAGTGTAATGTGAAAGGTGAAAAAAAAGCATTTATACACTTACATTTCCTTATGTAATGAGGCAGTCAGTCTCCAGCTTGGAGGACGGGGACTGTTTGGCAGGTTAATAGTTAGCATTTCAGCCTTTTGCTAGAACATGTTGGGAGACCTGATGTGATGTCACAACCATGTGACTACAATAGTTGGAGCTAAGTTCTCATAGAACATAATATGTTTGCTGGCTTAGCTCCGCCCACTATGGTCACATGATCATTACAGCACACAGGTCCTTTAGCCATCCAAGTTAAAAGTGAGTTAACTATTATCCTGCCAGACAGTCCCCCTCCTCCAAGGTGGGGACTGAAATGTAAGTGTATAAATGCTTTTTTTTCACCTTTCACATTACACTATGAGCTCAGACAGGGATGATTGGACTGGTATTATAAAGCTGCAGTACAAACAGTGATAGTTGGGGGAGCATAAACCACCTGATAGGTTCCCTTTAAGCACATAATTATACCTTTTGTTTCCTCTGCCCAAGTGCATGACTTTACATTTATCCCCATTAAAGCTCATTTGCCATTTAGCAGCCCAAGCTTCTAGTTTACATAAATCCTCCTGTAATATAAAATTGTCCTCCTCTGTATTGATTACTCTGCAGAGTTTAGTGTCATCTGCAAATATTGAGATTCTACTCTGTATGCCCCTTACAAGGTCATTCATAAATATATTAAATAGAAGCGGGCCCAACACTGACCCCTGTGGTACCCCACTGTTAACTGTGACCCATTCTGAGTGTGTTCCATTAATAACCACCCTTTTCCTATCACTAAGCCAGTTCTTAACCCACTTACACATATTTTCCCCTATCCCCATTGCCCTCATTTTATGTATCAACCTTTTGTGTGGCACCTTATGGAGTCTGTTTCTACACTCACTTAGGACCACACCACCTAGAGTAGGGGGAACCAGTACTTGGTAGATCCCAGAATGGTGGGGGCGGAGCTTAGGATAGAGGAAGAGTGACAGTTGACAGTTTACCTCAGACGTGCTGGGAAGGCAGGCAGGAAGGTCAGGCCTGGACAGCCCAGCTGAGAGGAGGGAGCCCCATCTTTAAGTGGGGGCCCAGAACAGAAGGCAACGGGCCAGGACTGGTAGGAGCCAGCTGCTCATGTTGAGGGAACACTGGCGACACGGAAAGCCGAGGCAGCCAGGAGTTTAGCCTTGACTGCAAAACCGATGAGCTGAAGGCCCAACAGAACCGGGTTGCTGACAGCGCCACAAGGTACCTCTCCCCTCAGGACTGAAAACCGGTTCAAGACACTAGAAGAAACTAAAAGGGACAGGCAGCTATTGTGGTGCTGGATAGGAGCCTTCTTTCTACTTCTCTGGGGTGCCCTATCCAGACCAGTAGTGCACAGACCTTGTCTTCTAGATACAGACCGTAGGACTTGCGGGAGAGCTCTGCGAGGGTGGTAAAGACAGATAAGAACAGAATAGACCCTGTATGACTTGAGATAGGACATCTTGAGACTCCATAAGAGGAACCCTGAGCTGGCAACATCCACCCTGTAAACCAAACTGTACCGTGTCTTGTTTATGCCATCAACCGGTACTGAGTAAAGTGTAGTTAAACTTGAACTGGTTTCCGTTATTCCTCCCGCCGCAGCTGAAGGGCTCAGCATCAGCAGCAGCTCAGCAGAGGGGTAAGAACTGCAGCACCATCTCCATCACTGCCCTCCCTCACCATTTCCTTTATTGCTGCCCTGAGGTAAAGCTCCACCTGTGGGGAGCTTACCACACTTTGCTGCCCCATCCAACACCTCAGCGGCCTGCTGGCAGTGCTGGTACCAAATTACCGGACACTGCAGGTGGCGCCCCTGTAAATAACCCCTTTTATCCCCCATCATCAACATCTACCCCAGTTGATCACCAGGGCACGGCACCGGGATTCGTCCATCCGTGACTCCCTATTCAGTAGACCTGGTGACTGAGTACCCCATCCCTTAACTCTGGTTGAATCATGTACAAGGTGTACGGAGCGGAGCTGCGTGTGTACGAGGTGTCCGGAGCGGAGCCGGGTGTGTACGAGGTGTACGGAGTGGAGCCACGTGTGTACAAGGTGTATGGAGTAGAGCTGTGTGTGTGTACAAGGAGTACGGAGCGGAGCCGAGTGTAGTACCCAGTAGAGCTGCGTGTGTGCCAGGTGTATGGAGCAGGGCTGCATGTATACAAGGTGTACGGAGCAGAGTCATGCATGTACGAGTGTACGGGGCGGAGCCGTGTGTGTACTAGGTGTATGGAGCAAAGCCATGTGTGTACGAACTGTACGGAGGGTAGTCGAGTGTGTACAAGGTGTACGGAGCAGTGTGTGTGGTGTGGTGTCGAGTGTGTGTGTGGAATATATAAGCCTAAAAAATGTAAGTTTCATGAGATTCAATTTTTAGGTTATGTCATCTCTCCTCAGGGTTAAACATGGAATCCAGCAAGATCCAGGCTATCTTTAGTTTGGCCAATACCAAGGAATGTTAAAGAAGTAAGTTTCTTCGGTTTCGCCCAGTTTTTATGGACAATTCAAGCAAAACATTTTTGAGATTTTCTATTCTGTCAAACTACACACCAAAAAGGAAAGGACTTTTATGTGGACTTCGAAGCTCAGGAGGCGTTTGATCTTCTTAAGGCCTGGTTCACCAAGGTTTTGGTCTCGATCCATCTGGACCCAGCGCATCCTTTCATCAAGGAAATGCATGCTTCAGAGTGCATTGGGGCCATCCTCTCACAGAGAACAGGAGAGAAAAGTCTGTTAAATCCATGCCCCCTTTTCTCTTGTAGGCTTTCATATGCAGAGAAGAACTTTCAATATAGGAGATAAGGAGCTACTGGCAATTATTGCTGTATTTCAAGAATGGAGTCACCATCTGCAAAGAGCTGCACAACAGATTGCAGTGTTCACAGATCGATGCAATTTAAGGTACCGTTACATGGTACGATGTTGCAGCGATGTCGGATGCGATTCCGCGGGTGCGCACTCGCTTCCGACATTGCTGCCTAATTGTCACACGCAGCGATGTTACCAGCGCCGCCGCCGCAAAGTTGCAGCAGCTATCGCTCGCTAAATTGTGCACAACCCAGCAAGCGATAAGCAGCAATGTTGCGCTGTCACACGGCACGATCCAGGCAAATCGCTGGTGCGACATCGCCGGGTTTTAAAACATGTTGGTAAACTTGCGACTCGCAACAGCAATTTATCGCAGTTGCATTGTGCTGTCACACAGCACAATGCACTTGCAATGTCGCCGCAACATCGCTGAACCTGGGACTTTTCAGCGATGATGCGGTATCGTGTCGTGTAACGGTACCTTTAGAGTTTCTTAGATCTGCTAGGTGCCTGTAAAGTTTCGAGGTTTTACATGGACCTTGTTTTGTCATCTTGCCCTCATCCAAAATAGAGTCTGAGTCCTTGTTCTGCCCTTAAATATCCTATCTGTCTGCCTAGAAGTCCAGTCCAGAATTATTCCTTGCCTGGGTATTTTGATGCTAACTGGTTCCTGAATCTCTCCTTGCCTGCTTCTAGCAGTCCTGCTGCTGCCTGTTAGCTTGTTTCTGTCTCATATACTTTGCAGCTGTCTGCAGTCTGGTGCATCACCCTGACCCAGGCTGTGGTTTCCTTCTTTCAAGGCTGTTAGGCTGGAAACACACTGGCGAGTGGAAAAACGGTCCGATTGACAGATCCGAGAGTTGGACGAGTGTCATCCGACTTTAGGTCCATTTTGCATCCAACTGCTATGCGACTGTCCGACATTTTCTTGGATCACATCCGAGTGCCGTCTGTGTGTTATGCGATTTTAACATGGCATTTCTCATGGTGTATAAAGTGACAAAAGAGTTGACAGAATAGAGTGATTGAATACAGTAGACAAGATAGATAGATGGTAGAATAGCTAGATAGGGTTCACCTGTCTCCCGCTGCTACTTATGGGGCCGCCTATTAGGCTAAGTTACATATTCACTGCACAGCCAATTAGAGAAGCTCACACTGTTTAAGAGCTTCTGTGATTAGCTGTTGTAGTCAGAGTGCTTTTCCTCAATCTGGACAGTGATTCTGCTTAGTTGCCATACACATTAATGTAGGGCAACGAACCTGGCGTTATAGGGTGTGAAATGAATAAATATTTAAAAAAAAAAGCGTGTGGCTTCAAAGCAATTTTAAGTCTAGCCCGATGAAAGTAGACAGCTGTGAGCTGCCACCTCTGCTGCCTAACTTTCCCTTGGCTGGCAAAAAAAAATGCGTGGGATTCACCCTATTTTTCAATGCCAGCCAAGGGAAAACTAGGCAGCTGAGGGCTGGTATTCCCAGCAGGGTGAGGGCTCATTGTTATAGGGCCCATCCACGCTAAAGAACAACAGTCCACAGCCGCCCCTGAAAATGGCGCATTAATAAGCGCCATTTCCAGGCGCCTTACCAGGCTCTTCCAGCGGCCCTGGTGGGGGTGGATGCTGGGTAATAAAGGGGTTAATACCAGCTTTGTTATACAAGCTGGTATTAAGCCCGAGATTGTTAATGTAAGGCCAGGTTTGACCCGCCATTAATAATCTCCAATAAAGGGTTAAAGAAAACACCACAGTTTGTCGTGTGTGTGTTTCCAAAGTGGGGTTTCAGAAAGTGGGCAGAGAGATATTCCAGAGATGTCTTACCTACACTTTCTAATGCTGTGATGCCCTGATGTGACAATATATCTTCTTCCTTTGCAGGTATGGACATATTGATTTAGTGGTGTATCTAACCTCTGCTATAGTATCCAAACACTGTCTGCCTCCACATTATACATGGTATAGCATATTCCCCCATTTGTTTTGTACCTTAGAAATATCCATATTATTTCATCATGCTTGTGTCTCCCTCTGCTGATCCGGCCCCAAATGTTTCTCTTAGCAGCAATTTGTTAATTGTACCTTGGTGTGCTGTGTCCTTTCTCTCCTCTGACCCCTCCCATCTATATACCTGGCCTATTATCTACTGCCCACAAGAGGTATAAATTGCAGGGCACAAGGCCTATGTGCCTGGCCTGTGTGTGTTTCCAAAGTGGGGTTTCCAAAAGTGGGCGCAGAGATATTCCAGAGATGTGCCAGAGGTAACCAGAAGGTGATAACTCTACCCTTCTACTAACTGTCATAATTGTAATAGTAACCACCATATCCAAAGAGTCCTTGACTTTAATGCCTTTTTAGCTTGTGCATTAATCATCCACTTTTACCGCCCCATTCCTCCTCCATCACTCTTCTCCACATCAGCCCTTCTCTACTCCCCTTTACTAAGCCCTCAAGACTGCATAAGTATCCCGACCAGTCGATCCCCACAAGGCTAGGACCTGCACTACAGCACATTCCTGCCCCTACACATGACCAACCCCAACGGGGAATAACCCAACCAAATACCCCCCAAGCCCCAAAATAATGCGTACAAAGCGAACCACAATAAGAGAAACTAAGCCAAAGCCAATATCGCAGTTATTCCCACAACGCAAAAAACCCACAGCCCACGAAATGCTACCCACCCAAGCAACCCCATCAAGGCAGGGAGACCCCACCAAAAGCCCCCAACAAATCGGAAGCAGCCCCCCCCAAAATGCACCCCCGATGGGTATGGAGGAACTTGTGACATCCATCAAAAAGACTTTCAGGACCGAGCTCTCCGACAATTTCACGCGCCAACTTCAAGACATCACTCAACGCACAGTCGATCTAGAACAGTGATGGCGAACCTATGACACGCGTGTCAGCACTGACACGCGTAGCCATTTTCAGTGACACGCGGCCGCCGGAGAAACTAGACTCGCTATTTGGATAAAAACCACAGACACAGACACAGCAGCAAAAAACTGTTGCGAGTCGGGTTTCCGACACGGCAATGCGAGCGCTTTCCGAGACATCTGCGATTTGTAAATCTCACACTACTCGCTATTACTCGCTTCCCCATTCATTAACATTGGACTCGCTAGACTAGCAACGAGTGGCGAGTCCCGGGCTCGGACTCGCTAGACTAGAGTCAAGCGATTCCGAGTTAGGACTCGCCCATCACTAACTACAGCTGAGGAAAAAAAAAATGTGCTGGAGGTCTGTAGCCAGAACAGCAGAGCTCCGGCACAGAGCGTCTAGTCCTGGGACTTCCGGTAAGCGGAACTTCTGGCTGGCGCAGCAGGGAGCAGCGGAACGCTGCGGGGGACGCATATCTGAGGCCCTGTGATCGCTGTCTGGAGGTCTGTCTGGAGGTCCAGTGATTACTACAGCAACCATCCTCCAGTGAAAGGTTCTGGGCAGAATCTGGGGTGTCATGAATGTGTGATTGGCCATTACTGAGATAAGTGAGGGGGAGGCTGGAAGAGGCCTGTGCTATGGGTGCCGTTTCCCGCCATTGATTTACATAAGGAACGCCATCTTGCAGCATACAGACTGCATTTCACCGTATTAATCCCTATTTCTGCTTATTAACTCTGCCCTTTCCTAAAAGACAGTTAACCCCTAATTGCCTGCAGGGCTATCTATAAATCTTCTGTCACTGCCCCTCTGATGGAGAAGCCAAAAAATAAAAAAACAAGGTTAAGTAAAGGAAGTGGTAGTAGCAGTAGCCGACCCTTTCAAGAGACATGGACTGAGATGTATGGCATTATAGAAAAAAATGGCAGATCATTTTGCGTTCTATGTAGTGAAACGGTAGTAAGCAGAACGTGGAATATAAATAGACATTTTGACAGATAACCTTAGTAGCGCTTGCTTGGCCTTGAAGTGTGCAAAATACCAACCTTCAATTGAAGATTTAGCCAATGAAATTCAGCAACAAAAAAGTCACTAAATCAGTGATGGTGAACCTGTGGCAGTGTGGCAGTCCAGCTGTTGCTGGACTGCCACAGGTTCGCCATCACTTGAAGAATTCCCCCTCCCTCTCACTTATCTTAGTTCATGACACCCCACACAGGTTAAATAACAGCAAGACCAACAAAAGAAACCAACTGACAGATTAACAAAGAAGTCACTAAGCAGGTAAGTTAAAGAATTATACATATTTGTTATTTAAACTATAAATATCGTAAAATTAGGGTTTTTTTTCTCAAGGTGACACACCTCGCGATTTATGCTCGGTTTTTTTGGCGAATTTTGACACACCAAGCTCAAAAGGTTGCCCATCACTGATCTAGAAAGACGAATGGACAACACAGCTGATGCTATAGAGACCGACAAGAAACTACTCCAAGAACAAGAATTGAATACCTGGAGCTGAAATGCGAGGACATGGAAAATCGATCAAGGAGAGGAAACATTAGAATTAAAGGCCTCCCCGAAAATGATACAAACCTAAAAGCAACAGTCTTCAAACTCTCCCAATCTCTTCTTCCTCAAGCAGACCCCAATCTCTTCCAGATAACCAAAATACACAGAGCTTTAGGAAAACCCAGATCAGATGCATCACCAAGATATGTGGTTCCTAAACTACACCATGAAGAATCAAGAGACCGGATACTCGCAGCCGCACGCAACAGACCTACTCTGCCAGGACTACGAGACACAGTCGCTCTATTCCCGGACATCTGCCCAGCGACCCTAATGAGACGGAGAGCAATGAAAGGCACCACAACGGAGCTACTAAAAGCACACATCAAATACAAGTGGGGCTTTCCACACGCCCTGATCTTTCACTACAACAACAAAACCTACTCACCGAGAACGGAAGAAGGCCAACAAGCCCTGGAAATGGCAGGTATCCCTCCGAATGACACCAACGCACTACCACAACGACCAAGACCCAATAGGGAGTGGACAGAGGTTCATCGCTCAAAAAACTCTAACCTCCAATCCCCCCAGAAACCATGACCAAAACAATTAAAAATCTTAGAACACCAAATAAAAGACAACCCCTCCCCCCGCACACCAAACGCCCAATCCTACCTACAACTAGACGACTCCAAAAAAAAGCCGCAAACCTCCAACCCCTACAAAAACCACCCTACAGAGAATGTACTGTCCCTGGAACCAGATGATTCCTGAAAAAGACAACAAATCCCCAACCCATACCCCACACAAACCACCCTACAGAGAACACAACACCTCTACATTAAATGTGCTACCCCAAATTGGGCCAACGCTACCCATGTCATAACCTCAAGAGACCTGAACACTCGGGTCCCAAAAACCACGAATATTGACCCTGTTGTACCCGCTGTGTCCACCTGCCCATCTGCAACCCCCACCCCCCCACAACTCCAAGGTTACCTCTCCCCAAATCAATACCCAAACCGACCATCACCACACAACACGGAGACAGACCCCACACGACAGCTACCATGTCCATATTGCGAATGTATAAGGTACTATCACCCAATGTCAGAGGACTCAACTCCCCGTTTAAGAGAAAACGCGCGTTCATAGACTACTCAAAACATACACCGGACATCATACTACTACAGGAAACACACTTTACAGACCGCTCCTTCCCAAAATTCTTCCATAAGTCATAGACTAGATCCCACCTAGCATCCCATAATAAAAAAACTAGAGGAGTGGCCATCGTATTTCACAACTCCTTCCCATTCGTACAGAAACAAGTGACTGCAGACAAAGAAGGTAGATACCTCTTAATACACAGGACAGTCCAATCAAAACGAATCTGTATCATAAATAGCTACGCCCCCCCCGTCGATGCAAATGAAAACGATCCGTACCATAACGAAGCTGATAGGGGACGCAACCTATGACCTCCTACTCTAGGGAGGAGATTTCAACATAACCATAGACACCACATTGGATAGCTCCACCCAAAAACGATCCGATATCACTAACACTGAGAGAAAAACTCTACAAAACCTACTTAAATCCCACCGACTAGTAGACACATGGAGAGAAACCCACATGCACTCGAGGGCTACACCTACTTCTCCAAGGCCCACCACTCATACTCCAGAATAGACTGGATACTAACGAACTCCGACAACCTAACCTCCCTTCTCTACTCTAGACACATCCTGTCCTCCTGGTCAGACCACAACTGCGTACTATCAGTATTTAAAACTGATACTGAGACATTATCTCTTTACAGATGGCGACTAAACGAATCCCTACTGACAAACCCCTACACTAGAACGCAGATAGAACAAGAACTTAAAACTTACTTTGCCACAAACAAATGTTAGAAGTCTCAGAAGGCAACATCTGGATGGCCCAAAAAAATACATGACAGGCGTACTTATACGACTGGCCTCCAAAAAAAAGAGAGACAGACTAGAGACACAGGCGGACCTTGAAGACAAGCTCAGTAAACTGGAATTTGCCAACCAACCCCACCCCTCCAAATATCTCACCAAGAAAATACTCGACACAGAACTACAACTCAACACAATACTGATAACCCGCACTGAAAGAGCCACTAGGTGGACACAAGCGACGTTTTGTAAATACTCCAATAAGATGTACAGAATGCTCGCACACAAACTCAGAGACAAGAGAACGCCTAAACACGATTTTGTCAATTAAAGATGAACAATCACATACCACCCACAACCCAAATAAAATCCAGGCTGCATTCCACAAATTCTACCAGAATTTATATATTGACAACCCACACTCCACCAAACCCAAAATTGACGAATTCCTAACCACTACACCACTACCATCCCTAACCCCGAACTATGCGGCAAAACTACACTCACCAGTAACAGAAGAAGAGATACTGACCACCAAAGAACTAAAAGCAGGTAAAGCACCAGGCCTGGATGGACTAACCGCATTATACTACAAAAAATTCCAGGACACACTAACGAACCCCATACGCGCATATTGCAACAACTTACTCTCAGGACAAACCATGCCCCAAGAATTTTACACCGCACATATTGCTGTCATCCCAAAACCAAAAAAAGACCCACTACTCATCAAGAACTACAGGCCCATCTCCCTATTAAATATAGACCTTAAAATCTTCACGGCCATATTAACCAACAGAATAAATACCTGCCTCCCTAACCTTATACACAAAGACCAAGTGGGTTTCATACCTTCGAGACAAGCACCAGACAACATACGTAGGAACCTCAATATAATACATAATGCCAAAAAATCCAACTCACCCCTAACTGTCCTGGCTCTAGACATAGAAAAAGCCTTTGACTCAGTTGCATGGCCATACCTATTCCAAGTTCTGAACAGATTGGAGCTACCCAAACAATTGATAAACGCCCTTAAACTCCTCTACAACAACCCGATAACATACCTAAAACTCCCATCCACCTCCCCGAAACCAATACTCATAAAAAGAGGCACGAGGCAGGGATGCCCCTATCACCGGCCTTATTTGCCATGATCATGGAACCGCTAGCCCAAAAGATACGATCCCATCCAGATATCACAGGCCCAAAAATAGGGAAACACACCTATAAAGTAAGCCTCTACTAGTACGACCTACTACTGACCCTAACAAACCCTCACATATCGCTTCCAAACTTGATAGCCACCCTCAAACAATTCGAGGAGATTTCAGGACTGAAAGTAAACGTGGATAAATCGGAAATAATGTTTATTAACACACCAGCCAATGACCGAAACCGAATTCTATCCAACTTTAAATTTACACACAAAGAGCACTACATTCCCTATCTCGGAACCAACCTAACATCACATAAAAACACCCTATACAAATATAACTGCAGCCCCATATTGCAAAAACTAGAACAGAATCTAAACAAATGGTCAACCCCAACGCTCTCCTTTTTAGGGTGAGTTCACACGATAAAGATGGTCACACTACCCCAATTCCTATATCTCTTCCGCTCACTGCCAATACCAATACCAAAGTCCATATTCAAAACGATCCACTCCCAAATCAACCGATTCATATGGAATAATAAGAGACCACGCATATTCATGCAGACTTTACATAAACACAAAGCAAAGGGAGGTGTATCGCTGTCGAACGTCATACACTACTACAGGGCAGCACAAATGGCAACAATACATGCAGAGCAGAACACTCCCCTAAGGATCCCCTATGGAAATAGCTGAAGCTAAAACTTGTGTCAAGGCACGGGATTTTGCAGACACGCGCTCTCAAAGTCTTACGCTCTGTTGACCTCGCCACCTGACCTGCAACCTCCTAACTTCATGTTACAATGGGAAGCAGATTTGGGCTTAGATCTTAGCACGGAGCAGAGAGCTAGGATTTTCATCCTAACACATGCCTCTTCGATCAGTTCACGCTTTCAAGAGGCAAATTACAAGATGCTTACTCGATGGTACAGGGTCCCTAAAATGTTTCCTACAATTGACCCGAAGTGTCGGAGGTGGGGCGGGCAGAAGACACATTTATGCATATCTTCTGGGAATGCAGGGTCCTCGGTCCATTTTGGACTGACATATGCAGTGTGATCCGCACAGTCATGTCCTATAGGGGTGACCTGGGTCCGGCGTTATTCCTGCTCCACCATGGTGAGATGCCTTTTAAGAGGTATAAACACTCCCTGCTGAGATTTTTGGTGATGGCGGCTAGGGCCTGTGTCCCCCTGCTTTGGAAACGGACGACATGCCCGTCGATGTCACTGTGGACAGCAAAAGTTAATGACCTCATGCATATGGAGGACCTGACTTCATCACTTCACGATTCATTCACTAGCTTTCAGGATACCTGGTTCGACAAGATGCAATTCCAACAGAGATGTATAAGAAGTACGTTTGTTCAACAGCCAGTTAAGAGTGACCGCTTTGTAACGTTAAGGAGGTAGAAGTACCCATCCTTACCCACATTCCCTTTCCCACCCTCCCACTCCTTTTCCCTTCCCTCTTCAATCCCCTTTCCACCTCCTTCCTTTCTCTTTTTTCTCTCTATTCTCCATCTTTTACACCTTCTTAGGTTTTTCTTATTACCGTATATACTCGTGTATAAGCCGACCCGTGTATAAGCCGACCCCCCTACTTTTGCCCCAAAAATCTGGAAAAACCTATTGACTCGTGTATAAGCCGAGGGTGGACCCCAGCACAGGTATACAGCCCCCAGCAGTGTGGTATACAGGCCTCCCCAGTGGTAGTATACAGGCCTCCCCAGTGGTAGTATACAGCAGCCCCAGTGGTAGTATACAGCAGCCCCAGTGGTAGTATATAGCATCCCCAGTGGTACTATATAGCATCCCCAGTGGTAGTATATAGCATCCCCAGCAGCCCCAGTGGTAGTATATAGCATCCCCAGCAGCCCCAGTGGTAGTATATAGCAGCCCCAGCAGTAGTATATAGCAGCCCCAGTGGTAGTATACAGCAGCCCCAGTGGTAGTATATAGCATCCCCAGCAGCCCCAGTGGTAGTATACAGCAGCCCCAGTGGTAGTATATAGCATCCCCAGCAGTAGTATATAGCAGCCCCAGCAGCCCCAGTGGTAGTATACAGCAGCCCCAGTGGTAGTATATAGCATCCCCAGCAGCCCCAGTGGTAGTATATAGCATCCCCAGCAGCCCCAGTGGTAGTATACAGCAGCCCCAGTGTTAGTATATAGGAGCCCCAGCAGCCCCAGTGGTAGTAAACAGGAGCCCAAGCAGCCCCAGTGGTAGTATATAGCAGTCCCAGTGGTAGTATACAGCAGCCCCAGTGGTAGTATACAGCATCCCCAGCAGCCCCAGTGGTAGTATACAGCAGCCCCAGTGGTAGTATATAGGAGCCCCAGAAGCCCCAGTGGTAGTATACAGCAGCCCCAGTGGTAGTATACAGCAGCCCCAGTGGTAGTATATAGCAGCCCCAGTGTTAGTATATAGGAGCCCCAGCAGCCCCAGTGGTAGTATACAGGAGCCCAAGCAGCCCCAGTGGTAGTATACATCAGCCCCAGAGGTATATACAGCCCCAGTGGTAGTATACAGCCCCAGTGGTAGTATACATCAGCCCCAGAGGTATATGCAGCCCCAGTGGTAGTATACAGCCCCAGTGGTAGTATCCAGCAGCCCCAAAGTTATATACAGCCCCAGTGGTAGTAAACAGCCCCCCCCTCCTTAATATGGGTCCCCCAGTATTAATAAACAGCCCCCCCCTCCTTAATATGGGTCCCCCAGTATTAATAAACAGCCCCCCCCTCCTTATCATGTTCCCCCCAGGCTGCGGCAGCTCTCAAAATAACAAACAGTTTATACATCACCTTCCGTCGCAGCTCCTCCGGTCCTCCGCTCGCCGGCTGCTTCTTCTTCTTGTGCCGACTTCTGTGACTGCGCGCAGGAAATGACGTCATCTCCTGCGCCCGGTCACATGACACCGGCACAAGAAGAAAGAAGAAGCCGGCGAGCGGAGGCCCGGAGAAGCTGCGACGGAAGGTGATGTATAAACTGTTTGTTATTTTGAGAGCTGCCGCAGCCTGGGGGGAACATGATAAGGAGGGGGGGGCTGTTTATTAATACTGGGGGACCCATATTAAGGAGGGGGGCTGTGTATTGCAATATGCACGGCATCCCCCCGCCGTTGATGGACGGGGGGATGCCGTGCATATTCATTGCACTAATGAGGCGGCCCCACGTGACCGCCTGCGGTCACCGCGGCTCCCTCCTGCCTCCTCCAGCTCCCGGTCACAGCCCCCCCCCCCACAGCATATACCGTATGACCCGTGTATAAGCCGAGGGGGGGACTTTTCAGCCCAATTTTTGGGCTGAAAAACTCGGCTTATACACGAGTATATACGGTATATTTTTTGTCTGAACGAATTGAGATTGTAAGCTGTCTTGTCATTTGTTTTTGGATGTTTATTAATATCCGTGACTAAATAAAGAATTCTAAAAACAAGAACAAAAAAATAAAACCTATTTACTTTGCTGGAACTGCAGGTTTCTGATCCCCAATGTATTTCAGGGTAGTTGAAGTCCCCCATAATAGTGACTTCTCAGTTATTCGCTACTTCATCCCTTTGCTTTATGAGGATATTCTCTGCCAATTCAATTATATTTGGAGACTTATAACAAATCTCTATTAGTTATTATTTTTCCCCCTCCCTCATCTCCACCCATAAGGACTGTACATTTTCATTAGGCTCACATATTATCACGCAAGATGGGTTTGAAATGATGATTTTACATAGAAACACACACCTCCCCCTTCTTAGTACAGTCATTTCTGAACAGTCTATAGCACTGTAAATTAAGAGCCCAGTCATAGTTCTGGTCCAGCCATGTCTCCAATATCCTCACCATATCATCATTTTTTCCAACAATATTAATTCTAATTCCTCCATCTTGTTGGTGAGGCTTATGGCATTAGTGTACTTGCACTTTATGTATTTCTCTGTACCTCTCTATTCCTACTTAGTTCTTTTTGTTCTAACCCCTCCCCCATGCCACCCACAATTTAATTACTTGTGCCCAGGTCCCTATTTGCACTACCGTCCCATCCTATACAATGAATATCCTCCCCGCACATTTCTGAGTTTAAACAGTTTTCCAACCTTCTACCCATTTTTTCCCAACCACAGCTGCACCCTCCCCATTGACGTGCAACCCTTCTCTAGCATAGAACCTGTAGCCAACAGAGAAGTCAGCCCAGTTCTACAGAAACCCAAACTCCTCCTTCCTACATCCTTGAGACACTTATCTATATTCCTAAATGCCCGTTGCCTCTCTGGCATGGCACGTGGTACAGGCAGTATTGCAGTAAATACCACCTTGGAGGTCCTTGCTTTGACCTTACAGCCTAATTCCCTGAAATCATCTTTAAGGACCTTCCAAATACCTCTAACTTTGTCATTTGTGCCAATGTGCACCATGACCACTGGGTACTCACCAGCCCCAACAGTGATCAACCCGATCAGCGATGTGCTGATCTCGAGAGCCAAGTAGGCAGCACACTGTTCAGTGATCCCAGATTGCCCTATCTGTTCCCCTAATAATTGAGTCCCCCATTATCAGCACCAGTCAGGCCTGCCCAGCTCTCCTATTTACCCCCTCACTGGAGCGGACACTCCTCCGACTTTCAGAGGACATTTCTTGCTGCATCAGTGCTACCCTTGTACTGCCAACTTAGCAAACTTGTTCAGGTGTGCCAGATCAGGACTAGCCTCCCTGGCACTCTATCCTCTACACCACCTTCTGTCACTCAGCTAGCTGCCTCACTGTCCTGAATCTCTATACTACGATTCCCCCCCACACACACACACATCTATCCCTGTGAGCAGCAGACTCCTTTCCATATTGTCTATGGATCTCTGTGTTGCCAGCTGCTCATTTAGATCCAGTACCTGGGTTTCCAAAAGCACAAGTGCTCACATCTTGCACAGCAGTATGCACCTTCGAACAGCTGTTCAAGGATTGCATACATGAGGCAAGATGTACGCTTGATGGCACTGTCAATAATGGTGCACATTTCTTAATTGAGATTGCACCAGACAGAAATGCAGTAATTAAACAAATACAAAAAGCAATTCAGTACAAATGCCTCCATTCTAAACTCCCTGAATGACAAGTCAGACCCTCCAACTTAAGATCAGAGTGCAGGCACACTAGCATATGTGAAAATCGAAGCAATTTTGATGCATGACAGTTGTGCGAGTGCTTTCCATATGGTCATACGAATGTGATGCAATTGTGCGTTTTTTTTCTCAGCTGACATCCCTGTGACATCCGTGTGCAATGCGTTTTTAACATGGTCTTTCCCATGCTGTATAAAGTACGGATAGGATAGACAGAATAGACAGATGCTAGAATAGTTAGATTGGGTTTACCAGTCTCCAGCTACTACTTCCTGGGCCGCCTATTAACTACTTGCATATTCACTGCACAGTCTGGCAAACAGCCAAAGATGCTCACACTCTGTGATTGGCTGTTGCAGTCAGACTGCATTTCCTCAATCTGGACGGTGATTCTGCTTGGTTGCCATACACATTAGTGTTTGGCAACCAACCTGCCGTCTTAGGGTGTTAAATAAATAAATAATTTTAAAATACCAGATTTGCGGTATTTTTAAGTCTAGCCCGATGAAAGCAACAGCTGCGAGCTGCCATCCTCAGCTGCCTAATTTTACCTTATCTGGCAAAAAAAAGGGTTGGCTCCGCCCTATTTTTAATTGCCAGCAAAGGTAAAACTCGGCAGCTGAGGGTGGTATTCTCAGCGGGGTCAGGGCCCGTTTTTTAGGGTCCGCATGCTAAAGAAAAGCAGCCCGCAGCCGCCCCTGAAAATGATGCATTCATAAGAAGCCATTTCCAGGCACTTTACTAGGCTTTTCCAGTGGCCCTGGCTTAGCGTGCCACTATTCCCACGGCTCTGGCTCATTCAGGAGCCGTGGGACTAGTGGTGGGTGGGTAGGGAGTTCACTACGGTAATCCGAAGACACAGTTGCTATAGTAGTCGCTGAGTTACTATGGCAAAGGGGACCTTGGTGACATCACCGCTTAACATGCCGCAAGTCTCCCCGCTGTCATTCAGTGATTAGAGAACACAGGGAGTGACGTGTTCTTCCTCCCCGCGATCTCTAATGAAGCAGAGCTGAGTGACTGCAGGAAGATAGAAAACGAGGATCGTGGAGGGTACGAGGGTGGGGAGGGAGTAATAAAGATGGCATCTAAGTGCCTCTGTTTTTTATTTCTAATAAATTAATTTTTATCTGTGTCTTTTTTAACCCTTTATTGGAGATTGTTAATGGCCAGGTCTAACTTGGCCTGACATTAAGAATCTCAGGACTTCATAACAGCTGGTAAAACAAATTTGGTATTAACCCCTTATTACCCAGCGTGCCACCAGGGTCGATGGAAGAGCCTGGTAAAGTGCCTGGAAATGGTGCTTCTTATGAATGCGCCATTTTCAGGGGCAGCTGCGGGCTGCAATTCTTTAGCGGGAAGGGCCCTAAAACAATGGACCCTCACCCCGCTGAGAATACCAGCCCTCAGCTGCCAGTTTTTCCTTGGCTGGAAATTAAAAATAGGGCTGAACCCATGCATTTTTTTTTTGCTGGCCAAGGTAAAATTAGGCAGCTGAGGGTGGCAACTTGCAGCTGTCCACTCTAATCAGGCTAAACTTAAAAATACCGCGAATCCCATGCATTTTTTATTTATTTTTTTAACACCCTATGATGGCAGGTTGGTTTCCATACACTAATATGTATGGCAACTATGCAGAATCACCGTTCAGATTGGTGGTTGCAGTCAGACTACATTTCCTCAATCACAGAGGCTCCCACAGAGTGTGGGCACCTTTGATTGGCTGTTTGCCAGACAGTGCAGTGAATATGCAAGTAGCTTAATAGGCGGCCCTGAATGTAGCAGCAGAAGACTCGAAAGCCTGGTAACCTAGCTAAGTCCTAACAAATCATGTACAAAAACTACTGAGAAAAAGCAGCATTAGAAAAACTTACCATCAATGCTAAAATCAAAAACCAACACTGCACTTGCAGGATGCAGTCAGACCCCACTATGTAAAGCAAGCACCAGGTGCAGGCTGATAAAAATCACCTCTACCTACAACAAAATGTGCGAGGCGACCTGCCATGCACATAATGGGCTTGCTTAGGACACCATTCACACTGATACAAATGATACAGAGTGTCTGAAAGCTACCCACTGGCTCTGCCACCTAACCAATGGGCCGCCCAGTACGATGCTTCTGCACCACTAGATGAAAGGCGCCCCGTGAGGCCTAGCTGCACCCGAAAATGATAAAAGTGCAAAAAAGTTTTTTATGTGATAAACAAAAAACCTTATAGATGGGGTATTGCTTCATGCATTGGCCAAGACACTTGTACATAATTTGTTAGGACTCATGAGCTATGGGGATCCGTGACGTGGATCATGAGCTTAAGTGTATTGGCCAATGCATGAACCAATACCCCATCTATAAGGTTTTTTGTTTATCAATAAAAAACTTTTTTTTTTTAAACTCATGTTGTAGAGTTGTAAAATCATAAATCATCAGTTTGCAGAACACCAAGATTTTGTTAGGACATGTAGAAGAACTGACATGGACACATGATAAAACTATGATAGACATTTATTGTTATTGCACATAAACTGATAACATTTAGATTCAGACAAAGCTTTTTACCAAACAGTGAATAAGAAGGTCATTACTAAGAAACTGTATAAGAAAGTGATTTATTCTAAAAAAATATACTACAGACAAAAATGAGAGAATCTGGGCCCCGGGGCTGGATACATGGGGCTTCCAGCGTGTTAGTACCAGATGGGGTGTTTGTCCCTGGAGGTTCTCTACCCTATATAAAGAGATTCGCTGATCTTGTTCGTACAAAAAACATTTGCGTAAAATAGAAACTGCCTAAATATGACAACCTTGTCTGATCTACATATCATTGTATAAAGAACTATGGAGATCACACTATTCTTCTGTATAATATACGTGATGTTGCTGTAGCACTAATATTTCCGTACATGAGGTCTCTGTAATCTGACCTCAGCATTTTGGTTTGTGAAAAGAGAAAGAAGAGACATTTTATTATTTCTTTTAAAAAATAAAGCAAAAATAATTACAATATATCTGATTGCTTCTTGTTCCTTATGCAAGAAATGTTACTCTGGTTCCTGCCTGGAGTACTATTTCTGGCGATCGCATGCCACTAGATGCACCAAGTTCATTGAGAGGCACCTTTTAATGAACTTGGCACATCTTATTGCTGCACGTTCATCATTAAGACTAGTGTATGAAACACCTTAAAGGGGTTCTCCAGGCTTTTTATAAAATCTAAGTGTATCTAGGCTGCAAAATGCTGACAGTTTGTAATTTATACCGTCAGCGTTTTGCAGGGTTACCTAGATATCAACTTTCTGCGTGTGTGGAGGAGCAGCTCAGCCACCAACCAGAGGCGTGTTTGTTTTGGAGCTTGGGCATAACGTCACAACTGGTTGTTTACGCCCAGTCTCCTACAAGCCCTCCCCAGTCCCCAGCAAGAACGCTTACATCTGCAGTCTCCAGCATGCCCAGCCACTCCAGACTCCATTCCCCTATATAAACTCCGATAGAACCACATTGCACATAGCAGCCATCTCCTTCTCTGAAATACTGTGTTGAATCCGCAGCTCTGTGACCTCTCTCAATGCTGCGGTGTGTGTGTGCTCATCTCCTCCCCCTGTGCCCGCGCTGATGTGATCTGTAGCACACTGATGTGAACCTTACAGCCGTCCCGCCCCCTCTGTGAAACAGAATGAACCGCTCACTGCATAGAGGGGATTGGGCGGCTGTGAGGTTCGCATCAGCGCACTTCAGATCACAGCAGCCTGGGCACAGGAGGAGGAGGCGAGCACACACACTGCAGCACTGAGAGCGGTCATCTCCTTACAAAGCTGCAGATTCAACACAGTGTTTCAGAGAAGGAGATGACCGCTCAGTGCAATCTGAGTTTACATAGGGGAATGGAGTCTGAAACGGCTGGGCATGCTGGAGACTGGACGGGGGAGGGTCATGCTTGTTGAAGTCTGGGACGTGCTTGTAGGAGACTGGGCATAAACAAGCAGTTGTGACGTAATACCCAAGCTCCAAAACAAACGTGCTTCTGGTCAGTGGCCGAGCTGCTCCTCCACACACCCAACATGTTAAACATGATATCTAGGTACCCTTGCAAAATGCTGAGAGGGTGTAAATGACAAACTTTTTACACCTAGATTTTATAAAAAGGCTAGTCAACCCCTTTAATGAATCAGTATATTTAAGAAACAATGGAAAACATCAGGTGTTCCTACTAAGGTTAAATGGATCATAGATAGAAAAAGTAACTTGTAACATGAACATGTTTACTATTCTAATGTACATAAACTAAAGACGTTTGTTCAGACATGGAGATTGTGGATTTTAAGTAAATGTATTACACAAATATTGAGTTTAAAAAGGCTTCTATCCTGTGTGAAGTCTCTGATGAACAATTAAATGTGATTTCTGATTAAAACATTTCCCACATTCTGAACATGAATAAGGCTTCTCCCCTGTGTGAGTTCTCTGATGGACAATTAAATGTGATTTCTGATTACAACATTTCCCACATTCTGCACATGAAAAAGGCTTCTCCCCTGTGTGAGTTCTCTGATGGGTAACTAAATCTGCTTTCTCATTAAAGCATTTTCCACATTCGAAACATGAATATGGTTTTTCTCCAGTGTGATTTTTCTGGTGTCTCAAAAGACTTGCTTTCCCTGTAAAACATTTCCCACATATTGAACATAAAAAAGGAATCTCCCCAATATGATTTCTCTGATGTATTACAAGAGCTGATTTCTCTGCAAAACATTTCCCGCATTCTGAACATAAAAAAGGTTTCTCTCCTGTGTGAATTCTGTGGTGTATAATAAGAGCCGATTTCACTACAAAACATTTCCCGCACTCTGAACATGA
The DNA here is from genome assembly GCA_033576535.1 of Allobates femoralis. Taxonomy (NCBI): domain Eukaryota; kingdom Metazoa; phylum Chordata; class Amphibia; order Anura; family Aromobatidae; genus Allobates; species Allobates femoralis. The sequence continues at coordinate 470,228,829 of JARQOC010000006.1, forward strand.
ATATGGCTTCTCTCCTGTGTGCATTATCTGATGTTTAACAAGGTGTGAATTCCTTCCAAAACATTTCCCACATTCTGAACATGAAAAAGGTTTCTCCCCAGTATGAGTTTTCTGATGCACAAATAAATGTGATTTTAGATTAAAACACTTCCCACATTCTGAGCATGAAAAAGGCTTCTGTCCTGTGTGAATTATCTGGTGTCTAACAAGATGTGATTTATCTACAAAACATTTCCCACATTCTGAACATGAAAAAGGCTTCTCCCCTGTGTGACATCTCTGGTGTATAACAAGAGTTGACTTCTCTGCAAAACATTTCCCACATTCTGAACATAAAAAAGGCTTCTCACCTGTGTGAGTTCTATAATGGACAACTAAATTTGAGTTTTGAGTAAAACATTTCCCACATTCTGAACATGAATATGGTTTCTCCCCTGTGTGAACTCTGTCGTGTTTAACAAGCTCTGATTTCTTCTTAAAATATTTCCCACACTGTGAACAAAAAAATGTATTCTTCTTTGTGTGAATTGTTTTAAGAGTAGCAAAAGTTTGACTTTTAATGCTTCTTGTATAATTTTCCTTTTTTTTACTATTCTGTGATGAATCAGAAGTTAGAACCTGTTTAAAAGGACCAAATGACAGATCTTTGCTGTGAAGAAATGATGGGATATTTGGAGTAATGTCATTCACTTCAGCTATATCTTGTGTGATGGCAAGGTCATCTGATCTGGTAAAGTCATCTACAAAAATAAAAATTATTTTTGCATAAAATACAAATTAACTGTATAAACGTTTCTAAAATATCCATAGAAATTGTAAGGCACGTAGAAAAATTGCATAGAGACAAAAACAGTTGACAATTAACATTAGTCCTCATAAGCAAAAACATGTAGAGCAGGATGTTCGGCTCTGTTTGTTCATTCTGCCTCCAAAATATTGGAATGATAATGCACAATTTTTTTTATGCAAGTCAGAATGATATCAATAAAAATTTAACTGATTGTGTTCCCATTTTCAACTCTTATATACCAAACACATTTAAACAAAAAAAATTATTTCAATATCCAAATTTTTTTTCATTCACTTCCATAGAAAAAAATCATTGTTTGTAATTCAGACAGATGTGAGCAAGTATGTTTCCAGCCATTTTTACGACTCAAATAATGCTGTAAAAGCAAAACCCAAATGGCAGAATTGCATTTTGGGATTCAGAAGTATTTAGATATGCTCGTCTTGCCGCCCACCCCCCTTGTTTTAAGTGATACTTTGAAATAAAGAAGACTTTTAGCACAGCATTGGCGAGTGACGCTTTTCTTATTTGCAGTAAGGGTCAGGATCTTCTAATTTCACAGAGTAGGGTACGTTCTCCGGGACTGATCTCACTCCAGTAGAAGGACATCAAATGCACAACTTAATGGAAGCAGTTTTGGTTTAGCAAGAGACTGGTGACCACTTTTTGAGACTTCATAACGTGTTTCTGCGGATCACCGCCTTTATCATAACCTGATGAAGGTGGTGAACCGCCAGAACGTGTTGTGAAGTCTCAATTTTTATTAAACAAGATCACTAAATAATCCTAACTGTGACCACTGTTATCCTGCGCCCTATTAGACCGCAAGTCTACTTCTTTCCGGTATCTATACTCCACTGAGGGTAAGCAGCTGGTGCTGCAGGGATTTATCGAGCGTTTTTCTAATACAAGGACCTTTGATGACGTCGCAACACATGGGACCTGCCCGGCTCAGACTGCCAGCGGTGTGCGATATACACTGAAGGTCCACACTGCGGGTGTAAGGTTTGTAATATTAGTAACATTCTTCCTCTCCCCTCCCTTCTCCACTGGACCACCAGGTACACCCAGGAGCACCCCTCTATTCTTTTTTGTCTTGCATAAGAATCTGTGACTTCTCTGTATTTAGTGGTCACTACTCACCTGGGTAGTCATATGTAGGAATCTCCACTTTAATCCATTCATCATCACTCACATAAGTCTCTGTGGTATTAATATGGGTCAGATCTTCATCCTGAAACAAATAGTGTAAAAGTCACAGACAGATGGAGAAGTCCCATCTATGATCAGCTGTAATCTGCCATCTCCACCGTTCTCATTACACAAGTATAAACCATAGAATACTGGAGGATAAAACAAGACTGAGCACAAGACCTTCACAGCCATCTACACATCATAGGGAGATCTCATCACACCTTCTCTCCATCTACCTGATCATCCGGAGGAACATCGGGATTTTCTTGTTTACAGTCCTGTGGGAGAAGAGGACGGGGACATCTCTCTGGTGTTGTCCTCTCACTGGATAGACCTGGAGGAGACACATACAGGGACTGAATTCATTCTTTACATACAGATCATTATAGGCCGTGTGTATTTAGTCCTGTCTATTACCTGGTGATGTGAGGGGCTGGGGATCCTCCATCATGACTATGTCCTTGTACAGATCTTTGTGTCCTTCTAAATACTCCCACTCCTCCATGGAGAAATAGACGGTGACGTCCTGACACCTTATAGGAACCTGACACATACAATGATACCATTGTCATCACCCCCCGATCCCTTCATAGCGTTACTGTATAATGTCCCAGCAGCAGCATTCCCAGCAGTGTCACCTCTCCAGTCAGCAGCTCAATCATCTTGTAGGTGAGTTCTAGGATCCTCTGGTAATTGATGTCCTCATGTATCAGGGGGTGAGGTGGAGGCCCCGTGATTGGGCTCAGGGCTCTTCCCTCAGACACAGGGTCCTGACAGCACAGATCACTAGAGCTCTTCACTACTGTGTAATCCTGGTTATGGAGAGACACATTAATAAATCTCCCTCCAGACATTTCCAGAGTCCTCACCTCTCCAGTTCTGTCATCTGTTATTCTGTCTATAGATAAGAATGATGTCATGTGACATTGTCATCACAATCTCTCACCTCTCCAGTAAGCCGGAAGAGGATCTCTAGGGTGAGGTGTAATATCCTCTTCGCCATCTTGTCCTTATCCATCCTTGATGGGTCAATTGAGAACATTTTTTTACATTCCAGATCTCCACTGAGAGGATCCGATATTGTAAGAATCTGCATATAAAGAAGATGAAAATTCATAAACAATGTGGTATATTATACAATTACTAGAGGTAAAAAAAGTAAATATATGAGATATAAAAAGTTATTTGTATTGACTTGTATGGACTGGCACATAGTAATGAAAAACGTGCAATTTGTTTGGTTAAAATAATGAGCATTGTGGAAAAAAAGTGAAAAATTTTGTAAAGGCATTTACCGGTACTAATGTCACCCCCTTTCATTTGTCCTATCTCTTCCTAACGAACACCAGGGTTGTGGAGTCAGTAAGCCAAACCAATGACCCCAACTCAATTTCCCTGACTCCGAATCACTCATACATGGCTCATTTTTAAGTGATAAATGTATTGTAATGCAATGGTAGCATGTGTATAAAAGTGCGGGACTACGATCAGTGGGGAGGGACTTTCCAGAAGGAAACGTGGACGCACTTCTTCTGTGATGTTGATGCCAGGATAATCCCCTTCTCACTAATCGAGTCCCCCGATGGAGAGGGTGAAGCTGCAATATCCGGTAAACGTATTGATGCTTACTTGCTCCTATGTATGTTAAATATGTATTAGTAAGGGCTGCTATATTCTCTGATTCAACTTATGCCAAATCATGTGCCTAATTAATAATCTTTAATACTTCATAAATTAGTTAGTTTTGCTAAAGAGAATCTCTGTATTCTTGCCTGATTTGTATATGAGTGAGCACTACGTAAGTAGGGGTTCCTCCCCATTATAGTATAATTTAGCAAGACATAAATTTAGCGTAGTCGGCAGGATACCCTATTGTTGTGGGTATATAAAGAATTAAGATAAATTTTAAAATAATTATCGATCTATTGGCACTTTGCCAAAATGTTTAAAAAAATGTAAAGATAAGTCAAAAGAAGCTGTTGTGGAGATTCCTGGCTGGACCGAGGCTCCATGTAGAATTGTGGCACATGAGTTGCGTAATTGTGGATTGGCAAAGAAATGGCAGGATAAGCTCAAAGATTCTGAACCCTATAATGTTGTTGATGTACTTATAGGGATCCCTGCAAAGGCAGGTGATGTGGTGCCCCTCGCTGTTGTGAAGATACGCGAGGGATCCCTGCAAAGGCAGGTGATGTGGTAGCCCCTCGATGTTGTGAAGTTACTCGAGAGGGTCCCTGAAAAGGCAGGTGATGCAGTAATATTGGGGAAGCGCAACTGGGCCTATAGGGCAGTTCATAGGAAGAATTCTCAGCTGGTTAAGAAAGTGAAGCGCACGTTGGTGTGCAGGGTTTGAACATTTTTTGGGCAACATGCCAACAGATTTAAAGTTGCATATATTTGTAAATTAAACATAGATATATTTTGTTTAAGGGATAGTGCAAACAGATTGCATTTGTGTATTAACATTTGTTAGTCAAATAATTATGTGTGAAAGAACGTGATTGGTATAAGACTCCTTGATTGAACTGAATGACCGTATGCATGTAATAAGGATTTAAAAATAAAAATCCTGACTGTATAAAGGAGTCCAATTAGGTGTGATCCCTGGTCAACAGGCATCAGGGATAAAACGGAGGAACATTAGCAAGTGAAAAACACAAATTAAATACACTTGTGAGAATCAGATAAGCTGAAACCAAGTATTTTGTTAACAGTGCGAAACTAAGCAGAAAGACTGGGAATACACGTAGTTGGGCTTGTCCTGTCCGTGTTTTGCTGGTGGCCTATGGTTTTGCAATAAACTAACTAATATTTGTGGAGGTTGCAAGTGAAACAACTGTGCTAAATGTTGTGCAGATTTTGTGTGGGTTGTACAAATTCAAAAAAGTTGGATGTCTGAGGCTGGTCCGAGACTCCCTACAATATCATAGCGCAGGAATCGTTACATAGTAGATTAGCTGATGCTTGAAATAATAAGATCAAGGGTTCATAACCCCTCGATGTTGTTAATGTACTCGAGGGAATCCCTGCCAAGGCAGGTGAAGCTATACAGTTAGGAAGGTGAAATTGGGTATTAGCTATTTTAGGTAAATAAAAGTGAGACGTTACCTTTATGTGATAAAGAGGCATTGTCAACAACCAAAAATACTGTGTTTCATGTTGATGCCCATGTACCTATTGACTCACTTGAACGTTTGTTTAATTCTGAAGCAGAAAAAGCAGCAGCCATCCGACAGACCAGCACCAGAACTGATAAAGAAAAAGAAACATGGCTTCAGGGTACAGCCGTTTGGGCACACCAGAAAAGTGAACATTTGGGAGAATAGGCCACTTACAGGTGGGCCCAGGAAAGAGGTGTTCCACTTACACTTGACATAATAAAAGAAACAATTTTACAATGTCCTGTTTGCCAACATTCACAGAAGAGAATGGTACCACACACTGTTATGGGACACATAGGTCGAGGGCAGTTACCTGCTCAAATCTGGCAAATGGATTTTGTTGGCCCTTTGTCAGACAGCAGGGAATGCAGATTCATCTGCACAGCAGTAGACACTTATTCAGGACTGATGGTGGGTTTTCCCTGTAAGGCAGCAACTCAGTGGATTACTGAAAGGACTCTAGAACCCCCAAGCCGCAGGGTTGGTCGAGAGAATGAATGAGTTGCTGAAATCCACCTTGAAGAAGTTGAACAAGTCAGACACCCTTTATGGGCAATGAAGGGATAATTTGAGTGAGGCATTACAGATAACACAGGTCAACAAAAAAAATTTTTTTTTCTGGTGCCCAAAATATTTTAATGAATTTGGGGTATTTTTGGGGTGCTGATTCTGAATATGCTATCAGTTTTGCCAGATTGGCTCAAGTTTTTGAGATTTTTGGTATCTTATTTATAGCACTTGTTGGTAAATGCGACGCATCATCTCATTAATTTCTTTGGATTAGTACTTGAACTGAGCAGTTCTCAATATAGTTTTGTGTTAATTAGTGTTCTAAAAGTTTGTTCATAGCTTGATTTTTGCACTAACTTTATGTTGTTGTCTGTTTTCCAGTGAAAAGCATGAACTCATCAAGAAGAAGTTGTCTTAACGATCCAGACTCATTCTGTTACATTTGTGGTGAATATACACTGACAAAACATAGAAGAAACATAACAGACTTTGTTAAAAAAGTGTATTTTGCCTATTTTGGGGTTATGCTTGGGGACCAAGACAAGTTTTGGGCACCACACATAGTGTGCAAAGCATGTATCGAATTATTACGAAAATGGAGCAAAGGACAAAGAACAAGCTTTAAATTTGGTGTTCCAATGGTGTGGAGAGAGCAAAAAAATCATCATGATGACTGTTATTTCTGTGCAGTGCAAGTACAAGGATTCAATAAGCATAAGAAACGAAAATGGGAGTATCCTAACATGGAATCTGCAAGAAGGCCTGTCCCTCATTGTGAAGATGTGCCTGTACCTGTGTTTACCATGTTACCTGACCTTCCCCCACCTGATGATGATGATGAAATGCAGGGTATGGAGCTAAGCATTAGTTCTGGAAGTGAACTAGAATATGAAGGAAGTTTCAGAACACCTACGCAATTTACCCAAGGAGAGCTCAACGATCTAATAAGAGACCTCAACCTCTCAAAAAGTGCATCCGAACTTTTAGCTTCAAGGCTAAGTGAAAAAAATTGTCTGACGCCTGGAACTAAAATTACATCTTACAGGACCAGAGAAGAAGCACTTCTTCCATTTTTCTGTGAAGATGACCTACTTGTATATTGTAAGGATATTCCTGGCCTGATGCTGCAAATGGGTTTACAAGTATATCGTCCTGTAGACTGGAGGCTTTTCATAGATAGTTCTAAAAGGAGTTTGAAATGTGTTTTGTTGAACAATGGCAATCAGTGTGCATCTCTTCCAGTAGCTCACTCAACTAAACTTGCAGAACAATACCAAAATGTCAAAATGGTCTTGGAGAAACTGTGCTACCATGAACATTCGTGGCTGATATGTGTTGATTTAAAAATGGTCAACTTTTTACTTGGACAGCAAAGTGGATACACAAAGTATCCTTGCTTTATCTGCATGTGGGATAGTAGAGCAAAACATCAGCACTGGGAGAAACTGAATTGGCCTCCAAGGGACACCTTGACAGTAGGAGCATCAAACATAGTGAACGAACCTTTGGTGGACAGGGAAAAAATCATTCTACCACCACTTCACATAAAGTTAGGATTAATGAAGCAGTTCGTCAAGGCATTAGACAAAGATGGTAATTGCTTCATGTACATCTGCAGATCTTTCCCTGGTCTTAGTAGCGAAAAACTGAAGGCAGGAATCTTTGATGGTCCTCAAATTCGGAAACTCATTAAAGATTCAAATTTTCCTAAGGAAATGAATTACATTGAAGCTGCTGCATGGTGTAGTTTTGTGTTGGTAGTGAAGAACTTCTTGGGAAATCAAAAGGCAGACAATTATGAAGAACTGGTACAAAACATGCTATTGAGATTTAGAAATCTGGGTGTACACATGAGCATTAAATTGCATTATCTTCACAGTCACTTGGACAGATTTCCAGAAAACCTTGGAGATTTTAGCGAAGAACAAGGGGAGAGATTTCATCAGGATATTATGGTGATGGAGGAAAGGTACCAAGGCAGATGGGACAGACATATGATGGCTGATTACTGCTGGAATCTACAGCGTGACTGCCCCAATAGCTCACATAGAAGGAAATCATATAAAAAGCGCTTTTCCAGCGATTAAATGTCTATCTTTCATGTCTTGTTCATTTTTGAAGATTACTTTCTAAAACTAGTTAAAATAAACTAAAATCAACATTTACTTTGTTAAATTTATTGTATTCATGACAATATCAATAAAGTTAATGCTCGTGTAGCAAAAAACGTCTTTTTTTTTACACATTTTACGAAAAATCTCAAAAACTTGAGCCAATCTGGCAAAACTGATGACATATTCAGAATCAGCACCCCAAAGTTACCCTAAATTCAATGAAATATCTTTGGCACCAAAAATGCTGTTGACCAGTGTAATCAATAACAGGCCTATTACTGACTCAATGACACCTCTCATGAGAATGTTGACACATAACCTCACCATACATGAAGCCCATATGGTGGACACGTTTATCTACTGGAAGGTGCATAAAGATGCCAAAATTCCAACAAGAGCTACCCCATTATCTGCTGGTTTAGATTTAAGTGCACCGGAAACTGTGGTAGTTCCCTCAGGTAAGGTGAAACCCATTCCCATGGGATTCAGGTATCAAATCCCCAAGGATCATTATGGACAGATAGCCACACGGTCAAGTCTGGCCCTAAAAGGAGCCAGAGTGGTGGGGGAGTTATTGATGCTGATTATCAAGGAGAAATCAAGGTTCTCATGTTGAATCTAGTGACAGGGGTGTCACACGGGGAGACATCGCCGCCAATTACATAGGGGCGTGGCCTATTGGCAGCGACATCGCCCCTACGTCGCCTCATGTAAAGGGGCGATGTCGGCGCCGTCGGGAGGTCGCCTGGTTTCAGAGCAGTGCTCTGAAACCAGGCGACTGATCTGGGGCGATGTGCACACATCGCCCCATGTAACCGGCCGCCGGCGACCTGTCAGGCGTTGGGAGCCATAGGCTCCCATTGTCCTGCATCGCCGCTGGGGTTTTCGGACACCCCGGCGGCGATGCCGCCTGTCAGCTCGCCGGCGTGGCGCTGGAGATGTCGCCCTATGTAAATGGGGGACGGCGACGCTGGCAGGGCGCCAAAAACGTGCGCACACCCCCCAGTCGCCAATGTTAAAGACAGCATTATATGTAGTGTATGGCTTCCGCCATATTGTATCTAAAGAAGCCATATTATTAGTTATCATGTCTATTCTGACTTATTAGCTATGTAACAGTTTGTTCAGTGAAGATGAGCACAACTCACCACAACTCACCTCCTACTGTCTCCCTCCCCACCCCCTCTAGACTGTGAGCCCTCGTGAACAGGATCCCTGGCCCTATTGTACCCGTACGATTGTTTTGTCGATTTGTCGTCGTTTTTCGACCACTTGTCTTTGTCTACCCCCTAACTTGTACAGCGCCATGTATCCTAATAGCGCTATATAAATACCTAATAATAATAATAACTCAGCACATTCTTGTATTTGTCCTTGTATTCTAGATAAGACCACCAAGCCATATGTAAGCCAGAGTGTACAAGTTCTTATCTTCTGTAACTCTCTTAAAGGTCACTAATTAATCATCTCAAAACTGTCTATAATGCATATTCATCATATTTGTCATCGTATGATGTAACCTATTTTTTTCTAAACTTCTGTAAACGTATATAAGCTGATACAAACATTAAACGAGAGCTATTCTTTTGAAGACCAAGTCTGTGTCATCAATTGAGTTATAGCCATTACCAGGTATACCTGTGTAGAGCTCTTTATCAGATCAGTCTACTCTGGTTAGATGTTTTTAATACATCTTTCACAAATGGAGGCCCTGCGTGATTATTATCTGTTATGGCCACTTTACATGCGGCTACATTTCTAGCTTATCCACAGGTAACTTACTGGCTGCAGTGAAATCATGGAGACATGGTTCTATCTTGTTGCTGTGTACAAATGGAATAATGTCTCCATGATTTCACTGCAGCCAGTAAGTTACCTGTGGATAAGCTAGAAATGTAGCCGCTTGTAAAGTGGCCATTATGTATATTTTTTTCCCCTTTTTATATTCACCTTGGATTGAACACAAAGGTAACCGTCTCCTGCTGAACTGCATACAGAACCGCGGTAAGTTTGAGCCATTGTCTCAAGGTACTGTCTTCTCCAGGAAAGGGGGTAACAAGAGTCAATCTTTGGGGAATTAGAAATGGGAAACTCAGACTGATTTGATTATTTGTTACTAGCTGGGTGCCCGATGCACAATGCATCGGGATTCTAGCAGAGCGAGTCTCTGACTCGCAATGGCCGCTTCGCGGCCAATGCTTCGTTCGTATCCACATGACCACGCTGACTCGCAGCGAGTGCGGTCTCAAAAGGGGCAAAAAACCCATTCGTGATTATATAATAGATTTGTTGTCTTGTCTTGTCTTGTCATACTTCACAGTATTGTTGTATTTGTCTGTATACGTTAATTGTACAAAATTACTCTCTTCTAAACTGCTTATATAATCTTTGCCGTGCTTTCATACAACTTTATTAACTTTCTAACACTCTCTTTACGGTACTACATTGTTTTTAAAATCTTGACAGAACTAATAGGGAAACAGGAGACTACAACTCCCATTCTCTTTATACTCTGAACAAGCTTCGCACCACTTCTCCCTCCCTTCATTCCTCCCTCCCTCCTTCTTCTTCACACGTCACACCCACTCCTCCCTTTCTCCGTATAGCATTATGTCTTGTTGCCCTGATTGTGTTTGTAGCTTGCTGTTCCATTGGGAACCCGGCAGCTCTGACCCATTGATTTCATTATTAACCGTACTGCCATCTTTATTAGATCCTCTAGGATGGGATGCAGGGTACACCCGAATAGCAGGCACAAGGTATTTTGAAGTAAGGATCAATGCCCATTCTGTCCCAGCAATAGAGAACATTGGATTACCCATTGAACAGATAGTTACAGATGGCAACCTGATTTGTCCACGGGCAGTTCAGGGACTTGCTTTTCTTGTGACTGCATTTTCATATCACTAACTTTTAAAGGTGTACGCATGTGGAAAAAGTGCGTGTGAACTGGAACCAGGTGTTCTGTTGGTGTTGTGAGACTGTGCAGAAGGATCGGAGGACTTGCAGACGGGCTTGTCCTGTCCTTGTTTTTGGTGAAAGCTATATGCGGAGCAATTGTGTTGAATGATCTGCTGAGAGACAGACGCATGTTTTCACAAAGATTAGATGAGAATTGTGCCTTCTATGACAGCAGAAGGAAAATTAATCAAATTACATTATTTCCAAAAAAGTATTAAAAATATATCCTGTATTACTTACTGTATTTAATTCAAAGTCCAGATCCACAGGTTTACAAACAGAACTCCTAATTGGAATATATGTGAGTATATAGAGAACAGACAAAATATATTATTTTACATTGTACTAGAATCACTGCTTTGTTTTTCCTTTATGAATATTGTTTATGATACAGCCAGTCAGTGGAATTCAGAATGTTTGTGTGAAGGTTACGCTCACAGCAGCAGGGAAGGGAGGGGATTAAGCCGGAGGGACAACGTCACAGTTGGTACTGATAACTGATATACTCTACGGTATGTTGGAATAGATTTTACTACTAAGCTACTGATTATTATACGTTATTTTGAGTCAGACTTCTGAAAGTGGATGGAGTTTAAGAATATAATGTTGATTGTAATGTTTGCATTGTGATTGGGTGACCACCGGCAAAATGTCTAATAATATTATGCCCTAATGTCTTTGTTTGAAAAGAGATGCAAAGTGGGGAAGACTTGGTCATTGCGTCTCTGTTCAATCAAAGCACATCTCCAGCCCTGTCGCCAGGTGTGACGGGGCCTTTAGTGTTGTCTACGGGACAAAGGATTGCCCAAATGTTACTCATACCTGTAAACTTGTCCCAATTGTAACGTAACAGCTCACTGGCGACGTCAGGAAGCATGAGGAGGCAGCTTTGCATAGGTGAGACCAGAAGGGTTTATTTGCTCATAAACCAGTCCACAGGGAAAACACACCGCAAACACAGAATCCTAATCACCTTCCCCCTGTGCCTAAGTCCAACCTCCCTTACATAGCTGGACACCACACCCCTGGGAGGGTATGTGAGTCCTGGACCCGCCCGTCACTCTCAGGACTCGTAAGCCGGCCCCTTGGTTATTAACAACTCCCTCATTGTTGCTCTCCACTAAGAGATGCTAATGCCGGCTTACATCACAGACCTTAGGTGGGCCTGTGACACATACCTGCCATCCACTATGTGCCCCCTTGCCCTCTTACACAAGTTAAGGAAGGAACAGCCCCAGCAGAATTAACAGTCAGGGGAGATAAATGTTTTGGGTCCTCCAATATCACAAATGTGGGGGCCAAAATATGGGTACAGAATACCCAAGAACCGCCATCTGAGGCTGAGGTCATTGCAGTGGGAAAAGATAGAACTCTGCTAATAATGAGACCTGGTGTAGAAAATGGGAGTATATCCCACAGGAAAAATGTTATTTGCGAGAATAATGGTTGATTTTAATTTACAGACTGTGTAAAAAAGTGAAATCCGTGGTGTTGGATATTGGGAAGATCTCGTTGAGAACAAATTGGAGAAATTTCTGTCCATAATATTCATCTCCATGGTCACTGGATGGAGCAATCTACACCAAGAAGAGCCGATGGCCAACAAGTTTTTAATGCACCATCAAGTAATAACAGAAGCATTGAACAGTAGTCAATATACAGATTGTTGGATTTGCACTCATCCTCCAGTTACAGCCACCAGTATTCCTTTTCTGGCTATCCCAGTATTGATGGAGGAAATTTTAATGTGGAACAATTGCTCAGACACCTTTGCCAATAATGACGCTCGAAATACTCGATTGTGGAATACTACAGTACCTATCCCTGTAGTAGGATGGGTTAATCTTCCATGGCGGCAAGGAAATCTGAGTGGGACAGTTAGAAATTTGCAATATCTAACTTTTAAAGGAGGGCTTGGGTGCCGAGAAATAAAACTGGATTGACTGATCTGGGACTTCTCCCTATGGACGATATACGGATGAGTTTTAGAACAACTAAAAATACAGCAGACGCTTTTAAACCTAGCTTGCTAGAAAGAGTAATTCATGATGTATTGTGGCCTTATGCCAATATGTTCATTAATGGAACTAATGATACTTCTAATAATATATCAGGTAATTTAATGTGTAATGAATCATCTGAATATCAACCTAATGAACCAAGTTGTGGTAATCCTGATGCAGGATATCGTAGTCCTGTTGGACAGCAACCAGGGTGGTTAGTGGGGCTCTTGCAGGGAGCTTTTCAAATAATATTGAGAAGTGATAAAGGGCGAAAGCTAGACACAGAAGATGGGTCAAGGGAGGGCTTTTTGAGGATGGATGTGATCAAGGCATGCTTAAAGGATGAGGGGGAAGACACCAGTTATAAGTGATAGGTTGAAAAAGATGGGTTAGCGTTGGGATAAAGACTGAAGTGAGGTTTGGGATAAGGTGTGACGGGAGCGGGTCCAGTGCTCTGATGGTGAGATGTGATCTGGAGAATAGAGAGGAAAGTTTTTCTTATGTAACGGGGGAGAAACTGGGTTTTGTGGAGGAGCGCTGAGTAGTTATGGGGAGGGGCTGTTGAGTCTGTGGGCTAAAGCTTTCTTTGATGGTGTCGATCTTCTGCTTGAAGAATAAGGCAAAGTAAAATCTGCTGAGATGTGAGGAGAGGGAAGAGGTGCTGGGGGACAGAGGAGAGAATTGATAGTGTTAAATAGCTGTTTAGAGTTGTGACAGGGAAGCTATGAGAGATGAGAACAGAAATCGGTTTCTTTTGCAGCAGTGAGTGTGGACTTGAAATTGGTGACCGACTGTCTGCAAGTGATGAAATGCTCGATGGAGTGGGATGTTCACTCAGCAACCCTGGAAACCCGCCTCAGTTCTCTAGTAAGGTTTGTGTGCCATCGTTGCCTTTTGATTGTGCATTTTTTTTGTATGCATGAGGGGAGCCACTGATTCAAGAGCTGCAGAAATTGTGTAGATGTTGTGCTGTTCTTTCACTTGAGAAACGCTGCAATGTGCCAATCACAAACCCTATTATACACTATCTAATGATTGGCACATCGCAGAGCTTCTCAAATTAAAGCACCGCACAATAAACCAGGCTGGGAGGAGAGTGAAGTGTGATCTGGGCATACGTGCTCAGACTGCCGTCACTCACTGAGAGACAGCCCAGCCCCCACCAGTGACATGACCGTTTTTTTTATTCCGGTCTGGAAGGATCAAAGCTTTATCAATAAAGGTATATATGATCCGCAGAGAGATCAGCTAACAGGAGCAAGGCAGGTAGTAGAAATATTTTGGGAAAGTGTTAGTTAGGACAAATGAAAGTGGGTCACATTAGTAGTGGAAAACCTCTTTAACCTCTTCACCCAATTTTCCAATTTTGTTTTTTCCTCCCCTTCTTCCAAGAGCCAGACGTTTTTATTTTTCCATCAATGTAGATATATGAGGGTTTGTTGTTAGTTGGACGAGTTATAGTTTTGAATGAAATCCTTTATTTTACCATATAATGTATTGGAAAGCAGAAAAAAAATTCCAAGTGCGGTGAAATTGCAAAAAAAAAGGGCAATTATACTGACATGTTGGCATGATGTCTTGGGTCAATACGAGTTTGTAGATACCAAACATGTATACTTTTAGCTAAGTGGTGAAAAAAAATTCTAACGTTTTTAAAGAAAAAGAAGAAAAAAAAAAAAGGTTTTGGTACCGTGTTAGCCAGTTCAAAAAAAAAATGTTGATTGCTCTCAGTGGCAGAAACAAGATAATAATCTTGTAGTTGTGATACCTTTTAATGGCTAACAAAAATAAAATAAGTGATATTACAGGGCAAACTTTCGAGACTTCTCAGGTCTCTTCATCAGGCATGGTATGACAAAATATTCAAATAAACATAAATATATACATGCACAACAAGGGCAGACGCAAGGCATAATCTCCCCCAGCACGTCCGACACTCGCCTACCCTCAAGAGCTTCAAAAAGAACCTCAAAACTCATCTATACCAACAAGCCTACAACCTATGATGAGACCCAGCGCCGCTCCACCAAACACTTGGCGCTCCCCCACCCTATCGTGTTCCCCCCACCCCTATAGACTGTGAGCCCTCGTGGACAGGATCCTCTCCCGTCGTGTATCAGCAAGCATTGACTGCTCATGTGTACTGTACCTGTCGTTGTTACCCCCACTTCTTATGTAAAGTGCCATGGAACCAATGGCGCTATATAAATAAATAATAATAATAATAATAATAATAATAATAATAATAATAATAATGAATGGACATTTAAATAAATAAACAAACCAGAGCCTGGAGAGGATCCTTAATCAACCAGGCTTAGTGATGTCAAAGTTTTTATGACCCTAATTTATATGTAAACCTGGTGTCTTCAGTGTCTCTAAAAAACATTCTTCAGATGTTATAATGAACCATAAATTCGTCAGATAGGTTTAGCCCTTTCTGGATACAGTCAAAAGTTCTAATGAGCTTGGATTCACAGACCCTTCGATGTTTCTGTGATTTGAAATTACCTCCCAATATTGCAACTTTCATATTTTCAATGTTCTGTCCTTGACCACAAAAATATTTGGCTACTGGTAAATGGAATTTTTTGTTGTATGTAATTATGTGACGATGAGACCTCATCTTCACTCTTTGCCTTGTCCTGTCTCCCCAACATAAAAAGCCCCCACAGGACATATAGTGCACTTAATTAAATACACAACATTGGAAGAGGAGCATGTGAATGTCCCAGGAATCTTAAAATCCTGTTGTGAATTGGGGATATGAATCCTGTCTTTGGTCTCTATGTGAGCACAGCTCTTAACATTGTATGGATAAGTTCCTCTTGGTGTATCTGAGGGCATCGAACTTTGGACCATGATGTTTCTTAAATAGGAACGTGGCCTGTAGCATAGCAGGGGAGTGCCTTTGAGTATTATTTTCAGTCGGTCATCCTTGTGTAGGATATGGTGAAGTTTCCTGGCAGTTTCCCTCAGTACCTCAAGCTGTGGGTTGTAGATCACCACCAGAGGAACACAATAGTTTTCTTCTTTTTCTCTGTATTGGAATGCTTGACTTCTAGGTGAGTGCTTGACTTCTAGTCCTTGTGGCCTTAATGATCTGATCATCAATGGAGGTGGGGTGGTTGCCTTGGTTTAAAAATGTCTTTTTTAGATAGTTTAAGTGTTCATCCCTGTCCGCTGGCTTGGAGCAAATATGGTTATATCTGAGGGTCTCACTTTAGACAGCGGACCTTTTAATATGTTTCGGGTGGAAACTGTCCCATCTGAGGTATGTGGGACGGTCAATCAGTTTCCGATACACCGATGTCTGGAATGAACCATTTACAATTTTTATGGTGGTATCCCAAAAGTTGATTTCTGTTTTTGAGTGGTCCAGTGTCAAGTTAATGGTGGGATAAAATTAGTTGAAATTGTCATGGAATTTTAGAAGTTCATGTTCAGTCTCAGTCCAGATTATTAAGATGTCATCAATGTAGCAGATGTACGCCAAGGGTTTAAGAAGTCATTTTCCAGTTTAGCCATGAAAAGATTGGCATACTGCTGTACCATTTTGCTTCCCATAGTGGTTCCGGTGTGTTGTAAATACAGTTCTTCCGCAAAAGAGAAAAAGTTGTGTGCGAGGATAAATCTGTTGAGCCTTAGTACTGATTCAGAAGGGATCCCATTGACTTCAAGAAACATTCGTCAGGCAGTAAGTCCATCTTCGTGTGGGATGTTAGAATATAAGGCTTTCACATCCATGGTGGCTAAGATGGAGCTCTTGGGTGGGGGGGCTATTGTTCACAGCTTATTTAAAAGGTCTCTTATGTCCTGTATATAGCCATCTGTCTTACTTACCAGCAGTTTAAGGACATTTTCCACCCACCCACAGATTCTTTCAGTGAGTGTTACCACCCCTGAGATGATGGGTCTCCCTGGGTTACCTGGTTTATGAATCTTGAGAAGCATATAGAAAACTCCCATCCTTGGATCCTCAGGTATTAAGTCCACCGAAACAACTATGGGAAGCAACATGGCCCCCCAGTATGCCAATCTTTTCATGGCTAAACTGGAAAATTACTTTTTAGCTTCCTGCCTCATCAAACCCTTGGCCTACTTCCGCTATATTGATGACATCTTAATAATCTGGACTGGGACTGAACATGAACTTCTAAAATTCCGTGACAATTCCAACAAATTTCATCCCATCATAAACTTGACACTGGACCACTCAAAAACAGAAATCAACTTTCTGGATACCACCATACAAATTCTATATGGTTCATTCCAGACATCAGATACAGATCCCCAACACAAAGCAGGATTATAAGATTCCTGGGACATTCACATGCTCATCTTCCAATGTTATGAATTTAATTATGTGCACTATATGTCCCTTGGGGCTTTTTATGTTGGGTTGACAGGACAACGGCTAAGAGTAAGGATGAAGTCTCATCGTCACATAATTACAAAAAAAATCCATTTACCAGTAGCCAAACATTTTTGTGGTCAAGGACATTAACATCGAAAATATGAAAGTTGCAATATTGAGAGGTAATTTCAAATCACAGAAACATCGAAGGGTCTGTGAATCCAAGCTCATTAGAACTTTTGACTGTATCCAGAAAGGGCTAAACCTATCTGACGAATTTATGGTTCATTATAACATCTGAAGAATGTTTTTCAGAGACACTGAAGACACCAGGTTTACATATAAATTAGGGTCATAAAAACTTTGACATCACTAAGCCTGGCAGATTAAGGATCCTCTCCAGACTCAGTCTTGTTTATTTATTTAAATGTCCATTTATTATACTTTGCATCTGCCCTTGTTGTGCACGTATAGATTTGTGTTTCTGTGAATATTTTGTCATACCATGCCTGATAAAGAAACCTGAGACATCTCGAAAGCTTGCCCTGTAATATCACTTATTTTATTTTTGTTAGTCATTAAAAAGGTATCACAACTACAAGATTATTATTTTGTTTCTCCCACTGAGAGACATGAACATTTTTTTAAAGAAAAAGAATTGCACTTTTGCACTATTTTCCACAACCCGTAGCATTCTCATTTTTCGGGATCTGGGGCTGTATAGCAGCTTATTTTTTGCAGCTTGAGCTGATGTTTCCAATGATACCATTTTTGGAGAGATGCGCTGTTTTGATCGCCCGTTATTGCAATGTTGCGGCCACGAAAGAAAAAACATTATTTTGGCGTTTGGACTTTTTTTCTGTTACGCAGTTTACACATCTGATTAATCCAAAGGTGTGGCTACACACCTCATCTGATCGGATCAGCTGAGATGTGTAAGGGAAGATGTGAGGTCAGTGCGTGAGCGCACATCAGGGAGAGAGACACGACCAAGGGCGTATATATACATCCCTGGTCGTGAAGGGGTTAAGCCTAAAAAAAAAATGAAAACATGAGATTTAGGAATAAGAGAGATGCCTCGTTATAGGGAAAACAAACTCCCAGCACAATGTTGGTGAAACTGAAATCACATCCAGAACGACCTTATCATTCTCTATTATACTTTCCATCTGTTGTGTGCTGATTATCTCACATGTTCTGGGTTCATCTGTATCGCCATAAAGAATGGCTGAGTATTTATTACCAGTGGGGCAGGTGGTCCATGAGAACATTTTAGTGTTGGGAGCCAAGAAAAGGGTTCTGTACTCAGGGGTGCATCAAGCCCCCCTGCCACCTGAGCCACACAGTGTTGAGCGGGAGGAGTGCTGTCAGTAGCTAGCCGCCCCTGCAGCCGCAAGTGAGGGACGGGGGGGGGGGGGTTGGGTTGGGCGTTGCTATCTGCGCTGCCGCCACGCCACAGGTCTGTCTATGCAGCAGGGTGAGAGGCTGTGTCTTACCGCAGCCGGCGGCGCCCGTCGGGCAGTATGGATATGGCCTGCCCCCTTCTGACCAGCCACTCCCCCTGCCAGCTTGCCGCCTAAGTTAAAGGGCTCACACTATCCAATGGACGGTGCGGCCCTGTCTGTACTATGAGAGTAATATGTGTTTCCACGTTTTATGTCTTGTATAGTTGGGTCTAATTTATCTATAAGAAGAAAAGGAATAAAAAAAATGATAATTTTTAGAAAGTGTGAAAACAAAAACACCCAAACAGCCTCAGTACTTAAAAGGGATGGACGCTCAGGACCGGTCCGGCTCCATTCATTGACATTATTATTATTTTATTATTTATTATTATAGCGCCATTAATTCCATGGCACTTTACATGTATAAAAGGGGTTTACATAGACAAGTACAAAGAACAAGGACAAAAGAGGCACACAGGTACAGGATAGAGGACACTGTCCGCGAGGGCTCACAATCTACGAGATTTATTATGTATAAATACATGTGTGGTTAATACAAAGGATGACACAGGATTTATTAGTTCCAAAGACCATAAGGCCCCTTTCACATCAGCGTTTTGCGCTGATCGCGGCAGTCGCGGTGAAAAAAACGCAACTGCAGCGATTACCGCATAACGGCCGCACTTGCGGTTTACTTGCGGCAAACCCCATGCAATGTCTATGGGGGCTTGCGGCAGGTGCAACTGCCGCGATCAGCGCAAAACCACTGATGTGAAAGGGGCCTAAGGGTACTTTCACATCAGTGTTTTTTTTAAATCGCGGCAGATGCGGTGAAAAAAACGCATCTGCCGCGATTACCGCATACTGGCTGCACTAAGGGCCCTTTCACATCAGCGGTATTTTCAAATTGCGGCAGATGCGGTGAAAAAAACGCATCTGCCGCGATTACCGCATAACCGCGACACTTGCGGCACACTTGCGGCAAGCCCCATGCAATGTCCATGGGGCTTGTGGTAAGGGTGCGGCAGGTGTGGTTTCGGCACTTGCAGCAGGTGCGGCCGCGAAAATAACTGCTGCTTGCAGCGGTTTTTTTCGCGGCCGCACCTGCCGCAAGTGCCGAAACCGCACTTGCCGCACCTGCTGCACCCTTACCGCAAGCCCCATAGACATTGCATGGGGCTTGCCGCAAGTGTGCCGCAAGTGTCGCGGTTATGCGGTAATCGTGGCAGATGCGTTTTTTTCACCGCATGTGCCGCGATTTGAAAATACCGCTGATGTGAAAGGGCCCTTACAGTTGCGGCAAACCCCATACAATGTATATGCGGGCTTGCGGCAGGTGCGGCAAGTGCGGTTTAGGCACTTGCGGTAGGTGCGGCCGCGTTTTTTTCGAGGCCGCACCTGCGGCAAGTGCCAAATCCGCACTTGCCACACCTGCCGCAAGCCCGCATATACATTGTATGGGGCTTGCCGCAACTGTGCCGCAAGTGCGGTAATCGCGGCAGATGCGGTTTTTTCACCGCATCTGCCGCAATTTAAAAAATGTGCTGATGTGAAAGGGCCCTCAGAGGGACATTCATTACATGTGGCGGAAAGGCGATTACCACAGCTAAATAGGAAAGGATTACAGTTAGAGCTCTACAGGTACATCTCACTACAGAAACACCATTTACTCACCTCACTAGTGACCGGAGACAGGGGAGCAGCTGGAAGGAAAAACACAGGAGGAAGTCTGTCCAGTAAAGGGGAATGGTCACATACCTCCACCTGCAGAGCCGCACACTATGGCTGCTCTGTGCTTACAGGACCTGTGATGATGTCACATGGAGGGGAGGAGTCAGGGGTCACATGATCAGCTCCTCTGGTTGTCATGGTGCTGGATGAGGTGAAGGTTATGTGTGGGGCCAGGAGGGATTTACAGTGTGGATGTAGCAGAGCCGTGTGTGTACGAGGTGTACGGAGCGGAGCCGCGTGTGTATGAGGTGTACGGAGCGGAGCCGTGTATACGAGGTTTACGGATCGTAGTGTGTACGAGGTGTACGGAGCGGAGCCGTGTATACGAGGTGTACTGAACGGAGCCGTGTGTGTACGAGGTGTACGGACCAGAGCCGTGTGTGTGTACGAGGTGTTCATAGTGTAGCCGAGTGTGTACGAGGTGTACGGAGCGGAGCCGCGTGTGTACGAGGTGTACGGAGCAGAGCCGTGTGTGTACGAGGTGTACAGAGCAAAGCCATGTGTGTACGAGGTGTACGGAGCAGAGCTGTGTGTGTACGAGGTGTACAGAGCGGAGCCGTGTGTGTACGAGGTGTACAGAGCGGAGCCGTGTGTGTACGAGGTGTACGGAGCAAAGCCATGTGTGTACAAGGTGTATGGAACTGAGCTGCGTGTGTACGGAGCGGTGCCGCGTATGTATGAAGTACACAGCAGAGCCATGGGTGTATGAGGTGTACGGAGCGGAGCCGTGTGTGTATGTGATACCCTGCGGTACAGGTAGCCACAGGAACACCTAGTGCATGGAGGGATTTCCACGTCAGGTGCCCTTACACACACAACACCTTTCACCCCAGGCCTGTATGGGGAGCCCCACTTGCTGCCTTAGGCAAGATCCCCTATAAATACTGGTGCTAGGGGCGGAGTTAGTCAGTCCATGCAGTATGGAGCAGTACTGTGAAGACAACCTGGTAGTGGAGCCGTGCTAGGCCCGTACCAGAGGAGAACCTAACCAGAGTAAGGAACCCGAGAGTGAGGGTCGGAGAGAAAGGCGAGAGACAGAGTGGGGGCAGAGAAACCATACCGAAGAGTCTGTTAAGGAGCACTTAGCCCAGCAGAAAACACCAGTTCACTGAGGAGATTCCAGTCTCCCAGACACCTGTATCAGCAACCAACACAAGAGCCAGGAACCGCAGGAGAGAGACATCGGCTTTCCACAGAAGGTTCTTACTACCTACCATACGGGTGAGAGACACAGAGAAGGCCAGTCCAGGTTTTACACAGGTCAGAGCTTCAACACAAGTAAGACAGGAACAAAGAGGCCTTACAAATCACTCACTGTGGAAATCCTGAAGTGCTTCCTGACCACCTGGAGTGTACCCTGGACAGTGCCGGTTTAACATCAGTAAATGTACGGAAAACTACTCCCAGTGTGTGTGTCAGTTCTTACAGCCCTAATTCTGTCCAACCCAGAGACTGTAGAGACTTCCCGCCTGCAGAGTCACCTCCTTGTGCCAAATCCTATTCCCACATCACTGCCCCGGGGACCCAACTCCACCTATCGAGAGCATCACCATCAGGCTGCTCATCCATCATCCCCGGAGGCCAGACACCGTAGGTGGCGTCACAAACTCTTAAGCACAATATCCTTTTATTTTTGAAAACCCCCTTTTAGGCGACCACCAGGGCCACAGACCCAGGTATTGACCACCCATGACAATCTCCCGTAATCAACGCCCCGGATCCGAGTCCCCATGGCCTTGGGGTGGGTCAGCTACATGATGTAACGAACAGGATCCCGTGCCCGGTATCACCGGTTACTGTGTGCTGTGTATTGACTGTGTTTGTGAACTGTTGATATCGGGCAGCCATTACTGCGCCACAGAGCGGAAAGGAAGGGGGCGTAACAACTGAAAGGGTGCAAAGACAGGCCCCGCCCCGCGCATTGCCGAGAATTGACGAAGCACAACGAACCGTTCCGGAAATATGTGAGTGCTCCACTCCCTACCAGCGGGGCCACCGACTGCTTTTCTTCTCCAGAGACTGGCTGCAATTCACTAGGGTGAGAGAGAATGGATGCACAATGCACTTCTAGCCAAGCCCACAGCCGGTACCTCAGCCGGTGGGATGGCCGCAGCACCTGTTGCTTTGGCACCAATCATGCCCATCTCTCTACCATATGTCCCGGGAGCAAAGTGGTTACCACAGTATGATGGCCGGCCAGACACCTTGACTGGATTCAAGCGAAAAATATGTAGCGTATTTAATATGTATGCAATGACTGGTAAACAAAGAGTGTCTGTTGTAATGGGACAATTGACAGGTGCAGCAGAATTGGAAATAGAGACCTGGTCAGGGGAAGATCAGGAATCCGTCACCACCATCTTTGATAAACTTAAGACTTTTTGAAAACCGCACTGAGGCTGACCTGAGGATGAGGTTCTATCACTGTAAGCAGAGGCCACAGGACAATATCAGAGACTACACCTTGCGCCTACAGGAGGCGCTGCGAGCCTTAAAACAGATAAACCTAGCCAGTGTGCAGGATGAGAACAGAATGCTAGTTGAACAGTTCATTAGGGGACTTTGGTCACCAGATGACATCAGACAAGAACGCTGGTGGTCCCTCGAACACCCTTATGCATACTTTGCCACCATAAAAGACTTGGCCATCAGGGGGCTTCAACCCCTTGCAATCCAAGATCCTGCACTCCAACAGTGGCAGGGTAACCCTCTCCTGTACAAGTGACCCCTTTTTCCTTACCTGCTGCAGAGACAAGTGTGCAGACTGTGACACTGGGTAAATTTGACAATCTGTGCTCTGAGGTGCGCCAGCTAAGTAAAGTCATGGCCACAGTCCTGAAAGCCCTACAGCTTAAGACGGAGACAAAGCCATCGGAGAAGATTCAGCTCTCAGACAGCACAGAGGAAGTCCCGTGGATGAGAGGGAAGAAGAACATGTCGCTCCGTGGGAGGTCCAACGATCGCTACAGAGCCACAGGAGAAGCCATCTGTCGCCGTTGCAACAATACAGACCACTTCGCAACACTGTGTCCTTTAAACGAGCAACCCTGGGGTCACGGGCCAACCCCCAGGAATAGATCCATCAGGACCACTGGACTGGTATGATAGGTATATAGGAGGATGACCGTACCTGTCCATCACGCTAGACGGTATCCCACAACTGCATTGCTGGACACGGGTTCTGAAAGCCTACAGCTTAAGACGGAGACAAAGCCATTGGAGAAGATTCAGCTCGCCAACAGCCCAGAGGACATCCCGTGGATGAGAGGGAAGAACATACCGCTCCGTGGGAAGACCAACGATCACTACAGCTCCACAGGAGAACCCATCTGGCGCCATTGCAACAAGACAGGCCAGTTCGCAAGACTGTGTCCTTTAAACCAGCAACCCCTGGGGTCGCGGGCCAACCCCCAGGAATAGATCCATAAGGCCCACCGGACTGGTATGATAGGTACATAGGAGGACGACCGTACCTGTCCATCACGCTAGACGGTATAGCTACACCTGCATTGCTGGATACGGGTTCACAGGTGACCACCATTCCTCATATCCTTTACAAAAGATTCTGGTCCAATGCTGAACTTGACCCACCAGACCCTAACCTCATTGTGCATGCTTCAAATGGGTTGCCACTTAACCTAGTCGGGGTTAGAAAGGTAGCAACAAAAGTGGGGAGGGTGGAGTTAAAGGACCAAGGACTTACTGTATAGTGGTTGAAACAAACCCTAATGTAAGGGATCTATATATTATCCTTGGTACAAATGTCATTGGAAATTGTTTGGGTGAAGTGTTGTTGCAGATACTGCCAATCCCCGGCAGCGGAGAGTTCTTCAGAAAGAAATCAGAGCCCTCCAGCATCAACAATAGGTAAACCTGACTGGTGGAGAAATTGGTAGTGTACGGGTAACAGACCCGATTCCCATTGTGGTACCACAGTTGAGTGAAATGATAATCTGGTGTCGGGCAGCAATAGGCTTCAGAGAGCAGGACTACCAGGCACTAGTAGAACCCATAAGTACAGAAAGTAGGCCTACAATCCTGACAGCAAGGGAGGTGATTAATATCCGCAAGGGAAGGGTGCTCATACGCATATTAAACTGTGGAGAAGAAGAGATCAAATTACCCAGGTATTCCACCGTTGCTAAAACTGTACACTGCAGACAACAACGCAATACATACAGTGGAACCCTTAACCTCGCCAGATTCAGTGGAGGATAACAGTACCAAGGGGCAGTTGAAGGACTGGTGTCAAGAGCTCCACATAAGAACTGATCACACTCCTTCTCACCAAAAACACGTTGTCTATCGGGTAGTTCAGGAGTACGAGCGGGTATTCAGTAAGCATCCACTTGATTTTGGAAGGATAAAGGGGGTACATCACCATATACCCACAGAAGACCATCCACCCATCAAAGAGCAATATAGACCTATCCTACCAGCTCACTATCAGCGTGCCAAAGAGATGTTGCAGGACATGAAGCACACAGGGGTCATAAGAGATAGTTGCAGTCCCTGGGCAGCTCCAATAGTTCTAGTTAAAAATAAAGATGTCAGCATGAGAATGTGTGTTGACTATAGGCAGATAAATCCCATAACACATAAAGATGCTTACCTGTTACCCCGCATAGAAGAGTCACTTGCTGCACTAAAGTCTGCTAATTACTTTTCAACCCTAGATCTTACTAGTGGGTACTGGCAGGTGTCCGTTGCACAAAAAGACCACGAGAAGACTGCGTTCACAATACCAATGGGCCTGTGTAAGTTTAACAGCATGCCATTCAGACTTTGTAACCCAGAACGTTCCAAAGATTGATGGAGTGTTGCTAGGGGAACCGAAACTTTAAGACTGTGCTACTCTACCTGGATGACGTCATAGTGTATTCCAAAACCTATGAACAACACCTGAAACACCTGGCAGAGGTATTTGAAGCATTGTCCAAGTTCGGGATGAAGCTGAAGCCATCGAAATGCCTTTTGCTGAAGCCGACAGTTCAGTATTTCGGGCACGTGGTCAGCTCAGAAGGAGTGGCACCAGACCCTGACAAGATCACCGTCATCAAGGAATGGCCAGAACCAATCAACTTCCGAGAAGTACGTCAGTTCTTGGGGCTGGTAGGGTACTACAGGAGGTTTATCAAGGGCTACACGAAAATAGCAGCACCCTTGCAAGATGTCCTGGTAGGCCAGACCAAGAAGGGCAAGTCCAGAGGTCCTCCGTTTGAATAGGGTAAGACTGGAGAAGGCCCTGACTGGAGAAGAGATCCTGGCCTATCCTGACTACAACCAACTATTCTTGCTGTATACTGATGTCAGCAACGTGGGATTGGGAGCTGTCTTGTCCCAGAAACAGAATGGCAAGTAGAGACTGATTGCCTATGCGAGCAGGAAGCTCCGTCCTACGGAAAGGAATCCAGAAAACTACAGCTCATTCAAGCTGGAATTCCTAGTCTTGGTCTGGGCTGTCAAAGAATGGTTTAAGCACTACCTGGCGTCGGCAAAGTTCACCGTCTTCACGGATAATAATCCTCTTACACACCTGGAAACCGTGAAGTTAGGTGCAATGGAGCAACGCTGGATGGCCCGGTTGTCAAATTACAACTTCACCATCAAGTACCGGGCAGGCCATAAAAACGCCAATGCTGATGCCTTATCAAGGATGCCTCACTTACCAGATGTGGATGATCTAGAAGAGCTAGAGTTACCCGACTTCCACCGCCACAGGCTATCCCAGTCTCAACAGGCTTGTCGAAGACGTGGGTAGACAACAATCAACCATTTGCCTCACCATGGATGGAAGGAAACACAAGACAGTGACCCGGCTGTCAGCTTAGTCAAAGAGCTGATAACCAAGAATACTCACGTCTTAATCCAGATGCTCCACTAGAAGCACGACACCTGTGGAATGAGAGAAGCAAATTATTTATCTACCAGGGCAAGTTGTGTCGACGCTACATAAATCCCAGAACACATGAGGTGGTCTGGCAAATAGTGGTACGGAAGAAAGATGTCCAAATGGTGTTGGAAGTCTACCATAATGAAGTAGGACACTTCGGATGGAAGAAGGTTGAGATGTTGTTACGTGACAGATTTTACTGGGTTGGCATGAGGAGCACCTTAGAGAGATGGTGTAAACATTGTGGACCGTGCAACCTGAGAAGGAATGATCGTGAAAGTCAAAGAGCACCACTACAGCCAATTGTAACCACACAACCACTCGAGATAGTAGCTATCGATCACGTGAAGTTAACACCCAGCATGTTAGGCTACACCTATGCCTTAACCATGGTGGACCACTACTCAAGATTCTTAGTGGTAGCTTCAGTAAAGGATTTAACTGCAGAAACAGCAGCAAAAACCTTTCAAGCCTACTTCTGTAGACCACACGGGTATCCAGAGCAGGTACTGACTGATCAAGGTTCTGCATTTCAAGCTGAGATATTTCAAGAGTTTTCTCATTTATATGGATGCAAGAAGATCCGAACCACACCTTACCATCCACAAATAAATAGTATGTGTGAGAAAATTAACAATACAGTAATGGATATGTTGAAAACTTTGTCTTTGGAAGAAAGAAATCAATGGCCAGAGAAATTACCAGACTTAGTAACAATGTATTACAATATACCCGTAAGTTCCACCAATTGTACACCAGCATACCTAATGAGATCAAGATTACCAGTTGACCTCGAAATGGGAATTGTAGTACCAGAAACTGATTCGCCTGAAACTGATTGGGACTCTAACCGCCAAGGGTAATACAGAAAGATACAAGCATGCGTGGAGAACAGTCTAGATCAAATCAGAGAAAGACAAGAGAGAAACTACGACAAAAATGCACAAGCTAAACCTCTGACACCAGGAGAGATGGTACTCAAGAGAAAGAGAAGAAACCATAAACTGAACGATCAGTGGGAAAAAGAACCCTACACTGTGTTAAATTCCAACTTTGACAACAGTAAAATTTGTGTCATCAGTAGAGATGGAGTAAAAACTACTGCAATAGTTTCTAGAGATCACCTCAAACTATGTCCTGAGCAACTGAAGCCTCAAGAGGAAGAAACACCCTGTATACTTCAAGAAGAGGACAAGAAAGATAAAGTGATAAATACAGTACTAGGAGACTTTCCTGAGGACTGACCTCAATGCGAGGGAGCTGCGATAATACCTATAATCCACTTCTTTCAACCAGAAGAAGAACAAGGAAGACTGGAAGACCCTGTTCCAGTTCAAGAAGAACCACCCGTTGTAGCAGAACCAGAGGATCCTGCAATCGGTGCACTTGCCAGTCCTGTAGTAAGACTAAGGCCTCGCAGACTATTACCCAGTATACATTTAACACCTAGGTCCACTCAGAGTACAGACACTAGAGTACACCACGGACAAGCTGAGACACCTGAGCTACGTAAGTCTAGTCATAGTAACCAAGGTCAGCCCCTGTCCAGGTACAGAGAGTGGGTGTAAAGTGTAAAATGTAAATATGGAACTGCATGTACATTGAATGTGAATATTAGTGTACAGAAGGGTGGAGGAACTGGGCCGAGCCCCATGAATATTAAGTTAGGAAAAGAAAATGGGAAAATGTTTATTGTGTATTTATAATTTATTGAACTTAAAAGACTTAAACCTGTAAATGTTGAAAGCGTTGAGCCTACAGTGACTTTACTGTATGACATTTTCCCTTGATTTTCCCCCACTTTATTTAAAAATGGACTAAAGCATAGGACTGGTTGTGGCAATAAACTTTTTACAGCCTGCGGCGGATGGACTAGCACCGTATGGACTGCATTTTACCTGTTTTCACCATTTTTATTGGTTTTTGTAATTTTTCATTTTTGAGACTCTGTTATCATACCTGTTATTGTTATTGTTGAATATGTAAAAATTGTTTTCTCCGTCCAGAAGTACTGAAGTTAACTAGGGAGGAAATGTGGCACCCTGCGGTACAGGTAGCCATAGGAACACCTAGTGCATGGAGGGATTTCCATGTGAGGTGCCCTTACACACACAACACCTTCCCCCAGGCCTGTAGGGGGAGCCCCACTTGCTGCCTTAGGCAAGATCCCCTATAATAATAATAATAATAACATTTTATTTGTATAGCGCCAACATATTCCGCAGCGCTTTACAGTACAATGATTCATATAAGACAAATATACAATACAGAATGGTAAGCAATACAGAGCAGTAGTTACATACAATAAACATAGAATCAATGTAGGAAATACAATAAATAAGGCAAAAAATAAAGGTGACCCTGCTCGAAGGAGCTTACAATCTACGACGGGATGAGGGTGACACAAGGTACAGGGGCTTATAACAATGAATATCTTATGTCTAAATGACTACTATTAGGGAGAATGATAGGCCGCCCTGAAAAGATGTGTTTTTAAGGGAGCGTCTGAAGCTATCTAAGTTGTGAATGGTCCTAGTTTCTTGGGATAGAGCATTCCAGAGGATTGGTGCGGCTCGAGAGAAGTCTTGGAGTCGGGAATGGGAGGTTCGGATTAATGCCGATGTTAGTCTGAGGTAGCTTCCAGAGCGAAGGGGACGGGTGGGGTGGTAGACAGAGATGAGGGTTAGAGAGGTAAGCAGGTGCCACACCATGAATAGCTTTGTGGGTGACAACAAGCAATTTGAATAGGATCCTATAGTGTATGGGCAGCCAGTGGAGTGACTGGCACAGAGCGGAGACATCTGTGTAACAGTTAGATAGGTGATCCTGGCTTCTGCATTGAGGATAGACTGGAGAGGGGAAAGCTTACTGCGGGGAGGTCAGCTAATAAAGAATTACAGTAGTCAAGGCGGGAATGGATCAGGGCCACAGTGAGGGTTTTAGTTGTTTCCATGGTGAGAAAAGGGCGAATTCTGGAGATATTTTTCAGGTGCAAGCGACAGGAGTGGCTGGGAGATTGTATATATAGGGTGAAGGAGAGATCAGCGTCAAACATAACACCCAGACAGCGAGCCTGCTCTCCTCCTCCTCTCACACAGTCTGTAAATGTCCCTTTCCCGGCTATTGCTTCTCTTTCTCGGTGTTGTGCGACACTGGACAGTATGGCGGTGACTCGGGCTTCTGTGAGTCCTAGTATGTCACTTAGCTGCCTGTCCTTTAGGGTTAGGAATCTCAGTCTGGAACTCAGACCCCTCGTCGTATTGTCTGGGGATGCCAGGTAAACTACGGTCCCCTTTAGAGCCGACACTCTACTCAGCCCAGCCTCCAGTAATCCTCAGCACTAGGATACCAGGCTCCTTTCTCTGTGTTCCTTTCCGTATATATGAGGGCTACTCCGCCTGCAGTCAGTTGCTTTAGCTGTACGTCTAGGGCCCCGGGTTACACCGTCCCTCTCGGCTCTCTCACACTCCTGGGGATCTGACTCTCGGGATGGGCTTTCTCTCTCCTCTGGCTCGCACTAGCTCAGTACAGATTCTGCGCTCCGTCAGTCTTCACTCTTCCAAGCAGTGTGGCTCTCTCCTGCTCAGCTTCAGCTCAACTTCCTGCTGTTCTCTGGCCTTTTCTGCTCAGCTCACTGTAGCTTTCTGTTGGTCTTTACATCTCAGCCTACTGGGCCTACTGAACTCCTTCACTCCTCCCCCTCTCTATATACTGTCAGTCACCTGACCTCTGGTGTGCCCAACCCACTCCTCTCATCCACCACCCATCTGGTCTCATATAGTGTCTAACCTCAGGGCTGGATGTTAACCTCTTCTGTGCGTGGGTTGTGTGGGCTGTGAGGGTGTTAGTGTTTAACAATGTCCTACCTGCCTGGCTGCAGTTCCCTTTTGTGGCCTCCTGAACGCAGGGGCGCCACATCCTCCCGGAGTTAAACAGCGCGTCCTCGCGCGACGCAACATGAATCACCCTGAAAACATTTTTAGTTTATATAACAGTAAAACAGTAAGGATTCTTGGTTTTTCTTCCCTTCCGGGAGGCACGATTCTTGTAACGTTACGTTAACTATAAAACAAGTAAGTGCATGGGTATCTACTCGTCATTACCCTTTTCTCTGTAAAACACATTATTAAACATTACTTTGTATAAAAGTTATAAAATTCTCTTCTTCTCAAAAAGTGCAAAAATGCTCAAAAAGCAGCTTCAAAGTTCTTGGTTCAAAAATGCAAAGTTCGTGCATTAACTCGCTTGTGCATCTGGTCTTAAAACCAAAGGGGAGCACACAATGGTGCTCAACTATATACAGTGAAAGTTCGTACCAGTCATTGTTCATGGCATCAAATGTTCAGGTAAAACATATAAGACATACAGGGGAATGCTAGCATTCACTCAGGTAAGGTTGGGGATCAATAAGGAACAATGCACATTCACACTTACAGTTTCTTCATCTGTTCCTCTTGATGCAGGACACGGATCTTACTCCTGATCCTTCTTCTCCATCTTCTGGATCATCTGGGATGCCTTCCCTTCTGGATGCAGATCCTGCGTTTCTATTCTTTCTTTTGCTGCGTCCATGGTACCACTTGCGATGTCTTCCGTCTGGGGTACACCTCTAGGTCCTGCAGTGCAGCGTTCAGCAAACTGCTCTCTGGGGTCTGTGTTATAACATCCTTCATAGACTTGGATGTAACAGTTTCTAGGCTGATGAATGTTGATCTGAATCCGGGTCCGATGCTCCTCTTGGGCCCGTGTCATCCTTGGGGGCAGCAGCCGCAATAACACCCTCCGGGTGTCTAGTAGGGACGCTCTTCTCCACCTTCCGCCATCTCCGCACGGTCACACGGGGTCTCTCCTCGGCCGGGTTCCTCCACTAAAGCAATCTGTGGGCCCTCCGGGATCACTCGTGGTCTTCCGGGTGTAGCGCTCTTCGGTGCGTCCTCCGCTTCCGTCCTCGTGTCTCTGAATGGCGATTCCTTCTTTTCCGATTGCTCACTCCGCCCCCTCTCGATGACGATTTCCTTCTTCGTCGGCTTGCTAGGAGGAGGGTCTAGGGGCGGAGGCTCTTCATTGAGAGTGACTGCTGGCTCTCCCGGAGTTAAGGAGAGCCAGGGCGGGACCTTCTTTTCGTGCCTTGGGCCGGGCCGGCCCACGATGGGAGTCTTGGGAACGCCTCCTCTGCACATGGCGCTAGTCCCTTATGGCCGCCATTAGGGTCAGATTTGGCGGGAAAAGTCTAGAAACAGTTCTTTTGGCGCACAAGGTCCAATTCTTTTGGACCGGGTAGATCCTGTTCGTGACGCCAGGTTGTGGAGCCCCAAGGGACGTGGGGTACTCGCTACCGGACCGGACGGTGCCGGGGATGTCACAGGTGGCTTGGTCCGGACCGTGTCCTGGCTCAGCACAATAAAAGGGGAATATTTACAGGGGATTTGTCACGGGTGACGCCACCCACTTGGTGCGGCCAGTGATGGGGCCGCCGCTGCTGCAGAACCTCCGGGGGTGATGGAATGGCAGCGGGGATGGTATAGTTCCAGTGGGGAGAACTATATCCCCCGGGGCAGCAAGGGTTAAGTCTATGGTGCAGGTGTAATTGTAACACACTTACTTCACAGGCTGCAGGGATCTCTCCTCCTGGCTGCAGCTGGCAGGCTGGATCTGTAGGGAGGAATGGTCTGCAGCTAGAGACTGACAAGAGAGGCAATGCAGGGTTTCCAAGGCTTTACTTGTTGTTCTTTCAAGCAAGTTACAGGTTATTTGCAGTTGTTACACAGTTCAAGTATTCGGGTTCTCTCTGCTCCTGCAGCCAGGCCTCTCTCTCCTGTGACCCCTCACACAGTCTGTAAATGTCCCTTTCCGGGCTATTGCTTCTCTTTCTCGGTGTTGTACGACACTGGACAGTGTGGCGGTGACTCGGGCTTCTGTGAGTCCTAGTACGTCACTTAGCTGCCTGTCCTTTAGGGTTAGGAATCTCAGTCTGGAACTCAGACCCCTCGTCGTATTGTCTGGGGATGCCGGGTAAACTACGGTCCCCTTTAGAGCCGACACTCTACTCAGCCCAGCCTCCAGTAATCCTCAGCACTAGGATACCAGGCTCCTTCCTCTGTGTTCCTTTCCGTATATATGAGGGCTACTCCGCCTGCAGTCAGTTGCTTTAGCTGTACGTCTAGGGCCCCGGGTTACACCGTCCCTCTCGGCTCTCTCACACTCCTGGGGATCTGACTCTCGGGATGGGATTTCTCTCTCCTCTGGCTCGCACTAGCTCAGTACAGATTCTGCGCTCCGTCAGTCTTCACTCTTCCAGGCAGTGTGGCTCTCTCCTGCTCAGCTTCAGCTCAACTTCCTGCTGTTCTCTGGCCTTTTCTGCTCAGCTCACTGTAGCTTTCTGTTGGTCTTTACATCTCAGCCTACTGGGCCTACTGAACTCCTTCACTCCTCCCCCTCTCTATATACTGTCAGTCACCTGACCTCTGGTGTGCCCAACCCACTCCTCTCATCCACCACCCATCTGGTCTCATATAGTGTCTAACCTCAGGGCTGGATGTTAACCTCTTCTGTGCGTGGGTTGTGTGGGCTGTGAGGGTGTTAGTGTTTAACAATGTCCTACCTGCCTGGCTGCAGTTCCCTTTTGTGGCCTCCTGAACGCAGGGGCGCCACAAGTCGAGTTTGCGATCTGAGCCAGGGCTGTGTTATTCTATGATTGGAGGTTCTGCGGGTGAGGGGCGCTACTTGGTCCAGGGTCCTTCTGAGTGTATCATTGTAGTAATTTACTGCCAGATTGGGGTAGGAGAAGGAGGAGATTGGGGACAGTGATGAGTGTAGAGAGTCTGTGAGTGTATGAGGGTTAATGGCCTGTAGATTTCTGGATGTGTGATAGGTCGGGCTGTGCCATAATGGGCGAGGGTTTGTGAGTGTGAAGGAGAGAATGTTGTGGTCAGAGAGAGGAAGAGATGAGTTGTCCAAGGAGGAGGTAGAGCAGAGCCGGGTAAAGACCAGGTCGAGGGTGTTACCATCTTTGTGTGTCTCAGAGGTTGAGAGCTGCGAGAGGCGAAGAGATGTGGTTAGAGATAGTAGCTGGGATGCAGATGGGGAGATGGGGCTGCTTATGGGAATGTTAAAGTCTCCCAGGATGAGGGTTGAAGGTGTGTAAAAAATGAAAAGGAGTTTCCATGTGCCCTGTCCCGGGTATTGATTGGACTTGAAAGCTTGATCCAAGAATCTTTATTTGTAAAAATAAATAGAGAACAGATCCTCTCTAGAAAAGAGGTTTATTGGATCTATAAATTAAACACGATAAAGCCAAATGGCTTGAATGAGATTACAGACCTTTTCAGATAAAGATCTGCTTTTGTCCGATGGTCCCTAGTGAATAGATGATAGTGATCTGCAGTAGTGTTATAAAGAATGTTGGTTGTATAGGTTGTGATGACGAGTTGAGAAGAACAATGGGGTGTTTTAGAGTAAAGGATAAGGTGAATGGTGTGGACTGAGATAACATAGGATATTTGAGAATATTAGTTCAAGACCTCGGAGGGCAAAGCAAAATAAAGGATAGGAGTGGAGTAATATCCTCCTATGGACTATAGGAAATGAGAGAAAATAATGATAATTTAGAATGGGGATTAACAGAGGATCTCTTTAGAATGTCTGATAAAGATATTTTAATAGATGATTTAGAGATGATGTCTATTGAGAGTTTTTAGTAAATTATAGCAGATCTCAGCAAGAATGAGATGTGATGTTTTAGATATGTATAAGTGTGGTATTATATGAATTTTTAATTATTTAAACGCACATCAGAGTTCAGGGACTGTTTGTGATCAATAAAGTTGTTTGTGTTTTTTTTTTTTTTTATTGGTAATATAAAAGGATTGAGATTTTACATTAAAGATTCTTGGATCAAGCTTTCAAGTCCAATCAATACCCGGGGCAGCGCACGTGGAAACTCCTTTTCATTTTTTACACACCTTGGATCCTTTAGGAGGTGCAGCAGCCTGGCTCTTTGTGATCAATAGGTGTTGTGAACTGGCACAACCTTCAAAGGTGAGTGTAACACACACCGAGCTATATCCTTCACTACACAGATAAGACCCTTTGTGCCCATTTCTCCCTCTTTCACAGTGTATTGCTTAAGGATGAGGGTTGGAAATTCCTAGGACATGAAGTGCGGCAGCCACGCGGAGAAGTGGTCGAGGAAGTGGATGGGTGAACCTAGGGCGGTAAACCACCGCTACTCTGAGGGGGAGGGGACGGAACAGCCTACTAGTGTGAACCTCAAAAGAGGGGAATGAGAGTGATGGGGCTGGGAGGATGACCTGGAAAGTACATTGTGGGGACAGAAGTAGGCCAACTCCACCACCATGTCTGTTCCCAGGTCTCGGGGAATGGGTGAAGTGTAGACCGCCGTAGGAAATAGCAGCAGGGGAATCAGTGTCTGAGTCCTGGATCCAGGTTTCAGTGAGGGCCAAAAGGTTAAGAAAGTTAGTGAGAAAGTAGTTGTGGATAAAGGGAAGTTTGTTGCATGCAGACCGTGGATTCCAGAGAGCACAATTAAAAGAGGGAGATGAAGGTGTGCAGGTAATGCTAATGAGGTTACTGGGATTTCTATGTGAGGTGGGGTGGGGGTTGAAGTTGGAAAAGGGTGGCCCAGGATTGGGAGAAATATAGCCTGACATGAGCAGTAGTAGAAAGAGAAGGAGGGAGTAATTTTTGGCTCTGTGACATGGTTTTAGATGATGCAGTACCCTGGAATATGACTGGCTTAGATTATTGAGTAGGGTGAAGAGAGTATGGGAGCAGGACATAGTAAAGGGAAGTAGAGAGGGGCTGATGTGGATAAAGGATGATGGAGGGGAAATGGGGCGGTAAAAGTGGATGACTAATGCACATAGATATAAAGGCATTGAAGTGGACATTTGGATGTGTAGGTCAAAGTAAAGTTAAGACAGGTAGTAGACGGGTAGAGTTGTTATCTTATGGTTACCTCTGGCTTATCTCTGGAATATCTCTACAGTCCACTTTTGAAATCCCACTTTGACAAATCACACATGCCAAGGCACAGAGGCCTTAGACCTTGCAATTTATAGCTCTTGTGGTCAGCAGACAATATGCCATCTGTTATCTCATCTGATAGAGAACATTCTTCCAAAACGTTTTAGGCTTTCTCAGGTAAGTTTTGGCAAACTCCAGCCTGGCTTTTTTATGTCTCGGGGTAAGAAGTGGGGTCTTCCTGGGTTTCCTACCATACAGTCCATTTTCATTCAGACACCGACGGATAGTACGGGTTGACACGGTTGTGCCCTCAGTCTGCAGGGCAGCTTGAACTTGTTTGGATGTTAGTCAAGGTTCTTTATCCACCATCCGCACAATCTTGCGTTGAAATCTCTTGTCAATTTTTCTTTTCCGTCCACATCTAGGGAGGTTAGCCACAGTGCCATGGGCTTTAAACTTCTTGATGACACTGCGCACGGTAGACACAGGAACATTCAGGTCTTTGGAGATGGACTTGTAGCCTTGAGATTGCTCATGCTTCCTCACAATTTGGTTTCTCAAGTCCTCAGACAGTTCTTTGGTCTTCTTTCTTTTCTCCATGCTCAATGTGGTACACACAAGGACACAAGACAGAGGTTGAGTCAACTTTAATCCATGTCAACTGGCTGCAAGTGTGATTTAGTTGTTGCCAACACCTGTTAGGTGCCAAAGGTAAGTTACAGGTGCTGTTAATTACACAAATTAGAGAAGCATCACATGATTTTTCTAACAGTGCCAATACTTTTGTCCACCCCCTTTTTTATGTTTGTTGTGGATTTATATCCAATTTGGCTTTAGGACAATTATTTTTGTGTTTTTTCATTTAAGACAAATAAAATGAAGATAATAATACCAAAGAATTTGTGATTGCAATCATTTTCAGGAAGAAACTGAGTATTATCTGACAGAATTGCAGGGGTGTCAATACTTTTGGCCACAACTGTATATATATATATATATATATATATATATATATATAGACCAGAAATGACTGCAGC
The DNA here is from genome assembly GCA_033576535.1 of Allobates femoralis. NCBI lineage: Eukaryota > Metazoa > Chordata > Amphibia > Anura > Aromobatidae > Allobates > Allobates femoralis. The sequence continues at coordinate 470,265,010 of JARQOC010000006.1, forward strand.
ACTCCATAAATGATGTATTTCAACCTGTAATGGCCTTCAGGCATCATAGTGGTGGACGTTTCGGTCCTCAGACCTTCTTCCAGCCAGACTCAGGATGTTGCCCGGTGGGGTTTTCTAGTTTCTCTAGATGGACTTGGTGAAGGTTCTTGCAGAACTCTATGTGGAATATTTCAGTTGGCCCAGCGTCCCACTTTGACCAGTTTGGGTATGAGACTGGACCCCAGACTTCACTGCCGCACAAATGGTTTGGGGCAATGATGAAGTCAAAGATTTTTAGCTAGATGGTTAAAAGTGCCTTGACATGGAACAGATGTCTTCGGATGGCATAGAAGGCTTTAGGTGCCTTTTCTTTCTGTAAGTTTATGGCTTGCTTTAAGCTCCCTGATTGGATGACTTCTAGACCCAGGTAGGTCTATTTGTTGGTTTCTGTAAGTGGACAGTTGTCTATCATAAAGGGATGATGGCCATCAGGTTTCTTCTTTCTTTTCTGGAACACCATGATATTAGTTTTCTTCTGGTTGATTGGCATTGCCCATGTGCTGCTGAAGGTCTCTAGGATTTTCAGATGATCTTAGAGGCCTTTCTAAGTTGGTGATAATAGCACGAGGTCATCAGCATACAGCAGAAATTTCACCTGGGTGTCATAAAGGGTAAGTCCTGGTGCTGAGAGAGACTCCAGAGCCACTGCCAGCTCGTTGATGACTGAGGCTGCCGCCCTGTCTCACTCCTTGGCTCTGTTGGATATAGGCCGTCCTCCTTCCATTGACTCTCATGCTGTAACTGTTCTCAGTGTAGAAGCTTTGGATGACATAATATGTTTTGCCTCCTATTCCACTCCCCAGCAGGTTTGTGAATAAAATACTGAGTTGAAGGCCTTCTTGAAGTCCACAAAACAAGCATAGATCTTCCAGTGTTTTGTGTTGTGGACGTGGCTCTTGATGAGGCTGTGCAGAGTGTATAAGTGGGCCGTGGTGTGGTGGTTTGGCATGAAGCTTGCTTGGCTTTTGCTGAGGACATTGTGCTGGGTAAGGAAGGTGAGGATCCTCTTGTTCAGGATGCATTTTAAGAGTTTCCCCAGGTTGCTGCTGACACATATCCCCCAGTAGTTTGCTGGGTCGTACTGGTCTCCGTTTTTGTTTATTGGGGTTATGAGACCTTGGTTCCCATTTTTTGGGAAACAGTCAGCCTGCTGTACAATATTTAAGTTTTGTTATCGCATCCTGGATGTCTGGCTGGCTGAATTTTAGTATTTCTGGGAGGATACCATCTGGGCTGCTGGCTTTTTTACCTTTTATCAGTGTCATCCTCCATATCCTTCAGTATGTTCACAAGCTCTTCATGTGGCGGGTCCAGTCTTCACTTAGAATGTCTTTGTAAAGGTCCTTAAAGTACTGGAGCCACAGGCGTATTATGGACCTGATTGAGGTGGCCAACAGGGGGAGGATGGAGGCCCTTTTGCTGAGTTTGGACGCGGAGAAGGCCTTTGACAGGTTGGATTGGTCTTTTATGTTTCAAACTCTTCACCACTTTGGCCTGTTGGGACCTTTCGTTACTGCACTGAGGGGTCTGTATTCATCGCCCACTGCTCTGGTTCGCCTTTCTCATGCCCATTCCAGGGATTTACCCATCAAAAATGGAACACGTCAGGGATGCCCCCTTTCTCCTCTGCTCTATGTCCTTAGTATTGAACCTCTAGCGGCGCAAATTAGACTTAACCCTGATATCATGGGAATTCAGCTTAAAAATAGACCATTCAAAGTTGCCCTGTTCGCAGACGATGTGATTCTCTCCTTGACAAATCCCATTACTTCTCTCCCTAACCTGCATGCAACGATCACATCCTACGCTAAAATGTCGGGCTATAAAATTAACTCTACTAAAACTGAGGAGTTGCCCATAAATATTCCAGAAGCTAAACTTCAACTCCTTAAACAATCATACAATTATACATGGCGCACATCATCCATACGCTATCTAGGGATTAATATGACCTCTAGTTATAGAACAATATTTCAAGCCAATTTCCCACCCCTAATACACAAGGTAGAATCCCAGCTTAAAAGGTGGTCAGCCCTAACGATCTCGCTCTTGGGTAGAATTGCAGCTATTAAAATGTCCATTATCCCTCGCTTTCTATATCTGTTTGAAACGCTATCGGTTAGAGTACCCGTGGCAACACTAAAAAGAATCCAATCGTTACTAATGAAGTTCATATGGCACTCAGGGAGACACCGTATTCCGGATTCGGTCCTCTGTGCGTCAAGACGGGAGGGAGGTGTTGCCTGCCCAGATATCACGCTATATTATTATGCAACTCATTTGCGCCATTTGTCCCATTGGTCTACACTTCCAGCATGTAATAGATGGATGGAGGTGGAACAGTTGTGGCTGGCCCCTTGCCACCCTGCCTTGTTGATATGGGGCAAAACCTTAGAGATTCCCTCTGGAACTTTGTTGGGCCCCATGGCTTTTACCAGGGACATTTGGGGTAAATGTAGAATTAAGTTTCAGCTGGCGGGGCATACTTCTCTTATGACACCTTTTCTGTATAGCCCACATCTCTCGGGGGCTATGGACTCTAGTACGATGCGTAGCTGGGCTGGAGCAGGCCTTTTTTGTTTTCGTGACATACTGAACCAGCTTACGCATAAGCCAAGAACGTTCCCCGAGTTGCGTTCACTATATAACTTGCCAGAGAGTCTGTGTTTCTCACACCGACAAATAATTCATTACTACATGTCGATCATAGGGCCCAAACAATGTTTGGGTCCAACTCAATTTGAAAATCTTTGCTCCCGGGGCACTTCTACAAGGGGCCTTATATCTAATATATACACTATTTTGAACTCCCGTAACAGTTGGTAACTCCCTTTAAACATGCCTATATGTCGAGATGGGAGACTTGGTTGGGGAAAGAGATTCCTGGCCAGATGTGGAGGGTGATATGGGATAGAACCTTTAGGACTTCAGTTAACACATTATACAAAGAAAACCAAATGAAAATACTGATGACGTGGTATCACACACCCGAACTCCTTCATAAGTTTAACTCAACTATACCCGATAACTGCTGGAGGTGTGACCAAAGCAATGCCTCTTTATACCATATTTTCTGGTCTTGTCCATTGATTCATGGTTTTTGGGGATCAGTTGAAAAACTGGTATCCCGGGTTCTAGATCATCCCATGCCTTTAGACCCAGCTGTCTATCTATTGAATCTCTTCCCCCGGGGTTTAAGTAAATCTGAGAGCAGACTTCTAATGCACCTTTTAACAGCAGCGAAATGCATGATATCTCTCAACTGGAAGAAGAGAGCACCACCCTCAATAGCTGATTGGTATGCACGAATAAAAGACATTCGATTAATGGAACAATTGACGGCCACACTCCATAACTCAATGGACAAATTTACTCAGACTTGGCAGATGTGGGACCGTTCTGTAGATTCAATACAACTGTAAAGTTTCAAAGACTTGTGCTGATACTAAGGATTACTTGCAATGGAGAGCGAATTGAGTACTTGTGATTGTACAGTCATGTTTTATGTTATGTTCTGACTGTTAAGAAAATAAATAAAAGTTAAAGTTGAAAAAAAAAAAAAAAAGTACTGGAGCCAGATATTGACACACTGGATGCAGAAGCTGTTGCTTTTCCAGTAGGATCCTACCTAGATGATTCCATAGTTCCCAAAATGTGTTGTCTTCAAGGGCATCTTGGAGTTGGACAAATCTGGAGATTTGTTCTTACTTTTTCTTTCTGGGAATGGCTTTGTAATTTCATTGCATGGTGTGGTAAGTTACTCTCAAAGAGGGGTTGTTTGGGACGCTGTGTTTTTCATTTGAGGCCATTCTTAAGACCTTCCGTATAGTCACACATTCTTTATCAAACCGGTTGTTGGGATTTTGTTTACTCCGCCTCTTGTTGATGCTTCTTTTCAGGCCCAAAATTTCTGCCATGGCATAGAGAATGTTGTTAAGGTCGCCTACGGCTAGGTGTGCTTCTTCTGGGTCAAGTTCATACACATTATTATAGAAGCATTGGAGCTCCTCCTTTATCCCTGTTCTGTTGATGGCATCTTTATATTTTGAGGCTGATATCTTGGATCATTTCAAGGAAACAGCAAGCTAAAGAGGCCAGTCTTTTGCGGTGTTTGTGAGGGTGATATGTTTGTGAATTTGATGCATAAGAGTAATTGGTTGTGGTTTAATAGATGGATTTCTTGGGTGACTGTAAGCGCACCAATATTTGTAAGGTCCATATCTGTGATGGCATAGTCTATCACAGAGGTCCCCAACTCCAGGCCTTAGTATTGCACAGGTGCTAATGTGATCATCTGCACAGGTAATGATTCCAACCCCTGTGCAATACTAAGGAGATCCTGAAAACATGCACTGTTGGCGGCCCTCGAGGCCTGGATTTCGGGACCCCTGGTCTATCACATGCTGCCCACATAGACGTTTATGGTATGTCATCGCAATGAGTCTCACTTGGTATGGCCATTGAGAATAAAAAGTCAAAGGCTACGACATAGGGTGAACAGTGGTCTGCCACTTTAATTGACTGTGCAGTCGTAGTTGTTTCTATCGGTGTGCACTGGGGTTTCGCAGTCGGTATCTGCTCCGAATATATAGATGTTTCCCTCAGTGGTCCGGTAGTCTCATTCCCTTCCCGTTCTTGCATTAAGATCTTGGTAGATTAGAATAGTGCCCAGAGTCTGGAAGTGAGCTGCTTCAGTCTTTAGGGTTTCAAAGCTTTCTGATATGAAGTATGGAGACACCAGGGGAGCTATGTACTCTGCACAGTGGTAGACGTCAGCCCGAGAGATGAGGATAGAGTGGCTTATTCTTAAGGTACCGTTACACGGCACGACATCATTAACGATGTCGCTGATATGTGACGGGTTTGGAGGTGTTCCAGCGACATCGTTAGGATGTCATTGCGTGTGACTCTGCCACAAGTTGTAACGATAAATCGTTGCGTCCCTGATCGCAGGTTTAATAACATGTTCTCAAACCACACGATCAACGATCAGCCAACCTGGTATATCATTGTGTGTGACACCGCGATAACGATGTCGTTTACGACTTCGCCCATTGACAGCAATGAGCAGGGATTGCTCACGGGGTTTGCGAATGATCCCTGCTCACAACATCGTTGGTGCGTCGTCCACAATATCTAGACGTGTGACATCTCACCAACAATGTCAAAACAATGTCTGCAACGACCGCGCGCCCACGAGATCATTGGGGACATCGCTCCAACGTCGTGCCGTGTAATGGTACCTTCACTCACAGGTGGCTGTCTCCTTTCTTCACTACTCTGGTATGTTCATAGCAGGGCTGTGGAGTCGGAGCACATTTTGGGTGGAGTCGGATTAAGGGGTATTGAGTAGTCTGAGTCGGATGTGTGGCTTACTGACTTCACAGCCCTGGTTGTGGAGTCGGAGTTGTGGGGTTGGAGTCCATTTTGGTGGAGTTGGAATCAGATTCAGGGAAATGGAAGAGTCGGAGTTGGATGTTTACCGACTCCACAGCCCTGGTTCACTGAGCTCCTCTTTGTACCAGACTTACATTCCTCCCGAGCTTCGGCCCTGTTTGATGCTTTTGTTTTCAGGGCAGTGACAGAGAATTCCCTGTATCCGGTGGGGACATACGATCCATTATTTGCTTTAGTCCCTGTTTCAAGGAAGATCTGTATATCATTCTTTGATTAAAGTCTGGGTCATCCGTCTTACATCCAAAGGTCGTAATATAACATAACCTTCACCTCATCCAGCACCAAGAAAACCAGAGGAGCTGATCATGTGACCCCTGACTCCTCCCCTCCATGTGACATCATCACAGGTCCTGTAAGCACAGAGCAGCCATATATGTAGAGTGCGGCTCTGCAGGTGGAGGTATGTGACCATTCTCCATTACAGGTGATAATAATAATAATAATAATAATAATAAATCCTTGCTTAATCTTGTATTTTCTGCTGGTGCCTATGAGCCCAGGAGATATGGGATAATCACCACACAATATCTGGACACCTGTGCTCTGAGTCAGTCAACAGGGTAGGGGGATACTCGGATACCGGGACAGGTGGTTACTTCGGTGGGGGATCACGGCTGGTTGGTTCCCGGTTCCGTGCCTTGGACCCTCAGTGGCGGGGTGGGGGTGATGATGATGGGGGATGATAACGTGACGCCACCTGTGGTTCCTGGTAATAGGGTTACCAGCGCTGCGGTTGGCCGCTGAGGTGATGTAAATGCAGCTTTGGTAGTACAGCTCCCCACAGATGGAGCTTTACCTCAGGGCAGCGGGGTGGATGAGGGGAGTAGAAGTTCTCACTTTGATGGTATTATAGAAGCCCTCCGGGTGGCGAATAACTGAGACAGAGTCCAGATTAGCTCGAATAGTTCTTTACTGGTACCGGGCAGATGTTAAGGTACACAGTACAGTTGAACAGGGTTGGTAGCCACAGATCTTGGAGGACTTTCCAGAGTGGCAGTGGTGCCTTCAATATGGCGTTCCTGGTGCTGTCCCTCTGTCTCTGTCTTTGCCCTTCTTGAGCCAAGTCTCTGGTTCTCTGTTACTTAAAGTCTCTTACTTTTCAGTGTCGTGGACCCAGCTGCGGGAGAGATGTTGGGCTTCTTTAGGGGTGCTGTGGCTCCCTTGTGTCGGGCCCTCAGCTTGCCGGTCTGCAGTTAGGGTTGGACCTTTTACTAGCTGCCTCAGCTCTGGTATGCCGGTGGTGACCTTGGCCTCCAGCTGGCTCCAAACAGTCCTGGAGTAACCCCCTTAAAAGTCTGGGTCACCCCTCTCTTAAGAGGTGCCCTCCAATTGCAGCCGCAGGGTCCCCTATTATGAGCCGATGACTCAGGAGTAACATTCAGATTACATAGAAGTTGTTGGTAACTGTACTGACCGCAATCCCTGACTACACGCCGCAACTAGAAGTAGCCGTGGGATGTAACTAACCAGACCTAGACACCTCTGCACAGCCGGAGAACTAACTGCTCCTAAAGATGGATGTAGGAAAAGCTATCTTGCCTCAAAGCAGAACCCCAAAAGAATAGCAAACCCCCACAGATATTAACTGGGAAACCAGAGAAAGAAAAACAAACACAGGCAAAATAAAAGGTTTAGCAAAAGAGGCCAAACTAGCTATATAGGAAAGACAGGATAGAATACTATTGTGGTCAGTATAAAACACTATCAAAAAACCACCAACAGCAGATAGAACAAAAATTACCCTGAGTCACTAAGACTCGGCGCCCTCTATATCTGCAGACTTCTATAAATCAAATGCCAGCAGAACTGGAAAGAACAGATAATAGTGAATGGTAAAAATCCTAGGAATATCTGAGAGCAGATAAACAAATAAACAAATATACAGACTAAAATACAAACCCACAGCTCAGAATAAGACAAAACATAAGCAGAACCTTAAAGGGAACCAACCACCCCAAATGACCCCCCCAGACTGTTAATATGTGTCCCTACACCCAGCACACACATTTGGGGCAATCGTTTTTGCTAAAAAAACTGTTTAGTAGAAGCTAAGATATAGCTTTATGAAGTTTAATAAATTCAGACGAATGGGTGTTACCTAGCTTGTCCTCGTGCAGTGTTCGTGCCTGTCAGCCTCCTCTCCCCCCTCCCTTCAGTGAAGCCCTTCTGTGCAAGCCGAAAATGAAAGGGGGCGGGGCTCCGGCATGGCCCGTTTTAGCCCCGCCCCTTTCATGACGCGGCCAGGCTCTTAGAAGGTGAGAGGGACGTGCATAATTTACCAGGCAGCAGCAGACAGGCGGGGCATTTTCGGCTTGCACAGAAAGGCTTCACTGAAGGGAGGGGGAGAGGAGGCTGACAGGTACATGGAACACTGCACTAGGTAACACCCAGTCGGCTGAATTTATTAAACTTCATAAAGCTATATCTTAGCTTCTACTAAACAGTTTTTTTAGCAAAAACGATTGCCCCAAATGTGTGTGCTGGGTGTAGGGACACATATTAACAGTCCGGGGGGTCATTTGGGGTGGTTGGTTCCCTTTAAGCATACAAAAGTGTGCCATAAAATATCAAAAAACCATCCACTTAGCTTCCAAAGAATGCCACAGAGCAGAAGAAACCAGAGAGATGTGAACTCCTCCAGGAACCAAAGACAACTGGCAAGGACTGATCCACTTCAAACCATTATATGCTTCACCATCACCTGTGAAGCCCACACAGTCAGCTGCATTACAAGCAACAACCACCGGAGGGAGCTCCAATGAATTCACAACAGTCCCCTGCGTCTGCATTTGCTGCTCTCCTCACACCATCTGCCTGATACTATTGTCACTCCCTGTCTCCCTCTCTCTAGACTCCACCCCCTGGGACCTACTAAACACCAGTCCCCTGTGTTAAAGTGGCCTACTGTTTGGATGCAGGGTCCAGACTCTGTAGGGTCCTCCATATCCACGGCTACAGAGGCACTACACCTTCTGTTTGAGGTGCAGTACCTTTCCATAGGGGCGCCACATGCTCTATTTTACCTATTAGATTTCAGAGTTGCTATTGATTCCAGCATATTAGGAGTTAAAAATCCAGCTTTTTAATTTCTACAATCATCATCATGTAATAATATATTGCGATGATTGTTTACACCTACTCATCTCCCCCTCCCCCTATTCCTGGATCCCTACAATATCCGATCCTCTCAGTGGATATCTTCTATATAACAGAGTTTTGGAAACCCAATATCGGTTGTTCCAAGTTTATCGAAGGCATAAAAGATGGAAGTTGTTACTGTATGGGATGAAAATGGTGTGTTGATGATCAGTAGGGTGGTATAATTTGGTTACTATGTGGTCCTAGTGCGTGGTCAACTCACTGTGTCGCAGTATTTATCCCTTGTATGCGATTTGTTTTTGGTATATTAGTTTTGAAATAGTTATGAATAGAGAGAGACACAGAGAGGCACAAATGGGTCTTATCTTTTAAATAAAATCATAAGACCATGAATCCGTGAGTGTATACGCTCACCTGGTTCGGTGGTACTGACCCACAACCGGTATGCTCGCCTAGACAGCTGCTGCAGGATCCGCACTTCCACGTGCACAGTGGTGGTATATTCAAATCCAAATGAGTAGTGCTCAGATGATCCGCGCTGCCATCGGGATGAATGACAAGGAAGACAATGCTTCTTAGGATGCTGCTGCTTCATTCCCTACGCGTTTGGGTGCTGTCCCAGCACCTTCCTCAGGGGTACCCCTTTTCCTCCTTGTCATTCATCCCGACAGCAGCACGGATCATCTGAGCACTACTCCTTTAGTTTTGAAGTAGTGGCATTTAGTAACATTGTGGTGATATTTACTATTCGGTAACTGGATGATTTTTATTTCAAAGTATTGCTTAGAAAATGATCTTAATGTGTTTTCTAGGAGATTTATGTATTTCATCTATAGTTTTTTTATGGGGGGAGGGAAGGAAGTGAACAAATATGGCTGGGGTGGGGCTTATGAAGCCAAGAAGATTAAAGGAACATTAAACAAAGGACACCATCTTGGAAGAGGTCAAGAATGCCCAAACTGTAATCAAAATATTCGGAGTCCTGACAGCAAATTTACTACATATTCGCATAGCATGGTAACAAACCCCAGATCACATGAGCATGGGATATATTACAGAAACTAATGAAAATTGTATTCAATTAAATTTCATATCAAGAAGCAGATGGCACTGGTAGGGGAAAAAGAAGAGCCGTGGGAATCTTCATGGGGATCTTGTTGCTGGCACACAAAGCACAAGCAGAAACAAATTCCACCACATCTTTGCGCTGGGTAGGCCACCAGTAGTGCCAAGAGATGAGGAGAGTAGTCTTCTTTTGTCCGGCATTACCCGCCAACTTAGAGGAGTGAGCCCACTGCAACACAAGCCTCCTGTCCGTTTCTGCAATGAAAGTCTTACCAGGCGGCATCTGGGACAATCCAATCGGAGCTACAGTATCTTGGAGGGCTCAAGAATGTGCTTAAGTTTCTCTTACTGATTGATAGACTGAAAGGTCCAACAGAGGGCATCCGCCTTGATATTCTTTTCGGCCGGTTCAAAATGAAGCACAAAGTCAAATTGAATGAGGAACAGCGACCATCGCGCATGGTGTGGATTCAGCCTCAGAGCCAACTGTATATAGGCCATGTTCTTGTGGTTGATGTAGATGACAGCAGGAAACACTGTGCCAGATGGTATCGCCACTCCTCCAGCGCCATCTTAATTTCCAACAATTCTTCGTTGCCTATCGAGTAATAATGTACACATGCAGAAAAAGCCTTGGAAAGGTAACCACAGGTTACCAACCAACCGGTAGCAGACTTCTGAGTGAAAACTGCGCAAGCCCCAGAGGAGGAGGACCCAATTCCAAGAAGAATTACTTTTTGATCTTCTGACCATGTAGCCCTGGAGCTGAGAAAAAGGCCTGATTGATGGCGACAAAAGCACTTTCCACTTCAGGAGTCCATGAGTAAAGATTTGGCATTAAGGCAGTGATGGGAAGAACCTGAGAACAGAAGTGCAGAAGGAACTGGCGGTAGTAGTTAGCGAATTTAAGGAACGCTTAATGGCCATCACTCCTTCTGAATGAGGTCACTTGAGAACCGCTGAAACCTTCTCCAGATCCATTTTTAGACCAGTGTCCAAGATAATGTATTTCAGGAAAGAGAGGAAATTCCGTTCAAAGAGGCATTTCTGGAACTTAGCGTAGAGGTGATTCTCCTTCAACCTCTGAAGAAACTGGCAGACATCTCTCCTGTGAATCAGCAGATCGGGAGAGAACACTAGGATGACATTCAGGTACATGACCACACAGGGGAAGAGAAGGTCCTGAACGATATTTTTTACAAATTTCTGGAAGATCACTTGGGCATTGCTTATCTCAAGTTGCACTACTCGATATTTGTAGTGGTTGTCACGGGTGTTGAAGGCGGTTTGCATTCAACATCCAATGGTATATAGACCAAATTGTATGCACCTCAGAAATTGAACTTTGAGAAGATTCTAGAGCCTTGGAGATGGTGAAACAACTCAGGAATCATCAGCAGTGGGTACTTATTCTTCAGCATGATTTGGCTGAGACCTCTGTAGTCAATACATGACCGAAGTGAATATTAATTTTTCTTTACAAAGAAGAACCCAACTCTGGTCAGGGAGGAGGATTTATGGATAAATCCCCTAGCCAGATTCTCTTTGATGTATTAGAATATAGCTTGAATCACTGCCTGGGACAGAGGGTAAATACGGCCACAGGCAGGTGAGGCACCAGAAAGTAGGTCAATAGGACAATCATATGGCCTATGTGGCAGCAGAGTCTTAGCCTCCTTCTGTTGAAAACATCCACATATGACAAGTAAGCGGACAGCAGGCCCGGAAGGTTAGGTGACATCACGGGTGGGTATAGCGAACAGAAACAAGACACTTTTCGTGACAGGACAGTCCCCATCAGAGTACGTCTCCTGATATCCAATCCAAAACAGGCTGGTGCATCGGAAGGCCTGGAAGGCCCAGCAGCTGAGGATGAGACAGACCTGGCAGCAATTGGAGGGAGTTGTCTCAGAATGCAGTATTCCCATCTGAATGTCACATGCAAACAGGGAACTGTCCGCCTCAAAGCACAACACAGAAGGACAGCAGGATAATTTAGAGATGGAAGGCCCTAATGTTACGGAGTAGGGAATGGGACACCTCCTGACACTGACCTATGTCTGTCCCTTCATCTCCTGCCAGCCCTAAGAGGGTCCCTTCTCCCGCCACCATCACTTGCCTAGTCCCTTTCTGTCAACTAAGAAAACTAGTGCATAGGCCGTTGAGAGCACTAGGTGTCACCACTAGTGTAATAAAACAATAAAACAGAGGGATATGTTGACAGACTGGTGATTCACAAAAGGACACATCACCGATGTCAGGTGGTGCGCCATGGAACTATTTAAAGGAAAACTGTCAGGTCAAAAATCCATATGTAACTGTAATCTGTAATCTTAAAGATAGACCCTCCCAGAAAACAGCTACTAGCACTTCATTAGTCCAGCCTAATTGGGAGGACAGGGTACGGAAATGGAGTAAGCCTAATACTAATAGTAGCCTAATGTGAGATTTCGCTGATGAAATCTCAGGAGAGATTGGGCCATAGAAGTGACTCAACCAGGCTCATCGAATACCTTGCAGAAAGCCTCTAGGAAGGCTGGCAAATTGGAGAGCACCAGATCAGTTCTTTCCCAGAGTGGATTAATCAAGGCCAGAGCCTCACTGAACAGGTGTGACATCAGGAAGACCAACTTGGAGTGATGAGATGAGGCAAAAGATTAAAGTACAATGAGCAATGATTGAGGAAGCCTAGGCACTTGCTTGGGCTCGTTATTGAATTGTGCGGGAGCAAAAAGACGTGGGTCGAACTGTTTAGTAGGATTCACAGCTGGAGCTGGAGCTGCGGCCTGGGTTAAGGCAGTAGTTTGTGGAGTATTTTGTTGGCCTAATGCATATAGATCTGTATGTATTGCAACAACTATTGTTTGTTTAATATGATGTGATTTTATGTCTGCATGCATATTGTTCACATGTCAACAAAGTTAAAAAAAAAAGAAAGGTCCTCATTCAGAGACAGGATGTTCCTCCTCCTGCTCCCTGCGCGCTCAATTCTAGTGTGGAACTGGAAGCTGAAGGTCACAGCAGATTTCTCTCTTCCTGTCCCAGAAACCAGATTAACCAGATTGATCCTATTCTTATGTTGTAAGCTGGATGTTCTTAATTCTCAATAAATGAACATTCTTTGTTGCTCGCTGTGGACATCACGCTGCTAACAGGTTATGGGCCCAGGAGTCACAGAAGTCCCAGACCTCCAGAGCACAGAGATAGAAAGACAACAGCGAACTGAGAAGAAGTAAAGATGGCCACCACCAGCAGCTCAGCAAAGTTTACAGTGCCAAGCCTGAATAACCAGAACTACCAATCCTGGAAATTCAAGGTGAAGATGCTGATGATAAGAGAAGGTACGTGGAAATACACTCAGGAGCCCAAGCCTGACCCAGTACCACAGGACTGGCTAGAGATTAGAGATGGATCAGAAAGCACAGAGCACCAAATTACTCAGCATAGAGGATGATCAAGATCGTGCATGTGTGTAAGTGTGAATCTGCAAAGGAAATGTGGGGGCAGCTGTAGAAAGTACATGAGAGGATAAATCTAAGTAACAAACTCTATTTAATGAGAAAGCTATATCAGTCTAAGCTACACAGTGACCAGGACATGCAGGACTACATTAGAAGCACTCTAGAGACCGTAGAGCGCCTGCGGGGCATTGGGGAAGATATGAAGGACTTCCATGTAGCAGCACTACTACTTAGTGGTCTCCCAGAAAGCTATGACACGCTTGTAACTGCACTAGATGCACGCCCAGATGATGAGCTTACATTGGAGTACGTCAGAGGAAAGCTTGTAGATGAATATAAGAGAAAGGCAGTAAGTGTGAGCAGCAAAATATGCAACAAGGAAACTGCTTTACAAACACAGGACGTGCCCAACAACAGAAACCACCCTAAAGAAACACGTGAATGTTTTGTATGCAAGAAGCCAGGTCATTTAAAAGCTGAATGCAGAGTCTGGAAAGCTAAAATGAATCAGCTGAAGAAGCAAAACAGTCAACAAAGAGTTAAGAGCGCTGTATTTGAAAATAATGATTCTGTAAATACTGAGGCTGCATTCACATTAGTCAATACATTTAAATCAAAGCATGCGTGGTGTATAGATTCTGGTGCAACCAGTCACATGACCAATGACAGAGACTTCTTTACTAAGCTTAACCAAAGCAAGTCAGAGAAAGTGATAATGGCGAATGGTCAGTGTATGAACTCAGAAGGCATAGGAGATGGTTATATTGATTGTAACATCTCTGCAACGCAAAGCAGAAGGATTCATGTGAAGGATGTGCTATATGTGCCTAGTCTTGAAAGTAATCTATTTTCCGTGAAAAAGCTTACAAAACAAGGGAATGAAGTTACGTTTAAGCACGATAGCTGCATCATCTCAAAGGAGGGTCACACACTAGCAAAAGGAAAAATCAAAGATGAAATGTATCAGTTGAAAAGTAAAGAGTGTGTATGCACAGCTAAGCAAGAAATGCACAAGAACTATATTCATATATGGCACAGACGGCTTGCACATAGAGACCCAGAAGCAATAAGAAAGTTATTTCAAGAACACTTAGCTGATGATATTACAATTGATCCATGTAACCAGACAATGAGGTGTACCAGCTGTATCAAAGGGAAAATGTCCAGAAAGGCCTTTCCTAAGAAAAGTACTACAAGAACAGAACAACCACTAGATTTAATACACACAGATATCTGTGGCCCAATGCCTATTCAGACCCCTGGAAAGAAGAGATATTTTCTTATATTTATTGATGACAATTCAAGATACACAGTTGTCTATCTAGTTCACAGCAAAAATGAAGTTCCAGAGTAACTTGAAATATATCTAGCTGAAGTATATAACAAGTTTGGGAGAATGCCAAAAATTCTACGTGCAGATAATGGGACTGAATATACAAGTAAAGAGACACAGAGCATTTTAAAGAAAAATGGAATCATATTTCAGACTACTGTACCATACAACCCTGAGCAAAATGGTGTAGCAGAAAGAAGGAACCGAACACTCTGTGAAAGCGGAAGGAGTATGTTATTTGATGCAAATCTGCCTACAGAATATTGGGGCGAAGCTATTATGACGGCTTGCTATCTTCAGAACAGACTACCAGGTAAAGCGACAGAGAAAACTCCATTTGAGCAATGGAATAGTGCAAAGCCAAAACTACAGGACATAAGGATTTTCGGAAGCAAAGCATTTGCACACATTCCCAAAGAAAAACGAACTAAGTGGGAATCTCACGCTAAGGAAGGCATTCTGGTAGGTTACAGTGAACCCAGAAAGGTTATAGAATTCTACACCCAGAGACAAACAAGGTCACAATAAGCAAAGATGTAGTGACTGATGAAAATTTTGTGTCACCCAAGTTTTGTGATATTATGCCAGTAGTCCAGATGAAGCAACAACAACAATCTGTCACAATCACAAGACAACGAAAGGGAGAATGTAGAAGTCTGGCTAGATTCTTCAACCACTGAAGGAACAACAAAAGGCCTAAGTGAACCTGAAATCAGACGATCGTCAAGATCAAACAAAGGGATACCAGCTAAACGTCTATCCTACATTGTCAAGACACTACCTGAGTCAGAACCACAGTCATGGGATGAAATGCAAAAACTACCTGCTCATGAAAGAACAAAGTGGATCAATGCCGCTAATGAAGAAATGAACTCGCTTCATCAACTTCAAACTTGGAAACTCACTGAGTTGCCACAGGGTAAAAAGGCAATCAAGTGCAAGTGGGTATTTAAAACCAAATATGACTCTGAAGGCAAAGTCCACAGATTTAAAATGAGGTTGGTCGCAAAAGGATATTCTCAAAAATATGGCGAGGACTATGATGCTACTTTTTCTCCAGTCGCCAAGCAGACAACATTCAGAGCCTTGATGGTTGTAGCTGCTGTACAAATGATGTTTGTCAGATATTTGGATATCAAGACTGCATTTTTAAATGGTGACATTGAGGAGGACTTATACATGACTCAACCTGAAGGTTATATAAAGGAAGGTGAACAGAATCTTGTTTGTAAACTACAGAAATCTCTTTATGGTCTTAAGCAATCGGCAAGAGCATTGAACACCAAAATGAACAAAGTCTTGTTGGAAGAAGGATTTAAAAGAGGTCAAGCGGATCCATGCTTATATATGAGATATACAGATGGAAAGTGGATGTATATTCTCTTATATGTGGACGATGTAATTGTAGTTCATCAAGAAGAAGCCGAAATTGGGAAAATTACCGTATATACTCGTGTATAAGCCGAGTTTTTCAGCACAAAAATTGTGCTGAAAAGTCCCCCTCTCGGCTTATACACGAGTCAGAGACGGCTCTCCCCCCCTGTGGTAGTATACAGCAGCCCGCCCCCCTGTGCTATATACAGGCCCCCCGTTGCTGCCGCCGCACACCTGTAAAAGAAGAGCTTTCATACTTACCCTCCTGTGACAGCGCGCGCATCCCCCGCTCTCCTTCCTGCTTTTACCCGGTGTCCATCCACGTGACCGCGCGGCTTTAATGACGTCATTATTTGTGCGCAGTCATATGGATGGACGCCGGGTAGAGGCAGGAAGGAGAGCGGGGGATGCGCGCGCGGTCACAGGAGGGTAAGTATGAAAACTCTTCTTTTACAGGTGTGCGGCGGCAGCAACGGGGGGCCTGTATATAGCACGGGGGGGCGGGCTGCTGTATACTACCACAGGGGTGCCTGTATATACCACAGGGGGGGAGGGCTGCTGTATACTACCACAGGGGGTCTGTATATACCACAGGGGGGAGGGCTGCTGTATACTACCACAGGGGGTCTGTATATACCACAGGGGGAGGGCTGCTGTATACTACCACAGGGGGGCCTGTATATACCACAGGGGGGGGACTGCTGTATACTACCACAGGGGGAGACTGCTGTATACTACCACAGGGGGAGACTGCTGTATACTACCACTGGGGAGACTGCTGTATACTACCACTGGGGAGACTGCTGTATACTACCACTGCGGAGGCTGCTGTATACTACCAATGGGGAGGCCTGTATACCACTGGGGGGCCTGTATACCTGTGCTGGGGTCCACCCTCGGCTTATACACGAGTCAATAGGTTTTCCCAGGTTTTGGGGGCAAAAGTAGGGGGGTCGGCTTATACACGGGTCGGCTTATACATGAGTATATACGGTACTAAAATTTTGAACCAGCATTTTGAAACAAAAGATCTTGGAAATGTAACATATTATCTAGGAATCCATATCCAGAGAGAGGAAGATGGAAGTTTTCTTCTAAATCAAAGTGCAAAAATTAATTCAATTTTGAATCAATTTGGAATGACAGAAGCCAAAGGTGTATCCACACCAATGGAATCATCCTACCTGAAACTGGAAGAAGATGACCTGTTGCCTAACAATGAGAAATATCGACAGACAGTGGGAGCACTTCTATACATATCGACTATGACTTGACCAGATATTACAACAGCAGTTGGAATATTGTGCAGATATGTGGAGAAACCGCGCCAAAGAGACTGGAACGCCGTTAAAAGAGTTCTCCGATATTTAAAAGAGACACAAGGGGTAAATTTAAAATTATCTGCAGCAGGAAATCTAAAACTCACCGGCTATGCTGACGCAGATTGGGCTGGTGATTTGCATGATCGTAAATCCACAAGCGGATACGTATTTAAACTTGGAGAAAGTTCAATCTCCTGGTCTAGTAGAAAACAAGTATCTGTTGCTTTGTCATCCACAGAAGCTGAGTATGTGTCCGCAGCCTATGCAAGTCAGGAGATCATTTGGCTAAGACAACTGATGGATGATCTTGGTAAACCGTTAACTCAGCCAACGGTGATATATGAGGACAACCAAGGATGCATTAATCTTGCATGCAGTGAGAAGATCAGTGCTAGAACTAAGCACATCGACGTCAGATATCATCATCTACGTGATTTGATAGATCGTGGCATAATTCAGTTTGTTTATTGTGAGACTGATAAGATGGTAGCTGACATTTTGACCAAGCCATTGCCACGACCTAGATTCCAAGAATTGAGAACCACTATGGGACTAACAGAATAAGTAGTTGTTGAGTGGGGGTGTTGGCCTAATTCATATTGATCTGTATGTATTGCAACAACTATTGTTTGTTTAACCCTTATCCGGCTGAATAGGTACAATTGTAACTATTCCGTTTTAAAATTGTAATAACTTTTTTTCGAAAAGACGTAGAAGGCTGAAATTTCATGACATCTCTACATTTTTGGGCCAGAATATATTGGCCAAATTTCAATAAAATATCTCCACCCGCTTCCGAGATAAGGGGTCGAGATCTTTTTGCATCCATAACAAGCTGCATAGGTACAAATGTACCTCATATATTTTGAATGAAGATAATGCAAGGGAAAAAGCATAATTTTTTTTTTAATGATAATGCTATTTAACTATTATAAACAAGTAAAAAAAACTTCATTTACATTATAAAAGAAAATGTAAGAAACTTTTTTTATTGATTTTCTTCGCAAGTAATGCATGTTGGCTTTGCTACCGAGTGTTCATCGCAAATGGGTTTCACACAAACCACATCAGACTTTCTAGTCTTATGTTGTTTTCGCTTCAGGTCTCGGCAGACATAGCAACTACCAACAACAGGGGAGGGTCCACGACTACCATGAGGTATTTGAGGGTCAGCTGCTGCTTGCGATGCTACCATAATGCATCGTCCAAGCACCATTTCTACTGCACCTCGAAGAAAATGGTTTCTCATCATCATTCGGTGTGTACAACGTTCTTCAATTGCAGCAATACACAGCTGATTTGCGAGATCTTTCAGGAACTTTCTTCGTTGATCCTTTGCCCTGAAGCTTGGATTGTGTTCTCTGTAGATGATGTAGGATGCTAACCCAGTGACGTAGAAAAATGCCAAAGTCCAACGTGATATTCGTCGTTTCACAGTGTACTCTCCCAACATTTTATCCATAACATCAACGCCACCTTTTGTTTTGTTGTAGTATTTTATTATCTCTGGCTTGGCTGCTAGTGTCTCTTCAACTTCTCCCGTCATGTGCATAGATGATAGATGAAATGTGTGTGCTCACAGCAATGAGATGAACAGCAAAATGGCTAATGAGAGGAGGGAGGCAGGAAGAGAAGTAGAAGCCACTCCCAGTTTGAATTAACTTAATTGACAGCAACAAAAGTGACCAGTAACAACACTGGCCAATAGATATCAGCATAACATTTGTAGCTGAATGAACTTTAGTTTCTGAAAACAAGTAAAGTCTTCCCACAGTGAAGGTATATATGAAGGTACAATTGTACCTATGCAGCCTGTTAAGGTTGTAAAATTATGCAGCCTGACAAAGGTTAATACGATGTGATTTTATGTCTGCATGCATATTGTTCAGATGTCAACAATGTTAAAAAAAAAAAAAGGTCCTCATTCAGAGACAGGATGTTCCTCCCCCTGCTCCCTGCGCGCTCAATTCTAGTGTGGAACTGGAAGCTGAAGATCACAGCAGATTTCTCTCTCCCTCTCCCAGAAACCAGATTGATCCTATTCTCATGTTGTAAGCTGGATGTTCTTAATTCTCAATAAATGAACATTCTCTGTTGCTCGCTGTGGACATCACGCTGATTAACGCGCTGCTAACATATTTAAGTGGGTATTCACAGATTGCTTAAAGTCCAGTTCTCGGGTTTGGGTCTGCTGTTGGTGGGTGAGTGGGATCCATGGCTTGAGTAAACTGTAACGTTCACTGTTTGAGCGTCCAGGAGTGGAATTACTGGACCATGGCACCAATCGCCACCTGGAGGAGCATGCCTGAGTGACCATCGAGTCTTCTGGTAAAGCCACAGGAGGCGGGGATAGACTAAGCTGTTAGATGCAGATAGATGCTGCAGATATGGCTGCACAGTAGGTGCAGCAGGTGATAGTGGCATGGCAAGCTCTGTCAGCTGTGGCAGCTAATGGCGGGTGCAGCAGGTATACGGTGGCACAGTGGGTACAGGCAGGTGCAGCAGGTAACTAGGAGACACAGGTTACAGCGGGCACGAACACAGACACTGCAAAGGGACTTGACAACTAGTAGCATGTCTCTAAGGACATTGGCCACGTTGCTCAGGTGCCTTCCAAGTGGAGAAGATGCCTTAAATACTCTGTGCTTCTAAGCCATAGTCTGAAAAGCATTTATGAGTAATGTGCACTGGCCCTTTAAGAAGCAGGGGCATGCCGCACATGTGACTTAAGCATGCTCCTAGAAGACCTGTGAGGCGACCTGTGCATCTGAAGTTTGTGAGGGGTCTCAGAAGACCTTCATACATTTGGGAGGGACCTCTCTCACTTATATATTTGGGAGGTCCCTCCTGCAGAGTTATTGAGATAGTGCAATACATATTCCACAGCAATTTACAAAACCAGCTGAAACATGTGTGGCGCCCCTGCGACCAGGGTGGCCACATAGGGAACTGCAGCCAGGCAGAAGGTAGACAGTTTGTACACCAAACACCCTCACGGACACACACACCACTAGAGGCAGCACCCAACCCGGAGCCCGGGACTCTAGGAGGGCAAGGGGTGGTGGGTTTAGAGGAAAGTGGGTGGGAACGAACGTAGATCAGGTGACAGAAGGCTTAAATAGAGGAAAAGAGGAGGAAGGAGTTAGTAGGCCAGAATGAGCCGAGCAGCACAGACATCAGAAAGACAGAGACACGTCCCAGTGGGATTGGGCTTTATGGAGATGCAGAATCCACAGAGTCACAGAAACCATGGAGAGAAAGCTCGTCCATAGCCAGCATCCCAGGGGAGTGTGAGGAAAGAGACCGGACCAGCAGTACTGGGTCCGAGGAACACGGCAGCACCGACCAACTACCGGCGGAGTAGTTTTCCCTAGTTTGGACTGGAATCACACGGGTTAGATAGAGTCTGGTAATGCCTTGCAAGAGAGGGTTACTGCAGACTAGGCATACACCAGAGTGTCGGCTCTGAGGGGATCAGAGATTCCATACCGCCTTCCCAGATTAACCGACGGGGAGCTTTAACTCCAGGTTGGAGCTCCCACAACAAGGGTTGAAGGCACAGCAGCAACCACAAGGACTCACAAGGGTCCGAGCTGCCGCCATACAACCAGGGGAGACAACAGAGAGAGAAACAACAGCCTGGAAGGACTTAGAAGGAGTGAGGGATCTCAGAGTGACAGCCTGGCTGCAGTGAGTTCAGCGTTACTGGAGTTAACTGACTGTAACTTGTGTTGAGAATTGCTGTAAAGTGTCTGAAAAGCTGACAAGTAACCCGGTGAACCCTGCCTGAGTGTCCGTGTCTGATTCCAGGTACATTGAACTTTGCATACCTTTTATCCTGTCAGGTGCAGCCCGACCCGCGGCGGGCTCATCCATCTGGCTGCAGCCCCATCATCCATCCTCCTGGCAGAGCAGCGCTGCAGCGGTGGTCTCATCACTGACCACAACCCGTGGGTGGCGTCACGACAAACATTATCCTTGTAAGACACGGTCCAGACCAGGACCTCCGTGACATCCCCAGCAGTACCCCGGTCTGGTACCGAGTACCCCGTCCCAGTGGGCTCCACACCTGCACCTTGTTATGTTGGGATTTGCTCTCCACCTCTATTTCATTCTGCGGCCCTCAACTTAAATTTAGAGAGCGGCAGCAGGTGGCATGAAGCCTGACTTTTGTGAGGGCCTTCAGGTGTCCCTCCTTCACACATTTGAGAGGGCCGCCCAGTGGCCCTCTACCATACCTTTGGGAGGGCCCTCCTCTATACATTTTGGAAAAATTATTTTATTCAGTTTTAGCAAGGCATCAAACAAGAAATACAGGGGTACAGCATAGAGTTAGCAGTAATAGATAGAGTGTTCATAATTCATTTGGCATCAGTTGCCTAACCCATACATTCAGACTTATCTCAAATGCAGTTGAAGTTGTAAATGTGTCACATTCAAGAACCTGTAACTAATGTGTATTATTCTGAATAATTAAATTGAAGCCAAGATTAAGTATACACTGTAATGGTACCTTTACACGTGGCAACATTTCTAGGGTGTCTACAGGTAACTTACTGGCTGCAGTGAAATCATGGAGACAAGGTTCTATCTTGTTGCTGTGTACAAATGGAATAATGTTTCCATGATTTCACTGCAGCCAGTAAGTTACCTGTTGACACCCTAGAAATGTTGCCGCGTGTAAAGGTACCATAAGATTAAATATAAACTGTAGGCTGATATGATACTTACCGTGTTTTCCCGAAAGTAAGACCCTGTCTTACATTTTTTTGGGGGCCAAAAGTGGCCCCCTGTCTTACTTTCGGGGGGGTCTTATATTGGCAGCCCCCAGCAGGTATACAGCCCCCAGCCAGTGTGGCATACAGCCCCCAGCCAGTGTGGCATACAGGCCCCCTCCTGCTGGCACACTACCCCCCAGCTGGTGTTCTGAGGCCCCCTCCTGCTGGGACACTACCCCCCAGCCAGTGTTCTGAGGCCCCCCTGCTGCTGCTGCTGCTCACATCTTACCCTCCAACGTCTTCTGTCAGCAGCCAGTGCGTTGCTCCTCCGATCCCGTCCTCGGCTGTCTCCCGGATCATGTGACCCGTCGCAGCGCATGACGTCATCGCTATTGCGACCGGCCGGTCACATGATCCGGGAGACAGCTGAGGACGGAGAACCGACGCGCTGGCTGCTGCAAGAAGACCCTGGAGGGTAAGATGTGAGCAGCAGCAGCAGGGGGGGCCTCAGAACACCGGCTGGGGGGTAGCGTGCCAGCAGGAGGGGGCCCATATACATAAGGCACTGCTCCCCCTGCCGCTGATTGACAGGGGGATGCAGTGCATATCTAATGAGCGGGCGCACGTGACGTGCGACCTGCTCCCGCTTTCCTTCCCCCCGCTAGGGGCCATACATTAGCCCCCCCGGTTGTAAGGCCTTATATTCGGGGGAGGCCTTACATTAGCAGGCCCCCCCTTTACCCCTAGGCGGCCTTACAATCGGGGGGGGCTTACTTTCGGGAAAACACGGCAGTAAAGTGGAAAAATGAAGTCAGGAGAAGAGAAAAAAGATGCAGAAGAAGAAATAGCGGAAGAAAAAAGTGGTTGCAAAGTGCTTCAGATAGGAGATTGCACAGTAAGGAGTGTGCATTGGGGCTGAGCCAGCAGAAGGAAGGACTCAAAGGGAGTAGGGGGACTTGAAGCTAGACCTAGAGGAATGTGCTCAGTTAAAAATGTTCCATCCAGGACAAATTTACCCCTGGTCAAGTTCCTCGCAAGGCCACTATAGAGGGAAAACTGGAGAGCCTTTGAAGGGCCTTCAGCTATACATTTTGGAGGGACCGCACTTATTCATATTGGAGAATCCTCACTCATTTGCTGGAGCTGACAGCAGGTCCCCTACAATAAATTGCGCCTCTCCTCCTCCAGGTCCATAGCTCACTCTGTAATGCCCTCGTGATCAGTCTGAAGCTGGAAGCACTGAAGCACTCATAAGTTAGAAGCAGTGCAGCAGTGCCACTACGAAGCGACAACAGAGTCGGCTTAAAATTATATCTACTGTACTTGATGAACTGTACACCGTAGCAATGGTGTCAATAGCCAACATTGGCAGTCACCTAAATTTTGCAGGGCATCAGGCGGCCCTTCAACCTGAATTTTTGGAGGACATCGGGTGTGCAGCAACAGTCACTGTAAATTGCTATCGGATATGTATCCCCTATCTGAGTAACAATTTGGCACAACCCAGGAATGGTTTTCAGTCAGCAACAACCTTCAGTGAACTCAACCTCGGCTTTGCATATGCGGGATATTCCACAATGCACATTGCAGATGAGGCCATCACTGAACTTTTCAATTATGAAACTGAACCTGGCTTTAAGCCAAGCTATATACCATGTTCCAATATGTGTAAGGCTGCGACCTGAATAAGTCTGCTGAGCATATTACCCCAAGGGCAGTCAATGTTACATAGCTCAGCTAAATAGCCCAATGTGGGGATGGATGTGTTCCAAGACTTGTAAGGCTGCGACCTCAATAGGTGAATAGGTCCATGTAGTGTAATACCCCAGTTTTCCAGGCCTAGAAGAAATGTCCTGAAAATGGAACCAAAATTTTAGAATAAGTTCAAGGGAAGTGACGATTTAGTGAAAGGGGGTCGTCTCATTTCGGATGTTCTTCTGCCAACAACAGTCCCTTAGGTCATATGTATTCTATAGCAGTTTATCTAAGTAACAATGTGGGACAACACAGGAATGGTTTCCTATCAGCAGCATTAAATTACCCATGGCGGCTGTTTTATGCAGACTGGATAAGGCTAGAAACATACAGTCAGAGTGACATGTGAGTTAGTCGCACAAGTCTCCGATCATTCACCTGGGATGGCCTCCCTCTCTCTAGACAGGAGCAGTGGAGAAAGAAAAACATACCACTGACAGTATCTCGTCCAAAGAGGCAGGGGTCGTGCCAGGTGAATGATCCAAGACTCTTGTGACTAAAGGCCCCGTTACACTAACAATATTGCCGCAACATCATAGGTTTTGTGACATTGCGGCGACCTCGCCAGTGATATCGCTGCGTGTGGCACGTTGCAGCGAGCGGCCCCCCACTGTGAGAGCGCTGATCGTTGCGGAATGGCCTGGACCATTTTTTCATCGTCGGCCTCCTGCTGGGCATGCTGCATCTGTGTGTGTGACAGAGAAAACGACCAACGATCTCCATACTACGCCCGTGACAGTGACAGATCCCAACGACCGCTGAGGTCGCCACATCGGTGAGTAGATCTGCCTGGGTGGCATCTCACCAGCGACCACTTAGCGACATTCCAGCGATCCCTTCCTGGTCGTATCGTTGTTGGGAACACTGGAATGTTGCTAGGTGTAACGGGGCCTTAAAGGGAACCTGGCCCCTAAAAATCACCCCCTAGCTTTTCAATACATGTCCCTGCACCTTAATTAACCTATTCTACCTATCCCTTTTTGTTAAAATTGTGTTTAGTGAAACTTTCAAAAAGTGCTTTTATTACCTTATCATTTGGGGCTTCTGGGCTCTTGAGAAGGGCGTTCCCTGTGGCTTCTTGCCGCCGCCTCTAGTGTAATTATTCACACCTCGATGGGCGTGATAATCCTTTTGCATGTTCCTCGGCCTCCACCATTGCAGCATAAGCCGGTATGACGCTAATCGCGTCATATCCGGCTATCACGACGTCGGTACACCCATTGGGTGTATCGAGGACCTCGCAATGCGTATTGCACATGCACAAGGTTACTTTTCGGCAGCTCATCACAGCGAATGTGAATTGCATTTCACCACATCCCGCCTCCATGTTCAGAGTACAGCAGCTGTAACTAATATAGCAGAGCTGTGTGCTACACCATGTTCCAAATTATTATACAAATGTTCTTTTGCTCTGATTTTCCTAAATTGTCAGTGAAAATGACAGTCAGTGTAATAAAAGTCAACACCCGTTAGAGTATACATCGAATTTTATTGAAGAAACCGCCCAATGAGAAAAGTAAAATCTTCAAAATAAAAAAAAAAAAACTCTAAATGCACTGTTCCAAATTATTAGGCCCAGTAGAGTTTCTAAACATTTGATATGTTTAAAAGAACTGGAAATGCTGATTTGTTGAATTTGCAGCATTAGGAGGTCACATTCACTGAAATAAAAAGCTATTTAACTCCAAAACATCCTAACAGGTCAAGTTACATATTAACATAGGAACCCTTCTTTGATATCACCTTCACAATTCTTGCATCTATTGAACTTGTGAGTTTCTGGAGAGTTTCTGCTTGTATTTCTTTGCATGATGTCAGAATAGCCTCCCAGAGCTGCTGTTTTGATGTGAACTGCCTCCCACCCTCATAGATCTTTTGCTTGATTATACTCCTAAGGTTCTCTATAGGGTTGAGGTCAGGGGAAGATGGTGGCCACACCATAAGTTTATCTCCTTTTATGCCCATTATTATGCATGAAGATGATTTTGCTCCTGAAGGCACATTTTTGCTTTTTGTACCATGGAAGAAAGTTCTCAGTCAGAAACTCTATATACTTTGCAGAGGTCATTTTCACACCTTCAGGAACCTTAAAGGGGCCTACCAGCTGTTTCCCAATTATTCCGGCCCAAAACATGACTCCTCCACCTCCTTGCCAATGTCACAGCCTTGTTGGAACATAGTGGCCATCCACCAACCATCCACTACTCCATCCATCTGGACCATCCAGGGTTGTTCGGCACTCATCAGTAAACAAGACTGTTTGAAAATTAGTCTTCATGTATGTCTGGGCCCACTGCAACCGTTTCTGCTTGTGAGCACTGTTTAGGGGTGTCCGAATAGTAGGTTTATGCACCATAGCAAGCCTTTGAAGGATCCTACACCTTGAGGTTCGAGGGACTGTTTGCTGGTTTATAAGGCCTTTTTAGCAACTGCTCTCTTAATCCGATGAACTTCCCTGGCAGAAACCTTCCTCAATCTGCCTTTATCTGCACATACACGTCTGCAAAAAAGCAAAAAACACTACTACACTTAAAACCAATTTGCATAATAATTTGGAACATGGTGTGTACAGAGCACTACATGTGCAATGTGGAGGGGGGGGGAACGCCATCCGAACCCTGACCTGCTCGCACTGTTCTGGCATGGTTTTGGTGTCCCTTAACGAAAGCCTTATGCATACTGATTTCTTTTTGCAAATGATGAGAAAAACTAAAGCCCAAAACTGGAGAGGGGAGCAGAAGTCACACTTTTTGCAGACTCAAAAAACTGTTACTATACTATTTGACTGTACTTCAGCAAAGTCATTAATACTCTTTCATTTTTTGTCATTTCACAGGGCATCAAAAATGTAAGCTGAAAACTGGGGGCAGAAGTCACACTTTTTGCAGACTCAAAAAACTGTTACTACACTATTTTTCAGTACTTGAGGAAGGTCAGTAGTACTCTTTACATTTTTTTAACTTAATTTCACAAGGCACCAAAAATGTAAGCCCAGGTTAGGCTGGGGTTCCACATAAGCCCTCAGTCCGTTTTTGGCTTCAGTTTTCTCTTTTTTTTTTTCTAAGTCCAAAAACTGACAGAAAACGGATTGGATGTAATAAACACCCTGTCCGTTTTTCTATGGAGCTCCAAACATTGCCCTGTCCGTTTTTGAGTCAAAAACGTTGCATGCAACGTTTTTGGCATCAGTTAAAAAACGCATGCGTTTTCATGCGTTTTTTTTAACATGGGGCCCTATGGGAAACGCATGCGCGAACGCATGCAAATGCGCACTTGCATTTGCGCATGCGTTCGCGCATGCGTTTTTTTAATGAAAAGTCCAAAAACGTTCAGGAGTGCAGGAGGGTCAAAAAGCACCCAGAAAAAAACGGATTGGTGATGAAAATCACTTCCAAAAACGGATTTCTATGTGTGACCACAGCCTATATTGGAAGGCAAAAGCTACATTTTTTGCAGGCCCAAAAAACTGTTACTTACACTATTTGGAAGTACTTGAGCAATGTGTGGTTACTGGGGAAGATTTAGCCCAAAAAAAGCTGTTGGTCTAATATACAGGTACTAGATAGCTACTCTGCTTTCTCCCTGCTTTAAAAGCTGTCCCTACACTATCCACACCTAGCAGAGATCTATCTTTGCCTCAATGTAACTCTTAAAAGAGATGTATCTATTTCGCAGAAACACTCTCCCTAGACACTGCCCCTATGCTCATTCTACGCTGGTTCCGGATCGACTGTACATAAGATGGCGGTGGCAGCCCCTATGATGCTGAGCAGCCAGCCAATCACAATCGCAAAACTAAGATGGCTATGGCATTACTGTGATTGGCAAGCTCAGCGTGTTTACTGGTTGAAAACAAGGTCGTAAACATGCAGGGCAGGTACTCGTATCGTGCGAGTTGAGTACACTAAATTTCCCTGAGTAGCCCGAATACATCACTGTTTGTGCTAGTAATGAATAGTGAAGAGTAGATTTGTTAACACTAGTAATAAAGGCACCATTTATCATTTCCAAAAAAAATGTGGCAGTAGTTCTTCCTCAAATATTTTAAAGATCACTATCGGAAGTCCGGTAGACCCCGGGGTTTTGTTGTTTGGCATTCCCCTTACCACCCCCGCCTGGGGGTCTTACTCCCAGGCTCACGCTTCTATTATAAACAACTCCATGCCCAAAGTGGACTTATAGAATCAATGTCGACGTTATACCTCGAAGCAGCCCATACATTCTAGCATCTACCCACTTAATATAGAATGTCTACAAACTTACTTTAGGACCTTTATGACATCATTGATCATGTGCCCTAAGGAGCCAATCACAGTATATGTACGTTTTCATTTAGGAGGAGCCCCACAGGTCATTGCCATTCCACACGTAGCATTTCAAATAAAACAACATAGGAGATACCTGGGTTGTCAGCTTCTCCAGAATTCCCTCCTCTGCTGCCCGGGCCCCTTACAGAAGTAAGGCCACTCAGGCCCTGATGGTGGCCCTGGACAGCATAAATGGACAACATGTTGTTGGTGTTTTGGCTAGAAAGCTGAAGCAGGTTTTGCGGGAACAATATACCTGCACAGTCTAGGCACTAATATATGCTGTCTAACAAGTTAGACTTTTGCTTTGAATTCCCATCTGATGTAAGACTTTGTTTTCTTTTAACTACCAGTATGAATCCAACGATGAGTTTTTGTACTGAAAACCTTTGTGTGCCTCTTTACTGCGTACCTGCCATTACCTACCAGTGGTAATCTCCCACAATATATTTAATATATATATGTATAAATATATAATGTATGGTATAACAGAGGCGGCCGTCACACTCATCAATATCGTGAGCGATATTGTTAGCGATCACGTGCATGCGCGATCGCTAACGATATCGCTCACATCGCTGGTGAGCTGTCACATCGGGTTACTAGGCGCTGCGCGGCGCTTAGTAACCCGACGTTTACCATAGATACCATCTCCCAGCATAGGCTCTGCCGCTGGGAGATCGTTCATCGTGGAAGCAGATTGAACAAGCGTTTATCGCTTGATATGAGCTCCGGCTCTCATATCTGCGATGTCACGATCAAGCGATTTTACATTGTAAAATCGCTTGATTGCACGTAGCGATGCACAAACGATATCGCTTAAGCGATCAAAAAGCAGATCACTTAAGCAATATCGTGCAGGACATTGAAGCGTGTGACGACCGCCAGAGTATAATAAGGTTGTTATGGATGTGATTTCCTGAACATTGTGCAGTGTCCATACAATGAGGCATCTTTTTTATTCGTAAAAATAATACTTGTAGGTTCTTTAACTTAAAACCTTTTTTTAATCTTATTTCAACAATACTCATTAGTGTAATCATAAAACATACAAGTCTTTCATTACTATGTGACAGTCCATACAAGGCGAGGATACAAAATTAACTTGTCAGTTCTCATATATTTCCTCTTATTATATGTAGTAATTATTTATTACATGAGATTATTTATGATTTACTATTTTTTTACCATTCAGATATTTAAAATATTGGATCCTCTCAGTGGAGATCTTCTACATTAAGATAATTCTCCTGAATGATCCATCAAGGATGGATAAGGACAAGATGGCGGAGAGGATCTTCCACCTCACCCTAGAGATCCTCTTCCTTGTTACTGGAGAGGTGAGAGATTGTGATGACAATGTCACATGACATCATTCTTATCTATGGACAGAATAACAGATGACAGAACTGGAGAGGTGAGGACTCTGGAAATGTCTGGAGACTGGAGATTTATTAATGTGTCTCTCCATAACCAGGATTACACAGTAGTGAAGAGCTCTAGTGATCTGTGCTGTCAGGACCCTGTGTCTGAGGGAAGAGCCCTGAGCCCAATCACGGGGCCTCCACCTCACCCCCTGATACATGAGGACATCAATGACCAGAAGATCCTACAACTCACCTACAAGATGATTGAGCTGCTGACTGGAGAGGTGACACTGCTGGGAATGCTGCTGCTGCTGGGACATTATACAGTAACGCTATGAAGGGATCGGGGGATGACAATGGTATCATTGTATGTGTCAGGTTCCTATAAGGTGTCAGGACGTCACCGTCTATTTCTCCATGGAGGAGTGGGAGTATTTAGAAGGACACAAAGATCTGTACAAGGACATAGTCATGATGGAGGATCCCCGGCCGCCCCTCACATCACCAGGTAATAGACAGGACTAAATACACACGGCCTATAATGATCTGTATGTAAAGAATGAATTCAGTCCCTGTATGTGTCTCCTCCAGGTCTATCCAGTAAGAGGACAACACCAGAGAGATGTCCCCGTCCTCTTCTCCCACAGGACTGTAAACAAGAAGATCCCGATGTTCCTCCGGATGATCAGGTAGATGGAGAGAAGGTGTGATGAGATCTCCCTATGATGTGTAGACGGCTGTGAAGGTCTTGTGCTCAGTCTTGTTTTATCCTCCAGTATTCTATGTTTTATACTTGTGTAATGAGAACGGTGGAGATGGCAGATTACAGCTGATCATAGATGGGACTTCTCCATCTGTCTGTGACTTTTACAATATGTGTTTCAGGGTGAAGATCTGACCGATATTAATACTACAGAGACATATGTGAGGGGTGATGAGTGGTGTAAAGAGGAGATTCCTACATATGACTACCCAGGTGAGTAGTAAATGTAGAGAAGTCACAGATTCTTCTCAGTCAGCGTTTGTGTCTGGTTATCTGCGGTGTACTCCGATGATGTCATAATCAAGTGGTCGCCGCTCTACACTAAACCAAAACTGTCCCCATGCTTTTGGGCATTGGAAGTCCTTCTGTTGTAGTGAGATCAGTTCCGGCGAGAGCTTACAGCCCAGAGCACGCACCCTATCCTCTGGAATTACTTTCCCAGATCTGTAAACTATAAAGCCAAATTACAGCGTATGGAGGATGTGGGGACAACTTAGAATATCATATGAAGAAAGATATAATCTGTATGGTGTGCCTTGCTTTTATGACGATACACCAGTCCATGTCCATTTTATCAACAGTATATGATCACATATAGACAATAGACACAGTATGTCAGCACGTTTTTTCTATATTTATCTAAGCGCAGCATAATGTAGGCAAAGAGACACTGAACCAATGATGTAATTCAAATTACAGTAATTTAAATTACTGGGTGTAGCAGTTCTGATACAAAGTTTTTAAACTGAGCAAGCAGCAGAGCTGTCTCCACTCACACCAGGCTCTCTATGTACATTTCTATAGACATTTGGCTGCTAAACACAGGAGGGGCGGAGTCTGACAAAGTGGCAAAGCCAGATAGTCACAGCAATGATAACCTCTGGGGTAATAAAACATTTAGTTTAAGTAAACATCAGCACACAGCGGGACATGTAACAACACATCCTTCAATTCTGTGTTTTAATCCCTACCTCATGCTGTCCTTCAATTACGTAGCAAAAACCTCCTGACAGATTCCTGTTATCACAAGAAATATTATACAATTACAATATTTTTCCCTTTCTTTTTCTATTTAATTGCATCCCTGACACCCACCCATTCAGAGCAGAGAGAAAAGAAGAGAAAACTCTTGGGGTACCTTTACACACGGCAACTTTTGGCGGTGATCGGAGGCAATCTAACGTGCGCGTGCACATTTTTCATGGTTGCCTCCGAACGCCGAAGGCGCTTTTACATGCCGCAATTTCGCCCTCAACCTAAGTCGATGTGTCGCCCTGGAAGTTGCCACACCAACATTGGGAAACATCCGATAGACTCCAGTCGCCGCTTCACACGCCGCAATCGCCAAAGGAATGTGGGCGTACATGGTTAGCGCCGCAAGAACATAGGTGTGACAGACTGGTGTATTCCGCGCCCCAAACACGCTGATTTTGTGGAGTCCACTGGGATGGGGTACTCGGTGCCGGACCGGGGTGCTGCTGGGGGATGTCACGGTGGTCCTGGTCCGGACCGTGTCCCGGGCCCGCACAATAAAATGGGGGTTATTTACCGGGGATTTGTGACTTGTGACGCCACCCACTATATGCGGCCAGTGATGGGGCCGCCGCTGCTGCAGAACCTCCGGGGATGGTGTTTTAGCAGCTTGGATGAAATAGTTCCAGTGGGTAGAACTGAGTTCCTCGGGGCAGTGATAGTAAAAAGTCAGTGATGGTTGTTATAGCTGATGCAGGCTAAGGGGATGATGTGGAGATGGCTCCTGTCAGAGTCAGATGGAGGACTCACAGTTCTTCATACCTGAAATCAGACACAG
Organism: Allobates femoralis; assembly: GCA_033576535.1. Lineage (NCBI taxonomy): Eukaryota > Metazoa > Chordata > Amphibia > Anura > Aromobatidae > Allobates > Allobates femoralis. Next base: position 470,296,880 of record JARQOC010000006.1, read on the forward strand.
ACAACGGAGCAGGGTTCACCCGGGTTTACTGTTCTTATTCTTCTGTCAAACAGGGCACGGTATAATACAGATCTTTACAGTTTCACTCAGTTGACTCCGGTACACTTGAACCCACTGCAGTCAGGTTATCTCTCCTAGACTCCTCAGTGCCTCTACTTGTCCTTTCAGGCTTATTCTCAGTGTTTCTCCTTAAAGTGAATTGCGGAGCGGCAGCTCGGTCCCTAATAACAGCTTCCCCCTAAATCTGTGGGCAGTAAGCCGGGTTCTCTCAGTCGCTGCTGTGCCCCCAATCCTCTGGTGGGAATACAGATCTGGAGTCTGTGTTCCCCGTCAGTTTGTCTGGGGCACCAGGTAAATCTTCAGCAGCCCTCAGAGCTGACACTCTGGTTTTAGCCAAACCACAGGTATCCCTATTTCTCAAGGGATCACCGGGTCCTTTCCTTCCCGTGTAACTTCCTAATATAATAAGGTAGGGTCTCCTGTCAGTCAACTGCCGGCCATCACATCTTCCCTGGACCTGATGGTGCTGGTCCTGTCTTTGCTGCTCGGCACCTGCCTACTTGGTCTGTTCAGTTCAGCTCACTCTGGCCTACTCGCTAACCGCTTCCTGTCACTCTCTTATATACCCATCCGTTACCATGACTACGCTCTATCCACTCATATCTAGCCTACTACCCCTTGTCTGCCTAGAGTCCCAGACTCCGGGTTAGGTCCCCATGCAGTGGATATGTGTGTTGAGGTGTTTATTAAACAAACTGTCTACCCTCCTGCCTGGCTGCAGTTACTACCTGTGGCCACCCTGACCGCAGGGGCGCCACAATTAGCCAACGCAATAGCGTTATGATTGGCCAGCCTGCGCAGGAAGGCTGGCTAATACATGACGCTATTGCCATTGTGTAGTGTGAATGGACAGCTGTTCAAATATGGCGCCCTGTGAAGGGACAGCCAATGGAAACACAGCAGCCACCACCATTCATCACTGACGGGGCGCGGTCTCCAGCACGCTGTGGCACGCCTCTGGGAAATCAATAGGCGACGCAGATTCCATCCCTATCCCTCCTTCACACGCCAAAAGCAGGGAATTTTGACTTCATGATTGTCTCTGATTTTGGAGCAGTGCTGTGAAATCGGAACCAGGCACAACCTTTTTTATCGCCACCAAATTCCCCAATTGCACACCGCAATTTCGAGGCAATTTCACGGCGATGGTGACGGGGCTACAGATTGGTGGTCGGAGGTCTATTGTTAAGATTGCCAACTGTTTTTGTGTCAGTAAATAAATTATTGTTTCTACATAACTTGCAATTTCTATGGATATTTTAAAAATGATAAAGAAATATATTTTGTAAGAAGTCTTTATTCAAAAATAATATATATATATATTTTTAGCAGGTGACTGTTCCAGGAGATCAGAACGAAAACGGATATCTGCAATTTTTAAATCGGATGACCTTGCGATCACACAAGATATAACTGAAGTGAATGCCATTACTCCAGATATACCATCACTGCCTCACAGCAAAGATCTATCATCAGATCCTTGTAAACAAGTCCCATCTTCTCATTCATCACAAACTGTTAGGAAAAACACAAATCACAAAAGAGGCATTAACAATCAAACTGCTGTAAAAGCAAAAAAGCCATTTTCAAGTCCAGAATCTAGAAAATGTTTGTCCCACAAAATGTCCTTTGTTACTCATAAACAGATTCACACACAGAAAAGATTTTCTTGTGGACAGTGTGGGAAATATTTTAACAAGAAATCAGTGCTTGTTTCACATGAGAGCGTTCACACAGGTGTGAAACCATATTTATGTTCAGAATGTGGGAAATATTTTGCAAGAAAATCAAATCTTGTTAAACACCATAGAATTCACACAGGAGAGAAGCCTTTTTCATGTTCAGAATGTGGGAAACGTTTTAACGTAAAATCAACTTTACTTACCCATCAGAAAATTCACACAGGGGAGAAACCATATTCCTGTTCAGAATGTGGGAAATGTTATGCAGATATAGCAAATTTTGTTAGACATCAGAAACTTCACTCAGGAGAGAAGCCATTTTCATGTTCTGAATGCGGTAAATGTTTTAATCAGAAATCAGATTTAGTTGTCCATCAGAGAACTCACACAGGGGAGAAACCTTTTTCATGTTCTGAATGCGGTAAATGTTTTAAGCAGAGATCAGCTTTAGTTGTCCATCAGAGAACTCACACAGACGAGAGGCCTTTTTCATGTTCAGAATGTGGGAAATGTTTTAATAAAAAATCAGCTTTAATTGTCCATCAGAGAAGTCACACAGGGGAGAAGCCTTTTTTATGTTCAGAATGTGGGAAATGTTTTGCGGATAAATCACATCTTATTAGACATCAGAGAACTCACACAGGGGAGAAACCTTTTTTATGTTCAGAATGTGGAAAATGTTTTGTAGATAAGTCAAATCTTGTTAAACACCAGAAAACTCACACAGGTGAGAAGTCATATTCATGTTCAGAATGTGGGAAATGTTTTAAACATAAATCAGATTTAGTTGTTCATCAGAGAAATCACACAGGGAAGAAGTCCTATATTTTACAAACTGTACAAGAAATCATATAACAGAGTCAAAATAATAACATCTGAATAAATGAGAAAGGAAAAGCAAGTAAAAACTTACATTAGAATTAAAATATATGCAGTTACTAATAGACATCTGTTATTTACCGTAAATTAGCATTAAATATATCACATTGTTCTATATTTATAATTCATTTTTAAAGATATATAGGAGGTAATATATTCTATGTTTTATCAGATCAATCAAGATTACCAACTTAGTTCAATTAAAATCTTTACTTTTATTAGTACATAAGTTATAAAGTCATTGACCCACAAACTAACAGACAATAGAACAACATATACATGCTATAGGGAAAACACTTTTTTTGTCACCGATATGAAAACCCTAAATGACCCTTCTCCTTACTCCTGCCTAGCAGTGGACATTATAGCATCCTAGACATATGATGCCCCCACTCACCGATGGCTTACCCTGAAAGATTCCTTTCACTAAGGGATAGGAGACAAGGGTTATTGGTATTAAGAAGTCCCGTTTTTTGAAACTTAGCTTGTGTTCCAAGAAATGTTCAAGGATTCTTATAACGGGCTCCTTTCAGTCGGTTTCTATTGGTTCCCAAGTTTTAAAAGACAAATCCTTCACACTTGACGCGTTTCGCCCTTTCTTATGTAATAGGGCTTCATCAGAAGTTTTGGGGATTATATTTATCGCTCTGTCTTGTAGCTCATATAACCAAAGCTCTGATGTTTTCAGTAGGTGATCAAAGCAGAGAAGGCGGAAATAGCCAGTGTAAAAGGTCCCTAAAGATAAGTTGTATTGCCCCAGAGCGAACATCCACTTTAATCGGCTTGAAGGCACATTACATCAGGTATTAAACTTTCTTCCAGAGTTGCCGTAATAGACGTATTGCAGTCTTGTCAGGGTATACACACATAAGGCAGTCAATGAACTCAGGAGATTCGTTTAAGAATGTCCGCTCAGGAAAAATAGAATAGCAGACATGATGGCGCACCAAAGTAACAGTAGGTGTGCTTCTGTGCAGCAGCCTGTGCACAAACCGACTGAAAGGAGCCCGTTATAAGAATCCTTGAACATTTCTTGGAACACAAGCTAAGTTTCAAAAAACGGGACTTCTTTATACCAATAAGCCTTGTCTCTTATCCCTTAGTGAAGGGAATCTTTCAGGGTAAGCCACCGGTGAGTGGGGGCATCATATGTCTAGGATGCTATAATCTCCACTGCTAGGCAGGAGTAAGGAGAAGGGTCATTTAGGGTTTTCACATCGGTGACAAAAAAAGTGGTTTCCCTATAGTATGTATATGTTGTTCTATTGTCTGTTAATTTGTGGGTCAATGACTTTTTAACTTTTGTACTAATAAACGTAAAGATTTTAATTGAACTAAGTTGGTAATCTTGATTGATCAGGGCAGCACGGTGGCTCAAGTGGTTAGCACTGCAGCCTTTGCAGCATTGAGGTCCCGAGGTCCTGGGTTCAATTCCCACCAAGGACACTAAGGACAACATCTGCAAGGAGTTTGTATGTTCTCCCTGTGTTTGCATGGGTTTCCTCCGGGCACTCCAGTTTCCTCCCACATTGTAAAGACATATTGATAGGATGTTTAGATTGTGAGCTCCAAGAGAGACAGCATTACTGATGTATGTAAAGTGCTATGGAATTAATAGCACTATATAAATGAATAAATTATTATTATTATTGATCTGATAAAACATTGTTTTATATTTACACTGACGAGCAAAAGTGTAAAAATATTTTCAATGATGGATTCTCCACCATCACTCACCATCCACTACAGCTTTGAGCATGAGGCTACCTTCATTTCATAGGCAATTATCTTGGCTATCTCATACATAAATTTGACTTGCAACTATTGAACATATGATTAGTCTGTTATACACATTCTTGCCATGTCACTGCATTACTGTTTTGCTCTTCATAGATTCATAGTTTTTAAGGTTGAAGGTAGACTATAATTCTAACTAATTTGTAGCACATTTCTTGGTCCAATTATTCCTCAATATTTTCTTTGCTAATTGATTCCTGTTGGTCAAACAGGTGGAAGTGACCTTTGGAGCGATTTATATTTGTGTGGACCATGATGCTTGCTTCATTCTGATATAAGTTCATCTAGTTCAACCCATAACTTAACATGTTGATCCAGAGAAAGGCAAAAAACCTCATGGTGAAAACACTAAGCTGCATATTGGGGAAAAATAATATTTCCTGACTCTATATGGCAATTAGACTAGTTCCCTGGATCAACGCCCCATACATGACCGGTATTATTATAGTCTTCAAGAAAGGCATCCAGGCCAGTTCTTAAATGTTAGTAGTGACTCACTCTTTACAACCTCATACGGCATAGAGTTCCATAGTCTCACTGCTCTAAGGCTGCTTTCACATCAGCGGTAATCGCTGATCGCGGCATTTGCGGTGAAAAAAACGCAACTACCGTGATTACCGCATAACGGCCGCACTTGTGGTTCACCTGCGGCAAGCCCCATGCAATCTCTATGAGGCTTGCGGCAGGTGCGGCAAGTGCGTTACAGTTGCAGTTTCGGCACTTGCCGAAGATGCGGCTGCGAAAAAAACGCAGTCAGCCGCGGTTTTCTCGTGGCCACAAGTGCCGAAACCGCACTTGCCGCACCTGCCGCAGACTTACTGCAAGCCCCATAGACATTGCATGGGTTTGCCGCAAGTTAACCGCAAGTGCGGTCGTTATGCGATAATCATTACCGCTGATGTGAAAGCAGCCTAACAGTAAAGAGTCCGTGTCTGTGATTATGCTTAAACCTTCATTCCTTGAGACATAGAGGATGCCCCTTTGTCCCTGTCGCAGGCCTAGGTGTAAAAAATATCTTTAGAAAGGTTTCTACACTGCCCCCTCATGTATTTATACAATGTAAAAAGATCACCCCTAAGCCTTCGTTTTTCCAAGCTAAATAACCCCAAGTTTAATAACCTGTCTTGGTATTGCAGACCCCTCAGTCCTCTAATAACCTTGGTCGCTCTTCTCTAGACCCGCTCTAGTTCAGCTATGTCTTTCTTATACACCGGAGACCAGAATTGTACACAGTATTCTAAGTGTGGTCGCACTAGTGACTTGTATAGAGGTAAAATTATGTTCTCCTCATGAGTCTATGCCTCTTTTAATGCATCCCATTATTTTATTAGCCTTGGCAGCAGCTGCCTGACACTGGCCACTAAATGTGAGTTTATCATCTACCCATACACCCAAGCATTTTTCTGTGATAGTTTAACTCAGTCTTCCACAATTATGTACATAATTATAAATTGTATTTCCTCTGCTCAAGCCCTTACATTTATCCACATTAAATTTCAATTGTCATTTCTCAGCCCAAGCCTCCAGCTTCATAAATCCTCCGATAATAAAAAAAATTATTATCCTCTGTATTGATTACCCAACAGTGTTTAATATCCTCTTCAAATTCTGAAATTTGACTCTGTATGCTCATTACAAGTTCATTCATATTTATTATGTTTAAAAGATATCATCTCTAATGTGAAACCAGGTGACCACTCAGAGGCGCCGACATCGCCCCTTTACATTAGGCGACGCAGGGGCGATATCGGCGCCGATAGGCCATGCCCCTATATCGCCTAATACATCAGCGGTGCCGTCGCCAGGTGTGACGGCACCCAAAGTGTTCAGCAAATATATCTATTTTAACTCTTTTTTCTTCAAAATGGCCTCTCTATTACCTCCGCTCCTCAAAGGAGGCACATGGTCAATAACTCTAAATTTGATCTCAGTATCTTTATGATCCTTCTCAACACAACGTTTCGGTACTGGAAGGTCCAACCGTTTTTTCCAATCGAGTATTTGTGTTG
>JARQOC010000006.1:470903406-471125926 GCA_033576535.1 Allobates femoralis
GTGACAGTGTCTGCAGATTGGTCTACCCTGCCTATCATAATGGTCAGATAGTCTTTTCCCTGATTGGGATTGATATTCTCGGTTGAGGCTGTCAACAGGGAGTGTTAAGGCCACATCACACACTTCAATAACGCTAACGATATCGCTTAAGCGACATGCTTTTTTGATCGCTTAAGCAATATCGCTTGTGCGTCATTGCGTGTAACCGAGTGATCTTGCAATGAAAAATCGTTGATTGTTTGGTTGAAGATTTGTGAGCAGGACCTCAAATCCGTTGTTCATCGTTCAATTAACCTGCGTTCAAGCTGCTGCATCGTGCTGTGTGACAGCTCTCAAACGATCTCATTCTCGACTTCGCCTATTCCTGACGCTAGATGGTGTCGATCACTGAGTAATGCGCACGATCACTGGCAGGGGCTGGCTGGCAAGTTTTACCCCGGGTGGCAGGGCAGTCCACTGTATCCAGAGGCCAAGTGAGGAGCGGGTGGGGGTGCCGTCACTGCCAAGTGAGGAGTGGGGGGGGGAATTTGCCAGGGGGCTGGCTGACGCTGCATAACGCACCTGCATAACTGCTCCTGCTTCAACTGCCTCCAGTCCAAGTCTCTGTCAGCCACCCTCCGCTGACGCCCGTGGCCCGCCTGCTGCTTCCTGGGTCCCGCTGTCAATCAGGTGAGTGCGGCGGCTCCCACCGCACCGCGCCACCTCGCGGCCGCTCTCACTATCAGGATGGCCCTAAACTATCATTAAACCACCGGCCTGGGGGGAAAATGCCGCCCTGTCACCTGGCCCAGTCCGCCCATGATCGCTGGCGCGTTGCCAAATTTGACATCGTTAACGAGATCTATGCTTGTGACACCGCACAAACAATATCAATAAATTGTTCTAGCAATCTCGATCACGTGACTTTCCAGGTGATATTGTTATTGAGATTGAAGCGTCAAGTGGCCTTTAGTGGAGTTACAGAAGTGGATCCTTGTTGCTGAATCTATAAAGTGTCTGTTTGTCTGTAAACTTTGGCTAGACCGCTAGCTAATTCTGCAATTTGTTTCTGCAGTTCCTCTATGGAATTAGTAGTAGAAGCTGGTGCCTGTGCCACTTGCACAATTGAAGCATTTTTAACAGAAAATCACTAGAAGAAGTGGTTGGTTCTGGCTTCTTGCTTTTTGGACAGAGTTCTCTCCTTAGTACTTGCACAGTCCCTGCATTTCTTTTGGTTCTTTCTGTGTAATGGCCCTCCAGGGCTCTTGCAATGACAAAGCGTAATCATGCAGGGGTTTGTTAGTTTTTTGTATTTTACTGACAAAAATCGCATTTTTAGTTCGGATATGGTGCAGACTTCAAATATTTGCAGTAGTCTTGCAATAATTAGCTCTACAGTTCTTTTCTGCGATCTGGGCCAGGACTTCTCTCAATGCTGCCCTTTGGAGCTGAGCAATCAGCATTTCTACTTTCTTTTCAATTGCTATGGGATACAGGCGAAACATAGCAGACATTTTCTCATTAAAGTCTTTAAGAGTATTTGTCTCTCCACTATAGTGAGGCAACCACGGAGCTCCTAAGTAATACGGCATGGTGAATGGCATAAATGCAGGGGTAGCGGTATCAGGAGATTCTGTATCCCTGCTATCTGATGTGGCAGATTTCATGTCTGGCATACACAATATTATATATATATCTCACAAGTCTATCTGCAGGCTTTGGACTCGCGGTTCAGGCATATTTTTCTTTTCACACAGGAATAATAGGTGTGGATCAGGTTTTCCAAACTTGATGATGACAGTCAATATAGTATTAAGGCACATAAGATTGATCCTGTTTCTGGACGCCACTTATTTGCCGCAACCTCTATCAGGTTTGCAGGGACTGGGAATTCGGAGATGAATCCTGTCATGGTGTCTCCAATGGCTCCGGCAATCCTCAGGTTGGGAGGCAAATGTAAAAAGGGTTAGATAACTGGGTGTACTGCAGGGGCTGGTTTCTTAGTCCAGCTATTGAGTAGCTGAGATGGTTGTAGTCCCTTAAGAAACACGGACACCATCAGTTTTTTCACGCTTCCAGAGGAAGGCGCCCTAGAGTGGACCCACTGGGCCATGGTACTGAACTCCCCTGGGTGAGCTGGTCCTAGTTGATCCAACCCCTATACAGGGATTGTCAGGGGCAAGCCCAGGGGGTCTAAATACCACAACTGCCATTACCAGAGGGGCGGCTCGTAGGGTTAACCTAATGGCGGTATGGCAGAGGAGAACCGGAGGTACCAGAGCCCGAGGTACGAGCAGGACTGGAAGAATTACCCACGAATGAGAGAGCACAAGGAGGGCCTGACTAACAGCCAGATATGCACAAGGCAACTAACACAATAATCAGGCACCTCCCAACAGCGGAGGCGGCCTGATATACTGGAGGACGGACAGCTATTGGTCGAGGGCAGTGTCAAGCTGAGCCGTGCCGGCCTCTAGATCCACAGGGGAGGAACGCGGCCGCATCCAATGCACTGCTCTTTACACCATCCACTGTAGTGTGCTGGTGTGAGAACCCTGGTGGCAGACAGGAAGGGGACCTGGCGATGGCTCCGAGACACCACACGCCTGGACACCGGATGCCCTACCGGCGGTGCAGGAGAGAACGCAGCGTCAGGAAAGGTGAGTGGGGGAGCGGTGCCAGGGGACCTAACAAGTTTTTTGAATGATTAGAAACTTTTACTCCATATTCAATGCAGTTAACAGTGAACATTAATGAAGTCTCCCTCTTGTTTAGCTCTGAGAGTTTCTTACCAGCGGGGATCTGTATAAAGTTCTCTGTATTATTCTTTACTGGTCGTACTCTCTACAGGACAGGAGTGAACAGGTGATGTAATTTCTCCTAAACTCACAGTGCTCGCATCCTCACTATTGTGTCCTCCATCCATAGCAGCTACTCTCAACTGCCGAAAAATTCCTCTCTGGTTGCTAAGGGACCTTTGACGGTATAAGGAAACTGTAGTTCAGAGAAAGGCAAGCAGAGGGCAGTGTAGGATTAGACAGGCTACCACTCTCAGAGCTTAAGTGCAGGAGATACAATACATAACATTATAAAACATCATATGGCAAACTCTGGGTCAGGGAGAAGGAAGCCAGTGGTGATCGGTCGCAGAGCTCGTGAGACATCACAATATCACGTGAACCCTGAACTGCAATCTCAGACTGAGCTGGAACGGCGGCAGCACTGGAGATGAGTACGGGGTTTATTATTTTAACAGGCGGAAGGTGTTGTCCTACTAGTAGACAACCCCTTTAAGATAAATTTCATTGTATGTGGGGAAAAAAAGCCAAAAAGAGAACATTCTGGTCTAGATAAAGTTAGAGAAAAGCAAAAAGACAGCAGCCATTATTATGAGACAGAAAGAGAGGCCTCTTATATTATATCTGAGGCACAGTGGCGTAACTACATTGATGCGGGCCCCGGTGCAGGATTTGCCCAGGGGCCCCTCATGTGAGGACTGGGGGGGGTGCTAGTGGGAATTTTTGGGTGTTCAGCTTGGCCCCCCTCATATGATGAGCGGGGGGAGTGGTGGGGGGGTTTGCTAGTGGAGTTTCACCGCTTCACCGCTGCCTGTCACTTGGCGCCGTATGCCTGCAGCGTCCCGCGGTCGGCAGTCAGGAGGGGTGGGCAGAGCTGCAGGAAGTGAGGTTTCTCTCACTTCCTGTCCTCCCTCCTCTCCAGCCGGCGCTATCGCGGTCGTGGCGGCCGGCTATAAGCACGGGACACGGGGCCCCCCCCCCAAGGGGGCGGACCCGGTCTCAGCTGCGACCGCTGCGACCGCGGTAGTTACGCCACTGCTGAGGCACATAGAGAGGGGGGGCTCTGTCCCCCAATGACACATCCCAATATATCATCATGACAGGCGGGGGCTAACAATGGTGTCTGAGAACGGTGACATTATAAATATAATGCAAAAAAACACAACTACGATAAGTAACGAGATAAAAGGTTCTACTGGAATAATGTGGTCCAGGAATATCTCCATTACAATGTACAGCTCAGACCGCAGAGAACAGCTTCATTGAAGGTGAAAGATATGAGCGGTGAACTCAAAATCCCCCACGAGCAGTGACCCCCACAAGGGCAGAACCCAGGATAATCCCTATATATAATAACCCCAAAAAACATTATATTCCCCCCAACATGAAATCACCTAAATAGTCTGAAGGGGTTACTGTGTCCAGTAATGGGGAATGGTCACATACCTCCACCTGCAGAGCCGCACACTACATATATGGCTGCCCTATGCTTACAGGACCTGTGATGATGTCATATGGAGGGGAGGAGTCAGGGGTCACATGATCAGCTCCATCCCCACATTTCCGTATAGCCAGCTCTAATCTCGGAATCCCAGAAGTCATCCTAGAAAATTCACCAAGCTACAACAAACCATCTTATAATGCGCTTCAACAACTGATTTGTCCTTTCTATCCGACCATTAGTTTGAAGATGGTAAGAAGAGGAAAATGACAAATCAATCCCCAATTTCTTACAAAATGCTCTCCAGAATTTGGAGACAAATTGCACCGTCTTATCAGATACGTATTCCGTGCGACCTTACCACATAATTGATGAGAAACCTACAACGCGCTTCGACATTAGGTAACCCTGTTAATGGAAGGAGGTGGGCCTGTTTATTGAATTGGTCAAGTACCACCCAAAAATAACAGTTCTCCCATGAGACGAAAGGTAAATCAGTTTCCAAATTTGGGTCTTTTTCTTTGTAGCCGACGCAGATAACACCAGAGCTAGCTCGTATTGGCAATGTAGGTTCATCCTATCGATCACAAATTGTATGGTCGGTGCAATGGCCGCTCTCCATTTGGATGCCACTACTAGTCTAGTTGCTATAAACAAATGTGAGAACATTCCTCTCAACTCATGCGGGATCTCATTCAAACCAATATGCAATAGAACCATACTAGGTTGGAGGATCATCCGAATCCCAGTAACCTCAGCTATCACGTCCTCTAGGTTAGCCCAGAATCTTTTTAATTTCGGGCACGACCACCAGACAACCTACAGTGAAAATGCTAGTGCTACTTTGGTTTAGGGCAGGGATGGGCAACTCCAGGCCTCGAGAGCCGTACACAGTGCAGGTTTTCTGTACATCCTTAGCATTTGACAGTTGGTAATTGAATCTCCTGCACAGGTGATGGTTCCAACTGTCAAATACTAAGGATATCCAGAAAACTTGGACTGTGTGCGGCCCTCAAGGCCTGGAGCTGCCCACCCCTGATTTAGGGTCTGACACCCCCTGCTCTCGATGAACCCTGCTCTTTGGATAGCTCATATGCCATTTTAACATTCAGGAACCTGCACTTTAGCAGGTCATATTATGTTAAGACCTTTGACCTAAGTAATCTACAGTTGTGTATCTAGGTGTACATCCCCCCCACTCCCTCTCCTCCTCCTCCCTTCTCTTTGTCTTTCCTTTTACCCCTCTTCTTCCCAGCCTATCCTATGTTTGTATGTATGTCTGTTTTTTTAAGTATTGTTAAGCTGCACTGTTTGCGGAAATTATGTGTCTAACTGACTATAAAAAATTCAATAAATATGATTTTGGGAGAAAAAAAAAAAGGTAAATCAGTAATGAAATCCATGGACAAATGAGTCAATGGTCTTTCTGGAATTGGCAATGGAGCCAATTTCCTGGCTGGCTAGCTATGATAGACTTTAGTATGTTTGCAAGTTTCACAAGCAGATACAAAATCTTTAATATCATTAAATATGAATGACTACCAAAATAGTCTACCAGGGTGACCAATCAAAATGGAATCATGAAAATTCTTGTATCAGACAATCTCAGGTACACAAGAACAACTAATTTGGACTCTGGAGTAGTTGAAACAATGACAGAGTTTTACGGATTTCTGTTTCCAACTCTGAAACCACAATAAGGCTGCGCAACAAAGTATCAGCCTCCACAATTTTAGACCTCAACCTGAACCTGATAGAAAAATTGATTCTAGAGAAAAATAAGGGCCATCTCTTTGGCTAATTGAATATAAGCTAAATTTTTGACCTGTCACAACCGTGACTAGAAGAATAGCTCCCTCCAAAAAATGTTCGAAAGCTACAGTAATTTGACAGTGAGCAACTCACGATTCCCAACATCATAATTTCTTTCAGCAGATGAGAATTTCCTAGAAAAAAAGATGCATATGGCCGCAAGTTGGTCAGCGATTTGGAAACTTGAAACAATACAGCCCCTACCATGATTTCAGAACCATCCACTTCCACAATGAACAGCTTGTGGAGATCGGGTTAGATTAAGATTGGAGTGGACGATAACATTCTTTCAATTTAATAAAGGCCCCAACAGCATCTGGCGACCCAACCCTAAGATCTGATCCTTTACCAAGACATGTCCTATGACAATAAGGGCTTGATTTAACAACATCCTGTCAATGGCAGCAACTAGAATGGGTCCTTCCAACGTTACTGTCCCTAATTCTAGTTTCAAAACTAGTCCTGAATCAATGAAGTTGGCTGCAGACAACGAAAGCGAATGCTGATAATGAATGATTTTACAAAAGTAGTTCCATGTTCAGCAGTACTTTATATGAGAACTAAAAAGGTTGCTGGAATTCTAGGTGACCTCCATGACAATCACCCATAATTAGCAAATCCTTCAGGCTGGCCTCATACTTGCGTTTGTGTCTGCATGCGCAGGGCATGCAGACGCAAACGCAGTGCAAAGCAGCATATACTTATATGAACGCAACGGAGAATCTCCGCATGCGTTCACATTAGTATGGTGCCCGGGCAGCCAATCAGCTGTCTCGGGGGCAGCCGAGAGGAGGAGATCAGCGGTGGAGATCTCATCCTCCTGGCCACAGCTGCTCTCCCGCCAGTGTCAGCGCGGGAGATTTGAATAAACAGCTGATCTGACAGCTGTTTAAATCTCCTGTGCCGACACCGAATAGGCAAATCAGCTGTCAGATCAGCTGTTTCTCCCCGCTGACACCAGCGGGAGAGCAGCGGCGGCTGTAGTCTAGTGCGACCACAATAGAGTCCAAGATCGCATCAACATCCCTTCTCAATGACCCTAGAGCTGTCTGCTCCTACCTACATAGGTTCCACCTCTAATTGGATGGACTCAGGATGAATGATCTAAAATCCCTGACGTTCATAACGTCTCTCCATATTTCTCTTTCAGATGTTTTTATTATTCCACAAGAAAGTAAACATAACTATGTTAGGATAATGTTAATTTTGGTATACAAATTGATATAAAGTATTATTACATAATCAATATTTGTTTGAAAGAAACAAAATAAAGAAAGAGAAATCGAAAAATATAAATAAAATAAAACGTAAAACTAAATTTGAGGAATGTAAAATAACAAACTATTTACAGTTTGACACGATGATTATATGTATCAGAAAATCTAAACATCTCTCAACAAATAATTTTCAATAAAAGGAAATAATTAGACTAAATTAAATCAAACGGAATGTAAGATTCGGTGCATACATTTGGACCCAATTCGTCCACTTTTCCATGTATTTTAGTTTAGTTTAACACAACACACGAGCACTACGTTAAAATCCCCAAATAAAATCAAAGAACCTTTACGGCATGTAGAACTTAAATCCATCAACTCCCTCACAAATCCAATCTGGCCCTTATTAGGGGCATACAAATTAACTAGAGTATAAGGCTGTGTACTCACGGTCCGGAGGAGCTGCATGTTGGATGCTGCTCCTCCGGACCTAAGGGAAGCCGCGGGTGGCCGCAGGGAGACTGCAGCCGCCCTGTACTCACTGTATGCGGCGGGTGCAGAGCGGCTTCTCCCTGCAGTCTCACTGTGGCAGCCGCTTCTGACATGCTGAGGAGGAGCGGACTGGCGGCAACCCGCACCGTAGCTCCAAACACGCTGCTGGCGGGTTAAGCATAGCGAGGATGGGATTTATTGAAATCCTATCCACTATGCTTGTACTGTACTACGCAACGTTTTGGACGCAGCGGCAAGACGCTACGTCCAAAACGCTGCGTATACTGATCGTGTGCACGCACCCTTATAAATAGCCCCAAGCCTACAAATCAAAATGATGCATCTCCCCTTTGCATCTGTAACAACATTCTCCTGTTCAAATTGGATATTATTTATTATCAAAAAAGGCAACACCCGCTTTCTTTTTCTTATGAGAAGCTAAGGTAATAGAGGAATACAACTTATTTCCAAATTTCGGAGGATTATCATCAGAAAATTTCGTCTCCTGTAAACCTGCAATATCGATTTTAAATTTAAATAAGTCTCTCCGCAACAAATACCTCTTCGGAGGAGAGTTTAATCCATTTACGTTAAGGGAGATTACACTAATAGCCATATAGGTAAATAAATAAGATAATGTCAGTAAAAAGAATTGTAAATTGTAAAGCCAGGAGATTCGGAAAAAAAGGTATGAAATATTCATCGTGTCAATAGTTACCAAAAAGAAAAGACACTAACGGACTGTATGGAGCAGTCAGAAACAACTGATGAGAAATAGGTCCTTGGGGAGAAAAAATGGCTTCAAAATGAAAAGTGTCATTTAATCGTGTGCATGTGTTCAAGTAACTGACTGGTCAC
This sequence comes from Allobates femoralis, assembly GCA_033576535.1. NCBI lineage: Eukaryota > Metazoa > Chordata > Amphibia > Anura > Aromobatidae > Allobates > Allobates femoralis. The sequence goes on from JARQOC010000006.1 coordinate 470,912,004, forward strand.
TAATTCCAAGATCTTTCAGCAGTCTAAGTCCCTCCTGCAGTCCCTCTATCATATAAGAAGTAGTATCTCGCTTGAAGTTCAGTTTGGTTTGAGAGTACCATCTATATATTACACCATTAGCACGCAGTATCTAGGTAATGGGCATCAAAGTTTTTTGTTTACAAATTATTGACCAAATGGGGAATTATAAGAAAAGTCAGCGTATTTAGATATTCAACCTCAATATCCCGTACCGGCCACTGTCAGAGCCAACCAAAATAGAAGTTGAACCCCAGCAGCGCCAATACACTGTAACACAACCCACACCAGGCAAGAAAGCAATTAATTTAAACAAGCATATACATATTCTTGAAATCTGCTCCACATTCCGGGATTCCCAGGGTCTGCAAAGCTCGTGATTGCCGGAGGCCCTCCGATCTCACTTGCCCACGTAGAATCCTCAAATGCTGGGAGTTGAATATTGTAGAAAAGTCTCCAGCAATATGCATATACCAGATGTACTGGACCAGTACAATTGTTTAATATTGTGAATGAACTAGTAATAAATCCAAACTTGTCCAATATGGTGTAATAGGCACCAGTTAATGAAAATAGGATCCAGGTGAAAAAAAGACAATATAATCTTCAGAAGAGTAAACTGAGAAGAGTAATAGCAGTGTTTAATTGTAACTTCTACAGAAAATCCTGAGAAAACGACCAGAAGTGTCCATTAATTGTATGGGTAATGCAATAGTACACTAAGCTGCAACACTTCTCCTTAGATGACAATGCAGGACAAAGGTGCAGTAAAAAATTGTGCGATATGTAGAGAAAAGCAGGTCTTTTATTTAAAATGGACCAAAAGTTGCAATCCACAATGTATACAGCTGTGAGGAGCCAGCTCTTCTTAAATAGTGAGAGAAGCAGAGGCAGAGCAGTAAGCAGCAATAGGCAGAGAGGCATTTCCGGGGTAGTTTCTGCTGGCCCTTTAAGACTTGCCACACTGCTGCACCCTAAGCACACTCTTGAGAGCTCAGCCGTGCATTCGCGGGACTTAGGGGAAGCAGATGGAGCCATGGCAAGCAGCGCAGTGAGCATATGGGCACTCCTGACACTTGGAGTTCAGGGGTGCTAAAGGTATAACACAGGGTAGTCAAACATTCCGAGTTCAGATACAGCATGTACTAAGGGAGTAGACAAAGGCGTTGTCAAGTCAGAATTCAGTGTCAGAATACCACGAGGATAGCACATCAAAGCAAAGGGACAAAGCTAATGGATGGACAGAGTAGGTCCCATGTATGGCAGCAACAGATCAGAACACAGTGTAAAGATGAACAAAGCCAACATGCACCAATGAGCAAAATGCTATAACTGGGACTAACTGCTCAGCTAAGTAGCTGGATGTAATGTACTGTAGGATTACTCAGGGATCTATTATCAGATGGGAGCACAGACAAACTGAAACCAATTTAAAGGTGAACAAGTCTATATTTAACACACGTGACAGTTTATAAACTTGAGATGCAGGAAGGAGCAAGTTCAACAAGAAGCAACAAACAGGAACGTCTCTTTAGAAGCAACTCTCATCAGAAAGTCCATGAGTTTGATAACTCCCAGAAAGGCCTGTGATAGTAGCTATAAGAACAAGTCCTGAACTTCAAACTGCAATATAACTAAGTAAAGTCCCGCAAAAGTCCAGAGAAACTACAACTGCACAAAACAAACAGGTAAGCTGCAAAACTTACATGCACTCAGGGGTTACATATCACCAGGCAGGCAGGCTGAAGCAGAGTCTGAAGCACACGGCACAGAAGCAGGTTTGCAGGAGAAGCACTGAGGAGGTGTGGTAGCTAGAGAGGACTGCAGACACTGGAAAGCCAGAGTGGAATGCCAGAGGAGGTTCACTTGAGGACCACAAGAAGCAGGGAGCCAGGGATTCAACTGAATACTAGAGCATGGCTATAGGGTAGGCTGAGATTTATAACGGCAGAGAGGAGGATCACATGAAGTAGCGAACACCATTTTGATAATGGTCAAGATGCACAAAATACCAATAGAGGCCCCTTGAGGCTTGTGCCCATCATAATGGTATTCAAAGGAGACCATGATTGGTGTGAAAAAGTGTTTGCCCCTTCCCGATTTCTTATTCTTTAAATGATTGTCACACATAAATGTTTTAGATCCCCAAACAAATTTAAATATTAGACAAGATAACACAAGTAAATACAAAATGCAGCTTATAAATGGTCTTTATTATTAAAGGAAAAAGAAATCCAAACCTACAGGACCCTGTGTGAAAAAGTGATTGCCCCCACCCCTGCACTAGATCTTTGAGTGTGAGACTACCTTTATTTTTTAGTATAAGAAGATGGCGTGCACACTGAGGTTTGTTTCATATGCAGAGGTGCTAATTGAGAGGTCTAGGTGGACCCATGTTTGACATCAGAGAAAATGACAATTGCACACTCCTTTTTGAGATGCAAAGTGTTTTTATTTCAGGAGCAACAGAAGCAACGCGTTTCGGTCCACACTGGACCTTGATCACGCCAGTTGCCTTTGTTGGAATGTTCTCCTAAGGGAAGCGGACTTGCTTCACCCTATATTTATTTTTCATTTTGTGAAAAAACATACTAGTCTAGTAGTTGCAATTCGCAGCATAGGGGGCCCAAAACATTTGGGTCTCTCCATGCTGAGGATTCCAGCCCCCTAGCTGCCAAGTTGTACCTGGCTGGCAACCAAAAATACGGCAAAGCTCCATGTCATTTAATTTGTAGAATTTAAAAAAAATTTAAAAAAATGACATGGGGCTCTGCCATATTTTTGGTCCAGCCAAGTACAACTTGGCAGCTACGGACTGCCACCAGCCCCCAGCTGCCTCATTGTACCTGGCTGGCAACCGAAAATACAGTGAAGCCTATTTTTTTTTTTGTTTCTAGAATTATTTCTAGAAAATAAATGACATAGAGCTCCACCATATTTTTGGTCCAGCCAGGTACAACTTGGCAGCTACGGACTGCCACCAGCCCCCAGCTGCCTCATTGTAATTTGTGACGCATCTGAGGGTTCAAAATGTCACTATGCATCTAGATACGTTCCCTGGGGGGTCTAGTTTCCAAAATGGGGTCACTTGTGGGGGAGCTCCAATGTTTAGGCACACAGGGGCTCTCCAAACGCGACATCGTGTCCGCTAACAATTTGAATGGAAATCAGCTCAAATTGTTAGCAGACACCATGTTGTGTTTGGAGAGCCCCAATGTGCCTAAATATTGGAGCTCCACCACAATTGACCCCATATTGGAAACTAGACCCCCAGGGAACATATCTAGATGCATAGTGAGCACTTTGAACCCCCAGGTGCTTCACAAATTATTGAAAAAAAAAAAAAACATATTTGCGGAAAAAAAGTACTTTTTCATTTTTACAGATCAATTTGTGAAGCACCTGGGGGTTCAAAGTGCTCACTATGCATCTAGATACGTTCCCAGGGGGTCTAGTTTCCAAAATGGGGTCACTTGTGGGGGAGCCCCAATGTTTAGGCACACAGGGGCTCACCAAACGCAACATGGTGTCAGCTAACAATTTTAGCTGATTTCCATTCAAATTGTTAGGGTACACCATGTTGCATATGGAGAGCTCCTGTGTGCCTAAAAATTGGAGCTCCCCCACAAGTGACCCCATTTTGGAAACTAGACCCCCCAGGGAACGTATCTAGATGGGTAGTGAGCATTTCGAACCCCCAGGTGCTTTACAAATTGATCTGTGAAAATGAAAAAGTACTTTTTTTTTTTTTTTTCACAAAAATTTTCTTTTAGCCTAAATTTTTTCGATTTCACATGAGCAACAGGATAAAATGCATCCTAAAATTTGTTGGGCAATTTCTCCTGAGTACACCGATACCTCATATGTGGTCATAAACCACTGTTTGGGCGCACGGCAGAGCTCAGAAGGGAAGGAGCGCCATTTCACTTTTTGAATGTAAAATTAGCTCCAAAATTCAAATTGCGCTCCTTCCCTTCTGAGCCCTGCCGTGCGCCCAAACAGTGGTTTATGATCACATATGAGGTATCGATATACTCGGGAGAAATTACACAACACATTTTAAGATCCATTTTATCCTGTTGCCCATGTGAAAATGAAAGAATTGAGGCATAAAGAACATTTTTGATAAAAAAAATTAAAATATCCATTTTTTGTTCCTACTTTGCTTTAGTTCCTGTGAAGCACCTGAAGGGTTAATAATCTTCTTGAATGTAGTTTTGAGTAGCTTGAGGGGTGCAGTTTTTTTAAATGGTGTCACTTTTGGGTGTTTTCTGTCATGTACACCCCGCAAAAGGACTTCAAATGAGATGTGGTCACTAAAAATAATGGTTTTGTAAATTTTGGTTGAAAAATGAAAAATTGCTCATGAACTTTGAACCCTTATAACGTCCTACCAAAATTTTTTTTTTTTCAAAATTGTGCTGATGTGAAGTAGACATGTGGGAAATATTATTTAATAACTTTTTTGTGTCACATAACTCTCTGGTTTATCAGAAAAAAAAAATGTGAAAATTGTGAAATTTTCAAAATTTTTGCCATATTTTTGATTTTTTCACAAATAAACACAAAAATTATTGACCTAAATTTAATACTAGCATGAAGGCAAATATGTCACAAAAAAAAAAAAAATCTCAGAATCCCTAGGATCGGTTGAAGCGTTCCAGAGATATAACCTCATAAAAGAGACACTGGTCAGAATAGCAAAAAATGCCAAGGTCTTTAGGGTCAAAATAGGCTGGGTCCTGAAGGGGTTAAATCGGGCTATAAAGATAATAGCGAAAAATGTAGGCAAACTTTGCTTGAAACCAAACCTAAAGAATCCATGAAAGAAACTAAACCTCTTTTCGCTACCACGTCTAGTGACGAACTTAGTCAGATAAAAAATATGACAAATACATATTTACCTATGTTGAGGATAAACCCTTTTCTGAATTAAATGATTGAACAGCGCCGTGTCTTTGTTGCTTTGTAAGTCTCTGAGTTGAAGAGACAGACAACAATAATAGAAAGTAAATATAATAGTAATATAACTTACTGGAACTTCTGGAAGTAAAGGGAGGTCAAGACTATCCGAGGTCAGGTCCAGGAAATGGCGCAGTAACAGAAAGGGGCAATCAGAGACAAAGTTAAATTTCACAAGCCAAAGTTAGGAAAACCAGGAGGACAAAATATAACACAGTAGACAGGCAATAAAAATACTCATATATAGGGAAGATGGTGTATCACGGTCCGCGCTGCTGCCTCAATGGAATCACAAGGAATGTAAGGCTCCAAGAAGTCACAAGGAATGCAAGGTTCCAAAAGTAGCAATCTCCTTTATTCCACCAACGCGTTTCGGCACCTATCCTGGCACCTTCATCAGCAATAAGAATAGTCAGGTCACAGGCAAATGGTCAAAGTCAGGTAAGGGAAAAAAGTCAGAGCGAGTCAGGCACTGAGCAGGCAAAGGAAAGTAAACAATTGACACTGAATGAAGGGGCAAGCCTGCTTAAGTAGAGGCCTGATCAGGGGAAAGTGAACACAGGTGATTGCAGCACAGACTGAGAGCTTCCACAACAAGTGGAGATGGTGACAGTGACACTGATAGATCGCCTATTGGGCCCTGTTTCTGTCTGGACCTATTAGGCCACAATAGGTAGCAGACTCTTCGTCATCATTTGACCTCTGGCTGCAATGACAACCCTCAGATTGCCTGTGTCCCTGTTGCGGCAGTGCCAGTTGGGTGAGAGAAGGAGCGCATTTCCTTTCCAAACTTTTAATTGCCGCTATCACTTACCAATCAGGTTTCTATGATGTTGCCAGTCAGAACTAGGATTCAGTAGTAGAATCCCAGCACCTACAGGACTCTGGGGGTCCTAAACCCAGCAAGACCACCAATTGCAATCAAACGGCGCTGCACAAGGTCCAGCAAGCACCGACGTTTTTTTATGATGGGCAGTCGGAAACAGGTTAAAAAGGCAGTAGCATCTTATTCCATTTTTCAGGGTTCACGTTAGACAACTATCCTTTCTTCAATTCCAAGGGTAGAATAACGGCAAAAGAGAAAGTAAAGTGTGTTCTAGAATTCTATCATCCTTTGTTATAAGCAGGAAGGCTTTCAATCCCCTACTGTTCCGTCACATCCTAGCTTCTTGGGCAGACACTGAACATGTGAACGTGTCCTCAGAGAAGGCGGCGTCTTGGTTTTCCCCTGTTCTCTTTCTATTTATTGCTTAATAAAATCCCATACTATGCTGCCCACAGACTCCAGGAAACAAACATTTCTGGCAACAAATTTAATCTTTGTACATAGGATCCTTTTAACACAAGAGGTATTGTCACAAATGTATAATAAAGGGAACCCCAAATGACAGATTAAGTTGAAAGACCCCTGGATAGTGACTATGTACATATTTATCTGTAAGGTATTCATTACACATGGAGTATTCCTACATTTTTGCTTCCAAAATAACAGATGTCTATTAGAAGATGCATATATGTTAATGGCAGTTTTACATTGCTTTCTATTTTACTTATTCGTTGTTACTTTTACTGTCTCTTATTTGTTTTCTCATACAGTTTCATAAAATATATGGCTCTTTCCTGTGTTAGTTTATCTTGGTGGTCAACCAAATATGATTTTTAAAGGGAATCTAAGAGCAGCATGATGTACGGGTAGACCCTGGTTCCAGCAATGTATCACTTAGGCTACCTTCACATTACGATTTGTGAGGGAGCCGATGCTGTCCGATAAAATCGGACAGCATCGGCTCCCTTCTGATGCCTGGAATCGGATTCCAAATAGGCATCCAATTCCGGCATAAAATCGCTGCCTCCGGGCTGAATAAGAAAAAAAAAAAAATGCATATGCTCACCTGTCCCCGAGGCCCCCCGTCGTCTCCCGCAGGCTCCCGGTGTCTCCAGAGGTCTTCTTTTTCTGAAAAGGACCTGCCGTGATGTCACAAACACGTGACCGCAGGTCCTATTGAGAAGAAGACCTCTGGAGCCACCGGGAGCCTGCGGGAGACGGCGGGGCCTCGGGGACAGGTGAGCATATGCATTTTTTTTTTTTAACCCCTACTGGAGCAGTTTTACTGTACTGAGCATTCTCAGTACAGTAAAATCAGGTCCGAGGACACATCCGATGTTTCCTCGGACCCTGCTCCATAGGGCCCCATGTTAAAAACATCGGACCAAATCGGATGTGCACTAAATGCCATCCGATTTGGTCCAATCCGATTTTGTTCGATTTTATTTTCGGTGCAAAAATCGGAGCATGCTCCGAGTTTTGCACCGATAAAAAAATCAGACAGAATCGGATGGGACCAAATCGGATGGCATTTAGTGCACATCCGATTCAGTCCGATGCCTATAGGGCTGCATGGGGGCCAAAATCGTTCCGATGCTGTCTGATTTTTAATCGGACAGCATCGGAAATTAAAAATTCGTAGTGTGAAGGCAGCCTTACTAGGTTGCTTGCTGTACATTTAAAAAAAAAAATCATTGTTTTATCAGTAGGAGAGGATTGAATGTCTCGTACCATATAGTCCTCCGACTCTGTGTAATCACACCCCTATCACTGATTAGCAGCTTTCTGTCAATGTACAGAAAGCTGCCAACCACTGGTGTGGGAATGGTTATAGAGAGCTCAGCATTCAGAACACTGCTAGATCTGCAACAGGAAAACAATGATTTTATCAGTAGTGCAGGTGAACAGACCAGTAAGTGACACATGACAGAAATCGGGGTCTCTATCTGTACATGATGCGGTTTTTCAGATTAAACACCTGGTGTTAGATTTCCTTTAAGTAAAACATTTCTCACCTTCTAAGTAAGATTATGGCTTTTTTCCATGTGAGATTTTTGATGTTCAGAAAAATATGATTTGTCAGTAAAACACTCCCCGCATTCTGAACACGAATATGGCACCTCCCAAAATGACGTCTCTGGTGTGAAACACAGTGTGATCTATGTGCAAAACGCTTTCCACATTGTGAACATGAATATGGCTTCTCCCCTGTGTGAGTTCTCTGGTGTGTGACAAGATTTGATTTACGGGCAAAACATTTCCCACATTCTGAACATGAGTATCCCTTCTCCCCTGTGTGAATTCTCTGATGTTCAACAAGACTTGATTTATGTGCCCAACATTTCCCGCATTCTGAACATGAATATGGCTTCTCCCCTGTGTGAATTCTCTGGTGTATAAAAAGATGTGACCTTTGGTTAAAATGTTTCCCACATTCTGAACATGAAAAAGGCTTTTCCCCTGTGTGAATTCTCTGATGTATATTAAGATTTGTCTTATCTGAATACCATTTCCCACATTCTGAACATAAATATGGCTTCTCATCTGTGTGAAATGTCTGCTGTTTAACTAGATCTGATTTTTTCACAAAACATTTCCCAAAGTCAGAATATGAATATGGCATCTCCTCTGTGTGAATTCTCTCATGTTTAATATGCTCTGATTTCTGGCTGAAATATTTCCCACCCTCTGAACAAAAAAAACTTTTCTCCTCTGGGTGACGTTTTTGATGTGTAACAATAGACGTTTTAAAGGAAAAACCTTTTCCATGCTGTGATCTTGAATATGCCTTATTTGCTGTAAGGGCAGCTTGATTTTTAATGTCTCTTTTGTGACTTTTATTAATAACCTGTGATGAATTGAAAGATAGGATCTGTTCAAAAGGATCAGATGACAGATCTTTGCTGTGAAGGGATAGTAGGATATCTGGAGTAATGGCATTCATATTGATTATATCTTGTGTGATATCAAAGTCATCCGATTTAAACATTTCATGTGTCATGTGTCCCTCTAGTCTCCTGTCCCAGTCATCTGCTAAGAAAAAAAAAAAAAACTTTTAACAAAATATCCTTAAAATCATATTTTAAAAACATTTCTAAAATATCCATACAAATTGCAAGACAAATACGGCTCAAGAACTAACAATAGACCCCAGAGCAGCAACCGCTAGAGCATGATGGTCGAAACGTTGTTCATTCTGGCCCTAAAATATTAGAATAATAGACCAATAAAAATGGTATGTAGACCAAAACGATAGCAATACCATTTGTCGATGGCAAAAAATAAATGGGAAAAAATTATGATTGTATTAACTCTTGGACCAATGGGTGTATTGTTTATATTTGGGTATATAAAGCGAAGACTGAGGAAAGAAAAAAAAATTCACACTGGTGTCTCACTGCACATGGAATGATGGAATGATGGTTCGTTATAACAGCAAAGCACACACTGCAGATAATGTTTTTTGTTGTGTAGTTTTCCAAGTTGTCAGCAAATTCTATGAATATTGTCGTATCTCTGTGCAGTTCAGAGATCTGAGGAGCGAAGGGTCAGAATTTTCTCATTCCAGTACCCAGTATGGATCCTCTACGCTGTAAGCTCTGGCTAAAACATATCTCACTTCCACAAAATGACTTCCTATGCCCAATGTAATGGGTATAAATTAAAAAAGAGAAAGGAAGCGCACATAGAGTAGTACCGCTATTATACAGGTCCCTCAGACCCCAAATGGTTAAACTCACCTAATGTAGTTGTGAGTGTCACAACTACAATAAAAGCACACAGGAGGTCGCTGCAGGCTCCCAGCTGAGAACTGAAGAATCCAGATAAGAGTAAAAAGAGCTGGGATCAAATGCCGCGCTGACCACAAAGATAAACACAGAGTTAATCACACACTCTGTTTATTTTGCCTACACGTGTTTCATGGCTCATAGCCACTTCCTCAGGGCATCAAGATCTTAAAACAATCAAAGATATATATACACACATACTGTAGTGTCATACTGACACTATCTTGTGTGTGTATATATATCTTTGATTGTTTTAAGATCTTGATGCCCTGAGGAAGTGGCTATGAGCCATGAAACACGTGTAGGCAAAATAAACAGAGTGTGTGATTAACTCTGTGTTTATCTTTGTGGTCAGCGCGGCATTTGATCCCAGCTCTTTTTACTCTTATCTGGATTCTTCAATGTAATGGGGGAATGTTTTGGGTGGAGGAGCATGGAGTGGTCTAGTGGAAAAATGGTGATTGCTTAATTATGACATGTCCGGACTACTCCACCAATAAATCAGCCACAGCCGGTGACTGACTGGAATCTATGACGTCTCTGCATTTATCGGTTACTACTCACCTGGGTAGTCATATGTAGGAATCTCCTCTTTACACCACTCATCACCAATCACAAATGTCTCTGTAGTATTAATATGGGTCAGATCTTCACCCTGAAACAAAGATTGTAAAAGTCACAGACAGATGGAAAAGTCCCATCTATGATCAGCTGTAATCTGCCATCTCCACCGTTCTCATTACACAAGTATAAACCATAGAATAATGGAGGATAAAACAAGACTGAGCACAAGACCTTCACAGTCGTCTACACATCATAGGGAGATCTCATCACACCTTCTCTCCATCTACCTGATCATCCTGAGGAACATCGGGATCTTCTTGTTTTATGTCCTGTGGGAGAAGAGGACGGGGACATCTCTCTGGTGTTGTCCTCTTACTGGATAGACCTGGAGGAGACACATACAGGGACTGAATTCATTCTTTACATACAGATCATTATAGGCAGTGCGTATTTAGTCCTGTCTATTACCTGGTGATGTGAGGGGCTGGGGATCCTCAATCATGACTATGTCCTTGTACAGATCTTTGTTTTCTTCTAAATACTCCCACTCCTCCATGGAGAAATAGACGGTGACGTCCTGACACCTTATAGGAACCTGACACATACAATGATACCGTCATCCCCCGATCCCTTCATAGCGTTACTGTATAATGTCCCAGCAGCAGCAGCAGCATTCCCAGCAGTGTCACCTCTCCAGTCAGCAGCTCAATCATCTTGTAGGTGAGTTCTAGGATCTTCTGGTCATTGATGTCCTCATGTATCAGGGGGTGAGGTGGAGGCCCCGTGATTGGGCTCAGGGGTCTTCCCTCAGACACAGGGTCCTGACAGCGCTCACTAGAGGTCTTCACTACTGTGTAATCCTGGTTATGGAGAAACACATTAATAAATCTCCCTCCAGACAATTCCAGAGTCCTCACCTCTCCAGTTCTGTCATCTGTTATTCTGTCCATAGATAAGAATGATGTCATGTGACATGGTCATCAGAATCTCTCACCTCTCCAGTAAGCTGGAAGAGGATCTCTAGGGTGAGGTGGAAGATCCTCTCCGCCATCTTGTCCCTGTCCATATCCATCTTTGATGATCAGGAAAATTCTTTGACATAGAAGATCTCCACTAAGAGAATACCATGGGACCTGAATGGCAAGAAGATGAGCAGATGTAACATCATAAAGATCCTGTGTAATAATACAATTACTGGAGATAATATGAGGAAGATATGTGGAGCTATAATGTGAAGAAATTGTATACGTGGATTATATACACTAGAAAATAAGGAGAATTGTGTACTCACCGTAAATTCCTTTTCTCTTAGCCTCTAATTGGGGGACACAGGACGATGGGTTATAGCATTCTGCCACTAGGAGGCGACACTAAGCAATTAAAGAAGCACAGTGGCTCCTCCCAGCAGTATATAACTCCCTGACTAGCACAGTCTAGCCAGTTTTGTGCTAAAGCAGTAGGAGGAAAACTACATAAGCCGATAAGGCAACCAGGAACTCAAGAAGAAAAAACACCAACTCAATAAGGCCAACAGGCCCAGGGAGGGTGCTGTGTCCCCCAATTAGAGCCTAAGAGAAAAGGAATTTACGGTGAGTACACAAAATTCTCCTTCGCCTCATTGGGGGACACAGGACGATGGGACGTCCTAAAGTAGCTCCTGGGTGGGAACAAAAAAACATCCCAAACTGAAACACAGTCTACAGGCTAGCAGCCGCTGGCTGCAAGATGCGTCTACCCAGACTCGATTCTGCCGCAGCCTGAGTATGTACTCGATAATGTTTTGCAAAGGTGCGCAGACTGGACCAAGTAGCCGTCTTGCACACCTGCTCAACCGTAGCCTGGTGCCGAATAGCCCAGGAGGCAGCCACCGCGCGAGTGGAGTGAGCACGAAAACCTGAAGGAACTGGCAAGTTGCGTAAAGAGTATGCTTCCTGAAAGGTAAGCATAATCCACTTGGCAAGCGTGGCTTTTGACGCGGCCATCCCCTTACGATGGCCCTCAGGAAGAATGAACAGCGTGCCCGACTTCCTGAAAGGCGCTGTCCGAGACATGTAAAGATGGAGAGCACGGACCAGGTCCAAAGTGTGCAAAGCCTTTTCAAAACGATGCACAGGGGCCGGACAGAAAGATGGAAGAATAATGTCCTCATTCAAATGAAAAGTGGACACCACCTTAGGAATAAAAGATGGTACCGGCCGCAATACCAACTTGTCCTGGTGAAAAGAGATAAACGGAGCCTTACAAGAAAGTGCCGACAGCTCAGACACTCTCCGAATGGAAGTGATCGCCACCAGGAACACCACCTTCTGAGAAAGAAGGCGCAACGAAACCTCCCTGAGAGGTTCGAAAGGTGGTTTCTGGAGACTTTCCAGAACCAGGTTCAAATCCCAGGCCTCCAAAGGCCTCCTATACAGTGGGACTATACGAGCCACACCCTGTAAAAAGGTACGGACCTGAGGTTTCGAGGCCAATCAGCGCTGAAAAAGTACCGATAACGCTGAGACTTGTCCCTTAAGGGAACTCAAGGAGAGCCCTTTGTCCAACCCAGATTGGAGAAACCCCAGAACCGCTGGGAGCAAGAAACGCAAAGGGGAAACCTGCACTGACTCACACCAGGCAAAAAACACCTTCCATGTCCTGTGATATATCCGGGCGGAAACAGGTTTTCTCGCACATGCCATAGTGTGCGCATCACCTTCCGAGAACCCTGCCTGAGTTAGAATTCTGGTCTCAAGGGCCACGCCATCAAACGCAGAGCCCCGGAATTCTGATGCCAAATCGGACCTTGTAACAGAAGATCCGGATTGACCGGCAACTGCCAAGGAGCGTCTGCGGTGAATTGAACTAGATCGGCGTACCACGACCTCCTGGGCCAGTTCGGGGCGATTAATATCACCGCCACTCTCTCCGTTCTGATCTTCTGGACCATTCTGGGAAGGAGGGCCAGAGGCGGAAAGATGTTCGGGAGATAAAACTGCGTCCAGTCCTGAACCAGGGCGTCTGCTCCCAGAGTCCTGGGATCGAGCAAAGAAGTTGATTCAACCGTGACGCCATGAGGTCCACATCTGGAGTCCCGAAGCGCCTGCATATCTGAGCGAATACATCCCTGTGAAGAGCCCATTCCCCTGATGCAAGCCCCATGACGGCTGAGATAATTCGCCGCCCAGTTCTCGACCCCCGGGATGTGCACTGCCGACAGTACAGCTCCCGAAGATTTGGCCCAATGGAGAATTGGTTCCACTTCCCGCCCTGATGGTTGACGTAAGCCACCGCCGTGGCATTGTCCGATTGAATGCGAATATGACAACCTATCAGGAGATGATGGAAACTCTTCATTGCCAAGTAAATAGCCCGAATCTCCAAGAGATTTATGGGCAGAGAGGACTCCTGAGGGGTCCACCGACCTTGAGCCGTGTGACTCCGGAGCACCGCCCCCCAGCCGAGAAAACTGGCATCGGTGGTCAGAACATTCCACCGCACCGGTAGGAAGGATCTCCCCCAAGAGAGAGAAGGGACCAACCACCAACGAAGAGATCGTCTCGTTGTCGCTGACGGGTGAAATGACTAGTGAAGGGTGAACGGGCTGCGATTCCATGCCGACAACAGATCCAGTTGTAAGGGACGGAGACGCAATTGAGCAAATGGCACCGCCTCCATTGCCGCCACCATCTTCCCCAAAATGCGCATCGCAAATCGAAGGGAATGCGGAAGAGGGCCCAGCAGTGCGTGGACCACACAACGCAGAGAAAGAACCTTGTCCTGGGGAAGAAGCACCAGTCCCTGAGATGTGTCCAGGACCATCCCCAGAAACGTGAGTTTTCGGCTCGGAACTGGGGAGGATTTCAGCATATTGAGAATCCAACCCAGCCATGAGAGCGTGTCCATCGTGATACGAACACTGTCCTCGCAGTCCCTGAATGACCGATCCTTGACCAAAAGGTCGTCCAGGTAAGGGAGACTTGCCACCCCCTGACCATGAAGAACGGTCATGACTGCGGCCATGACCTTGGTAAACACGCGTGGGGCAGTTGCCAACCCGAAGGGAAGGGCTAAAAGCTGATAATGATCCTTGCCCACCGCGAACCGCAGGAACCTCTGATGAGGGCCGGATATCGGGATTTGTAGATAAGCATCCCTGATATCTATGGAGGCGAGGAACTCCCCTTCTGCATGAACGCAATAACGGACCAGAGGGATTCCATCCGGAAACGTCGGACTTGCACGAATCTGTTTAGACGCTTCAGGTCCAAAATGGGACGGAAGGAGCCATCCTTTTTGGGTAAGATGAACAGATTTGAATAGAACCCCTGAAAACGCTCGGCCAGAGGCACTGGTACAATGACTCCTGCCCGCCTCAGAGAGTCGACTGGAAGAAGGCATGTGCCTCTTCCGGCATTCTTGAGGGGTGAGAAAGAACAAATCTTCTGGGAGGGCGAGTATGAAACTCTATGTTGTATCCGGGAGACACCAATTCCCAAACCCACTGATCGTCTGTAGCAGCGAGCCAGGCATGCCGAAAGCGGGAAAGTCGGCCGCCCACTTGGGAGGTGTCTTCCGGGTGCCCTGAGTCATGAGGAGGAGAACCTCTGAGACCCGGATTCCTTGGATTTGGTCTGTATATGCCGGGACTGTCAGGTAGAACCCGATTTATTGGGCGTTTGGAAACCCCTATCCGTGCGTGACGTCCGATCTGGTGAGGTGGACAGGAAACCGACCACCCAGACGAGTTCCGAAAGGACCGGAATCTTGCCTGTTGACCCTTGGTGAACCTACATTTAGGTTTCTGGCCAAAAATTCCCCAGCCACAGAAATCTGAGCTGCTAAGTCTAATAATTCCACATCTGCCTCTTGATGACTCAAGGCAGAGTGTAGATCCCCAGCCTAGGTCATAATAGCCTTCGCCACCCACATAGAGGCGAAGGAAGGGGACAAAGATGCCCTTGAAGCTTCAAACACTGACTTGGACAGTTGTTCCAACTGACGATCAATAGCATCCTTGATGGAGGCACCATCAGGAAGGGACAGCAGAGTCTTAGAAGCCAAACGGGACACCGGAGGATCCACGGTCGGAGAGTCCGACCACGCCTGCAAGCTCCTTATGATTACCAAACCTCTTATCTGGATGAGCCCAGTGCTTCTCTAAGACTTCCTGAATCTCTGAATGATCAGAAAAAACCTTCTGAGGTCTCTTAGGCCTCTTGAATGAGATCACATGATCTGAGGAGGACACCGGGGCTGGATCTGCCACCGACAGAGCCTGATTAATGGCCGACACCAGGTCGTCCACCATGGCCAGAGTATCAGAAGAAGTGGAGTCAAAAGATTCACCCTGATCCAGATCCACCTCCAATTCATGAATTTCACCCGAAGAGTGAGAATCACGAGACCTACTCCGCGTAGGAGAGGTCATGGAGCCCGGAGATGGGCCGAGGAAGAGCCCATCCGGGATCTCTTCCTACCCGAGTGAAAAAGGGGGAGAGAAGTACTAGAACGAGATTCCTCAAAGTCAGAACCCTCCTCCAATTGGACCAGCTGGTCCGAGGACGATGGACGTGGTTGCACCACCCGGAGCAGTGTCTCGGAGAGCTGCTGTATAGCCTGGCTCATGGATTGTGACAGAGTAACTGCCCATTCCGGAGTAGTAGGTCTGGTAGCAGACTACTTCAGTGGGTGCCTGACTGGAGACAGAGACACTAGACTGAGGGGGTTCAGAGGCACAAGCCTGGCAGAGCGGGTTCGAGCATCCGCAGGGCAGCGCAGCTTTACATGCTGTGCAAAAAGCATAATAAACATTAAAGGCCTTAGGTGCCTTCTTGCCCTTGCTGCCCAGCATCATGCAACTCTCCTCCCCTGCTGTACCCAGAACTACACACTACAGTGCAGGGGGTAGTAATAATGGGGTAGGAGCTGCTGCGCTGTTACACCACCATCGCCTAAGGCTATAGCGGTGTCAAATACCGCTGTGCCCAGTCCACCTGAGAGGCTAGAAGCGAAGCGCCCGAGTCCTGTGTCCCCCTGGCGTCCTGTGCTGCTGCAATGGCTTCTGAAGTGCAGGAATGGCGCCAAAAGAGCGGTGTGGGTGCGGGAAATGAAGCCACGCCCCCTCCCATGATGCCTGCCACAGCCACCCTCCACCCTAATACTATTGGCCAGAAGCGAGGGCTGGGGGCGGCCCCGAGGAAGCACATCATCACTGGAGGAGGAG
Source organism: Allobates femoralis (assembly GCA_033576535.1). Taxonomy (NCBI): domain Eukaryota; kingdom Metazoa; phylum Chordata; class Amphibia; order Anura; family Aromobatidae; genus Allobates; species Allobates femoralis. Next base: position 470,928,367 of record JARQOC010000006.1, read on the forward strand.
ACCTCCATAGTAGGCCAAAGCCGGGGGCTAAATTAATAACGCTGGCCGCCTGTCAGCAGGGGTTCGGTGCGGAGCGCACCGGAAAAACACCACAAAGCACAGGACGCTTCAGGGGACACACAGCGCTGCCTCATACCTTAACGGCTCTCATCCTTCAGCCCTCCAAGGGACAGGAGAGCGGACCAGTCATCCCATTCAGCTGGATCCATGTCATAGCTGCTTCAGCCAGGAAAAAAGGCTGGTGGCCCAGGGGGATACCTCCTACGATCCAGAGTCCCAACTGTGGGGTCTGAGGAGCGATGCTGCAGGAGCCTGCAGAGGGGTCCGCAAGTGTGAAGCCCGCCTTATTCATATTTTGGTCTGTTCTAACACATGGTAAGGTTTTAATATTAGGGAGTGGTTAGGTATTGTCCCATTAGGAGTATACTATGTTGCTGTAGGATAAGTTTACGCTTCTTTTGATAAAAAAAAAAATGTGTTTACTAAGTAACCTATGGTTTTTAATGCACTTGCTTTTTACTACTTTTTGCAGCAGGGCATTTGTTCATATAATTTTTATCTTAGGTATTTCTCTGCGTAATGGCCAATGTGAACATGCTCCTATGCTTTGAATGTACAGTTGTTCTCAAAAGTTTACATACCCCAGTAGATTTTCTTTCAGAGAATATGAATGATATCACAACATCTTTTTTTTCCACTCCTGGAAACTACTGTGATTTCTCTTTTTAAATCATAATGACAACTAAAAACATCCAAATGACCCTGATCGGAGTTCACATACCCTGGGGATTATGGCCTGATAACGTGCACAGAAGTTGACACAAATGGGTTTGAATGATTAATAAAGATAACATCCTTGGCCTGGAGGAGGTTCGTTCCATGCTCAGACCGATCGTTACTAACATCCTGGTAGCCGCTAGGCAGTGCATAGCCAAACACTGGAAGTCCAATGTGGTTCCAACTATCTCAGAACTTGTAGCACAGGGTAATCTACATTACCAATATGAGTCTATCCTGGCACAAGACATTAAAAAGGAAACTAAAGTGCTTAACTGGTGGGATCCTTGGACGTCCTCTCATTTCTATCCTGTTTGTACGGTATAACTAGGATGTCAATCACAGAGTCATTGCCCCACCTTCGTCTCCCTATCACAATCTAATCTAATGGTATTGTTGTTGATATAATATATGTATATGTGGTTCTCTCTCGGCGCTCTTCCCTCTGTTGTTGTTTACCCTTTTGTTGATTCTTTGTCCGACACCTTTTACAGATATTTGTTCTTTGCCCTACATGTACTACTTTTAATTAATAAAAATGTATTGGTAAAAAAAAAAAAAAAAGATAACACCCTCACGTGTGATTGATTTGCTTGTAATCAGTGTGTGTGCATAAAAGCTTAGTTTCCAGGATCCAGACAGACTCTTGCATCTTTCATCCAGCCACTGATGTTTCTGGATTGTGAGTCATGGGAAAAGCAAGCACACAGTTCATGCAAGAAGGCCCAGGAATTTACAGGAACTGGAGGCTTTTTGCCAAGAAGAATGGGCAGCTTTACCATCTGAGAAAATAAACAGCCTCAACCACAACTACCACAAAAGACTTCAAGCTGTCATTGATGTTAGAAGGGCAATACACGGTATTAAGAACTGAGGGATGTGAACTTTGATCAGGGTCATTTGGATGTTTTTGGTTGTGATTATGATTTAAAAAGAGAAAACACAGTAGTTTGACAATAAATGGCTTCACCCAACCACTAACCAGGAGTGGAAAAAAAGCTATCGTGATATCATTCATATTCTCTGAAAAAAGGCCAAAAAAGCAAAAAATCTGCCGGGGTATGTAAACTTTTGAGCACAACTGTGTATGTATCTAATCATACCAGCTCATGGTCCGGCTCAATCTTTCTGCTTTTGTAAAAGATGAGACTTCATAATTCAAAAACATGAACAAGAAAAGCAACGCGGATAAGACAGGTTAGACCTTACCCGGCTATTGTGTGGAAGATGGATCAACCTGGGAGCAAAAGAAAGAGGCAAAGGATAGGAGCGGGCAACTGAAAACCCCCTGTCCTGCCCCAGCAGTGACCCCTACAAGGGCAGAACCCAGGATAATCCCTATATATAATAACCCCAAAAAACATTATATTCCCCCCAACATGAAATCACCTAAATAGTCTGAAGGGGTTACTGTGCTGTCCAGTAATGGGGAATGGTCACATACCTCCACCTGCAGAGCCGCACACTACATATATGGCTGCTCTGTGCTTACAGGACCTGTGATGATGTCACATGGAGGGGAGGAGTCAGGGGTCACATGATCATCTCCTCTGGGTGTGCTGGTTGTCATGGTGCTGGATGAAGTGAAGGTTATGTGTGGGGTCAAGAGTGAGGAGCCGTGTGTGTAGAGGTGTACGGAGCAGAGCAGTGTGTGTACGAGGTGTACGGAGCGGAGCCATGTGTGTACGAGGTGTACGGAGCGGAGCCGTGTGTGTACGAGGTGTACGGAGCGGAGCCTCGTGTGTGTACGAGGTGTACGGAGCGGAGCCGTGTGTGTACGAGGTGTACAGAGCGGAGCCGTGTGTGTACGAGATGTACGGAGCAGAGCCGTGTGTACGAGGTATATGGAGCAGAGCCGTGTGTGTACGAGGTGTACGGAGCGGAGCCTCGTGTGTGTACGGGGTATACGGAGCAGAGCCGTGTGTGTACAAGGTGTACGGAGCAGAGCCGTGTGTGTACAAGGTGTACGGAGCAGAGCCGTGTGTGTACGAGATGTACGGAGCGGAGCCGTTGTGTGGGACGAGGTGTACGGAGCGGAGCCGCGTGTGTACGAGGTGTACGGAGCGGAGCCGTGTGTGTACGAGGTGTACGGAGCAGAGCCGTGTGTGTACGAGGTGTACGGAGCGGAGCCGTGTGTGTACGAGGTGTACGGAGCGGAGCCGTGTGTGTACGAGGTGTACGGAGCGGAGCCGTGTGTGTACGAGGTGTACGGAGCGGAGCCGCGTGTGTACGAGGTGTACGGAGCGGAGCCGCGTGTGTACGAGGTGTACGGAGCGGAGCCGTGTGTGTACGAGGTGTACGGAGCGGAGCCGTGTGTGTACGAGGTGTACGGAGCGGAGCCGTGTGTGTACGAGGTGTACGGAGCGGAGCCGTGTGTACGAGGTGTACGGAGCGGAGCCGCGTGTGTACGAGGTGTACGGAGCAGAGCCGCGTGTGTACGAGGTGTACGTAGCGGAGCCGTGTGTGTACGAGGTGTACGGAGCAGAGCCGCGTGTGTACGAGGTGTACAGAGCAGAGCCGCGTGTGTACGAGGTGTACGGAGCGGAGCCGTGTGTACGAGGTGTACGGAGCGGAGCCGCGTGTGTACGAGGTGTACGGAGCAGAGCCGCGTGTGTACGAGGTGTACGTAGCGGAGCCGTGTGTGTACGAGGTGTACGGAGCGGAGCCGTGTGTACGAGGTGTACGGAGCGGAGCCGTGTGTGTACGAGGTGTACGGAGCGGAGCCGTGTGTGTACGAGGTGTACGGAGCGGAGCCGTGTGTACGAGGTGTACGGAGCGGAGCCGCGTGTGTACGAGGTGTACGGAGCAGAGCCGCGTGTGTACGAGGTGTACGTAGCGGAGCCGTGTGTGTACGAGGTGTACGGAGCGGAGCCGCGTGTACGAGGTGTACGAAGCAGAGCCGCGTGTGTACGAGGTTTACGGAGCGGAGCCTCGTGTGTGTACGAGGTGTACGGAGCAGAGCCGCGTGTGTACGAGGTGTACAGAGCAGAGCCGTGTGTGTACGAGGTGTACGGAGCGGAGCCGTGTGTGTACGGAGCGGAGCTGTGCGTGTATGAGGTGTACAGAGCGGAGCTGTGCATGTATGAGGTGTACGGAGCAGAGGCGTGCATGTACGAGGTGTGCGGAGCGGAGCCGTTCATGTACGAGGTGTACGGAGCGGAGGCGTGCATGTACGATTTGTATGAAGTGGAGCCACGCGTGTACGGAGTGGGGCCGCGTGTGTACGAGGTGTACGGTGCGGAGCCATAGGGACCGTGTTCTTTTCTTTGAATGCCTCTTTTTTTCTCCTGTAAACTCTATGTTGATGCCTTTGCCCATAAAGCTCTACTTTTGTCTCATCTGACCAGAGAGCATTCTTCCAAAACGTTTTAGGCTTTCTCAGGTAAGTTTTGGCAAACTCCAGCCTGGCTTTTTTATGTCTCGGGGTAAGAAGTGGGGTCTTCCTGGGTATCCTACCATACAGTCCCTTTTCATTCAGACGCCGACGGATAGTACGGGTTGACACTGTTGTACCCTCGGACTGCAGGGCAGCTTGAACTTGTTTGGATGTTAGTCGAGGTTCTTTATCCACCATCTGCACAATCTTGCGTTGAAATCTCTCGTCAATTTTTCTTTTCCGTCCACATCCAGGGAGGTTAGCCACAGTGCCATGGGCTTTAAACTTCTTGATGACACTGCGCACGGTAGACACAGGAACATTCAGGTCTTTGGAGATGGACTTGTAGCCTTGAGATTGCTCATGCTACCTTACAATTTGGTTTCTCAAGTCCTCAGACAGTTCTTTGGTCTTCTTTCTTTTCTCCATGCTCAGTGTGGTACACACAAGGACACAGGACAGAGGTTGAGTCAACTTTAATCCATGCCAACTGGCTGCAAGTGTGATTTAGTTATTGCCAACACTGTTAGGTGCCACAGGTAAGTTACAGGTGCTGGTAATTACACAAATTAGAGAAGCATCACATGATTTTTCTAACAGTGCCAATACTTTTGTCCACCCCCTTTTTTATGTTTGGTGTGGAATTAGATCCAATTTGGCTTTAGGACAATTCTTTTTGTGTTTTTTCATTGAAGACAAATTAAATGAAGATAATAATACCAAAGAATTTGTGATTGCAATCATTTTCAGGAAGAAACTGAGTATTATCTGGCATAATTGCAGGGGTGTCAATACTTTTGGCCACAACTGTAAATATCAAAGCTTAATATTTTTGGAAATTGGAGTGGGGTTTTTTAGATTTGGCTCTTAGGAGGATATCTGTTTGTGCAGGTAACTATTAGGGTACCTTTACACACGGCTACATTTGTAGCTTGTCACCAGGTAACTTACTGGTTGCAGTGAAATCATGGATACATGGTTTTATCTTGTTGCTGTGTACAAATGGAATCATGTATCCATGATTTCACTGCAACCAGTAAGTTACCTGGTGACAAGCTACAAATGTAGCCGTGTGTAAAGGTACCCTTACTGTGCAGAATTATTAGGCAACTTAATGAAAACCAAATATATTCCCATCTCACTTGTTTATTTTCACCAGGTAACTAATATAACTGCTCAAAATTTAGAAATAAACATTTCTGACATGCAAAAACAAAACACAAAATATTAGTGCCCAATATAGCCACCTTTCTTTATGATGACACTCAGCAGCCTCCATCCATAGATTCTGTCAGTTGCTTGATCTGTTTACGATCAACATTGCGTGCAGCAGCCACCGCAGCCTCCAGACACTGTCCCCAGAGGTGTACTGTTTTCCCTCCCTGTAGATCTCACATTTTAGGAGGGACCACAGGTTCTTTATGGGGTTCAGATCAGGTGAACAAGGGGAACATGTCATTATTTTTTCTTCTTTTAGCCCTTTACTGGCCAGCTACGCTGTGGAGTAGTTGGATGCATGTGATGGAGCATTGTCCTGCATAAAAATCATGTTTTTCTTGAACGATACCGACTTCTTCCTGTACCACTGCTTGAAGAAGTTGTCTTCCAGAAACTGGCAGTAGGTCTGGGAGTTAAGCTTCATTCCATCCTCAACCCAAAAAGGTCCCACAAGTTCATCTTTGATGATACCAGCCCATACCAGTACCCCACCTCCACCTTGCTGGCGTCTGAGTCGGAGTGGAGCTCTCTGCCCTTTACTGATCCAGCCTCTGGCCCATCAAGAGTCACTCTCACCTCGTCACTAGTATACATTATATGTGCTGTTATTTTTGTGCTTTCTGCTATGCTTCTCCTAAATTGCACATTGACTCGGTAACCCCCCCTCGCCATTTTCATTCCCCCTCCCGTCCCCCTTCCCCCCCACCGCCACCCTCTCTCTGGTTTTACGTCTCCCGGTTATAGGCTTTTGCCTAAATTGTGGACTGTAGTTATTACTATTTCAAGTGTGATTCATTTGTGATCTCATGTCAGCTATGGTCCTTTGTTTATGTAAACACTTAATAAAAAGATTGGTTTAAAAAAAAGAGTCATTCTCATTTCATCAGTCCATAAAACCTTTGAAAAATCAGTCTTAAGGTATTTCTTGTCCCAGTCTTGACGTTTTATCTTATGTTTCTTGTTCAGGTGGTCGTTTTTCAGCCTTCCTTACCTTGGCCATGTCCCTGAGTATGGCACACCTTGTGCTTTTTGATACTCCAGTAACGTTGCAGCTCTGAAATATGGCAAAACTGGTGGCAAATGGCATCTTGGCAGCTTCACGCTTGATTTTCCTCCATTCATGGGCAGTTATTTTGCGCCTTTTTTGCCCAACACGCTTCTTGCGACCCTGTTGGCTATTTGCCATGAAACTCTTGATTGTTCGGTGATCACGCTTCAAAAGTTTTGTAATTTCCAGACTGCTGCATCCCTCTGCAAGACATCTCACAATTGTGGACTTTTCAGAGCCCGTCAAATCTCTCTTCTAACCCATTTTGCCTAAGGAAAGGCATTTGCCTAATAGTTATGCACACCTTATATAGGGTGTTGATGTCATTACACCACACCCCTCCTCATTACAGAGATGCACATCACCTGATTTACTTAATTGGTAGTTGGCTCTCAGCCTATACAGCTTGGAGTAGGACAACATGGATAAAAAGTATCATGTGATCAAAATACTCATTTGCCTAATAATTCTGCACACAGTATATTCAGCTTTGTATAGCTTTTTATATTAGATGTGCTTGCCATATATTGTAGGTCTCATTTTTTTTTCAATTTAAACAGATAAATCCACTGACTGCATGAATAAAGCATCTTATATAAAGGTCCGACTAATCGGATGTGATCAGGCCTCAGCCTACATCATGGAGAGCATCTCAGCAAATAGGCGACTTTGAATGACCCTTGGAATGAAGAGTCTTCTGTGTATGGAGCCGAGAGCCATGAACAAAAAAATACCTAACGGGACTACTGTGCTTTTTTTTGCATCCCAGAGTGTACTTCATTATTGGGTCATCTATGTGATTAATTTATCAAATATCACTCCAGATGTTATCAGGGAGAAATGCATTAAAGGGATCCTGTCACCCCAAACCACCTCCTAAGCTATTAAAAGCTGTCCCTAGAGCATAGTAACACTTACCTTACACTCCTTTTAGCTCCTAAATGCAGCAAGTGAAACTGAATATAAACGTTATAAAAGTACCTCATTACTGATGTTAATGAGTGACTATGGTATTCATAGTCACTCAGCCAGGCTGTCCCTTTTCATACTATCACGCCTCAATAGGCGTGATCTTCATCATACATTCAAATGCGCGCCTCCCCGCTCTCCTATTCCGGACCGCTGTTGTGTGGGGGCTGTATGACGCGATTCGCATCATTTCCGGCGCCGGGTGACGTATTTACACCCGCGCCGCTGTTAGAGCTTCAAGCCCCGTACTGCGCATGCGCTTGCGCAGTGCGGTACTTGACGCTAACAGCGGCGCAGGTGTAAATACGTCACCCGGCGCCGGAAATGACGCGTATCGCGTCATACAGCCCCCACACAGCAGCGCCAGGCCGAGAGGAGAGCAGGGAGGCGCGCAGGGAGGCGCGCATTTGAATGTATCATGAAGAACACGCCTATTGAGGCGTGATAGTATGAAGAGGGACAGCCTGACTTAGTGACTATGAATACCATAGTCACTCATTAACATCAGTAATGAGGTACTTTTATAACGTTTATATTCAGTTTCACTTGCTGCATTTAGGAGCTAAAAGGAGTGTAGGGTAAGTGTTACTATGCTCTAGGGACAGCTTTTAATAGCTTAGGAGGTGGTTTGGGGTGACAGGATCCCTTTAAGTGCCTTTCTATGTATATTTGTATATGTATTGTTTTCTTCTGTAAAAGTATCTCCATTACATCATTCTTCCACTTATTTTGGTTTGAGGTTCGGTGTAGCTGTGCTATATTGTGGGTAACCAGTCTACCACCCACTCCTGTGTTATCTTCAACATATGGTAGGGAGTGTATGGTCATGCAGGGACAGGTTTTGTCTAGTGAGTGCACCAACATGTCTAGGGTGCTCACTCTATTGTTAGGCAGCACTAGCAGGGTTTACTTTATTTTCCATCTATTGTGTATAGTTGTTGGGGGTCTGCCTGGCACTTATGCTGGTTTTTAACTTTATGTATTTTGTGCACCTATCTGGCACATTTTATTATATAATTCAATAAAATGTCATTTTTAATATATAGGCATTTGTTGTTTGTGCTTCAACATTGGTAAACCAGCTTTCGCGTGGCTAAAAAGAAACTACTAAGATCACTGTGGGTCTGCCTTCCTGGATCTTCCTTAGAAGTCTTCGAATAATGGAAAAGGTTGGAAAACAAATAATAGATCCATGTCCCAAACCTGCGACAGGACATCCACTTCAACCGGATTGTCTTTTGGATTTAGGAAAACTAATTTTTTCTCCTTCATATTTAATAATAATAATAATAATAATAATAATAAAGAACTTAAGAAGAAAACAGCGGCACTCCGAGATCCTTTAATTCATGAACAGCTTTATTCCAAAAAAGTTTACATCGGTGGGTGCAGGGAAGGGAGGACGGAGGGACGAATGTGACCGTTTCGCGTGTACACAGGACCCACTGAAGCGTGCAGAGCATGTGAAACAGTCACCGTCATCCCTCCGTCCTCCCTTCCCTGCACCCACCGATGTAAACTTTTTTGGAATAAAGCTGTTCATGGAATAAAGGATCTCTTAGTGCCGCTGTTTTCTTCCTAAGTTCTTAATTGATCCCTGCATCTACAGATGAGCAACCCAGATCCATCAATGCCTCTGCACACAGGACTTCTATGCAACAAGGTCAGTGCCCGGTTTCTCTTCTCAACTAAGTGTTTGATAATAATAATAAAAATAATTAATTTATTCATTTATATAGCACTATTAATTCCATAGCACTTTACTTACATCAGTAATGCTGTCCCTATTGAAGCTCACAATCTAAACATCCTATCAGTATGTCTTTGCAAGGTGGGAGGAAACCAGAGTGGCTGGAGGAAATCCACGCAAACACAGGGAGAACATACAAACTCCTTGCAGATGTTGTCCTTTGTGGGAATTGAACCCAGGACCTTGGGACCTCAGTGCTGCAATGCTAACCACTTGAGCCACCGTGCTGCCCCGTATTTCACCTGCAGGTCACTTTAAAAATGACTCCTCTTCTGGGCAAGCAACTGGAATACTTACCCACTGAGCTCCCATTCTGAAGCTTTCATCTGGCATCTGCCGTGATGTAAAGAACTATTCTACCCTCACTAAAAAAATCTTTGAAGCAAGAGTCTGAGGCAGAAGGTGTCTTGGGCCACCTTGATGGCAGAGGTAGAATACTGCTGCGATGTCTGATAGGACCTTTATGTGGTGCGCTCTGAGGAGGGTTTGATTTTCTTGAAGTGTCTCCCAGACAGCTCTCAGCTACCTGTAAATTGAGAATCTAGTTTGAACCTCTGACGACCATCTTTCCTGTCGTTACTAATCTTCCATTTGGGCCCCCCAACCTTGTTGACTTGCATCGGTGGTTACTATAATACAAGAGTACGCGACCCAAGGGACTCCTTCATTAATTTTCTGGGGAAGTCAACCAGTGCAGAGAGTTCCTTACTGATTAGGGCAGAGTAATCCTTTTGTTTAGGGACCTTTGCGGATTGTCCCACGCTGACAGAATTGGAGCGTGACAAAGAGCTCGAAACTTATTGCCATATATGGATAATTTTTAACCTGTTTTAATAAAGATGTGTTTAACACGGAGAATCCTTTGGAGTTGGATATATTTTTTCTGGATGACAGAATTACCTGCTGCAGGTTTTTGGAGTAAAATTATGTAGAAAGGTATTGCAGCGGTCTGATAGAAGCGCTTGTAAGACATACACAAAGCACAATAGGATTAATGGTTGGCAAACCTTTATTTGGTCCCCTTTACAGCTCCACAACGCGTTTCGACAGAACTAGTCTGTCTTCATCAGGTGGTGTCATTACCTGATGAAGACAGACTAATTCTGTCAAAACGCGTTGTGGAGCTGCAAAGGGTACCAAATAAAGGTTTGCCAACAATTAATCCTATTGTGCTTTGTGTATGTCCCACAAGCGCTCCTATCAGACTGCTGCAATATCTTTCTATATATTCCAATTCCCTCACTGAGGGAGTAGTGGCAGGAGCAGCTCTGGGATTACACCATCGAGCCTTAAGGACCTGGCATCACCCGGCAACGAGCTACAACGCCGAAGGACCTGCGGTGACGTGTTTCCGGCCAGCCACACCACGTGACCGGACCCAGAAGCAAGTCGTCAGTGGCGGCAACGTGGCGTTCAACAGTGAACACGGTCCTCAGCCCGTTATAGCAAACTAAAGGTCCAGACACCGGGGTTGTGCAGGGAAGCGCAACACTACCAGGTTAGTGGCCCCCCAGCCCCAAACCAAATAGTTTAATGACCCTTCACAGTGCGCCCGTCTTTCTCTTTTTTTCTATACATTTGGAGTAAAATTGACTGCACCAGACACTGGAAATGGAAGATGTCATCAAGATCCAGGACACTCATGGCCTCTCTGATTGTACACTGTTCTTCCCATTTAAAGGAGTAGATCACATCTCTTACTGGCAATCTCTTTTCTTCTGGGAATCTAGTAGGAACCCCAAAAGGAACTTTTTAGTTACTGGCTGGAAGTCTAACTTTTGTTTGTTTATTATCCATCCTAAAGATCTTAGGGTTGTCATGGTTACACGTTGACATGGAATGTCAATTCCTGTTCTGATTCCACTTCCAACAGGAAGTTGTCCAGGTGCGGAATTATGATGACACCCTTCTGTCTGAGAAAGGCTTCTATCTCTGCTACCGGTTTGGTGAACAACAGAGGAGCACAGGACAGGTTGAATGGGAGGCACTGGGACCGGAAAATTTTATTTTCTCTCTCAATTGCAAACTTCAAATATTTTTGTCGGGAAGGATGGATAGCCAGATGATGATTGGCTTCTTTGAAGGCCAGAGTACACGTCAATCCCATTCTGTTTATTAAGGATGTTTGAACTTATTATAAGTGTATTCATATAGCACCAACATATTCTGCAGCACTTTACAATTCAGAGGGGACATGTACAGACAATTTTAGACAATACAAATGTGACGGATACTAGGAGGAGTGAGGGTGACGCACACCAGGGCCGGCTGACTCCGGTTTAGACAGGCGATTCTTCTCCTTCCTTGTCACGGGTGGACCGCGCCTGCCGGTAGTGGGGCCCGGTGTAGTGCAGATCAAAATGAAGACGTCTTACGGGAACAGATTAAAGGGGGTTTTAATTTGTTTTCTTCGTGACGCCACCTATGAGTAGATTCGGTAAGGGCTACCGACGCTGCGGAACCTCCCGGGGTGATGGACAGCAGCAAGATGTTACGCTCCCCACAGGCTGAGCGGTGATCCCCGGGGGCTGGAGCTGCTCAAGATGTTGTGCGGCAGCTGCGGTTACCTTTAGTTAACGACGGACAGTTCATAAGGAGACACGGACACAGATAGTCTCTGCAACGGTTCTTTACTGTAACCAGCAGGCAGTACATGGCTTACAGTGGTTGAGTAGAAGACCGGGTGGACTCAGCAGTGATAGTGCTCCTCAGAGATCCGCAGTGTACCTCCTTTCTACCTCCTTAGCTTCTCTTGCCAGCGTCGCCCAGGAATACCAGGTCGGGTACGGGGAGGCTGCTTCAATGCCCTATCCATGATGTACGTTCTGGATTCTTTGGGGAGCCTTGGGTCCCTCAGTGGGTACACCGCTGGTTAGACGACTGGAAACTGGCTGGTGGTGGGGTGCTCCTATAAAGCTGCTCCTCCACGGGGCTGGTTCGCGTGGCAGAGGTGAACTGCTGCCAGCTTCGGTACCAGTGAACCGGCTGTAAGTTGTGGGCACGGGAGTCTTTTGGGAACCCGTGTAGATAAGCCCATTCCCGGTGGTTAAGGCCTCAGGTGCTGACACCCGACCGGTGACGGCCCAGGGGCCCGCACGGAGTGCGGAGCCCCCGCTCCTCTCCAAGTTCTGTGTTCTAGGCTCTGCTCTAGATTCCAGACTCTGTTCTAACTGTCTAGATTATTGTGTGTTCTCCTTCACTACCCTAACACTCCACCCACCAGGACCTAGGATTGGTCCTCTGTTCTAGGTGTTGTATGTTGGGTTGGATCTCAGAGTTAACTATTGCACTGCTTTGTCAAGAGAATATTGCGGCTGCAATACTCCCTTGTGACGCACTCGTTGCGGGGCGCCACACTCCCCCTTGGTTAAATCAGCTTGTCCCCAAGCGTCAAACTACTCACATTACAGAGGTTTTTACATTTTTATACATATATGACACACTTTTATTAAAATAGAAAAACAGGTAAAGAAATGCTTTGGTGATATAAGCAAAGAAACAGGTAATCACTTTGTGCGGACCCGGCGGGCGGTCGGCTGTACTTTAACTAGAGTCCAGGCTGTAGCCGCAAGATCACACAGTCAGTGATTAACGGTGCAACCAGGAAGAAGTCTCGTTTAATAGCAAAGTTCAAACAACAACAGTCACTTATGGAGGGCAGTGTTCCGGACCCGTATAGCGAACCACCCATCGCGGCATATATGGCGCTCATAGGTTACAATGTCCCCTCTATACAAGTCTCGGTTTGGATGGCCTCGCGGTAGGTGCGATTCCACATCACGGCGCCCCACAAACACTTCAGTACTCGCACCCACCTCCCATACGAATCCCCACCCGGTGGACAAGTTAAATGTGCTTACCCACCCGGTTTTACGGAATAGTTCAGGCAGTGGAGATTGGCGGCGGGCCTCGGCACGAGCCTGCATGTTGGCTTGCAGTCGAGTGTGCCACTCGTCTCTCTGGATGCGACGTACCTCTTCGTCGGAGTGATGCGGCGTGTGGATAAAGTCACTACGGCGTGCTGGTTGTTGAACCGCTCGAGCTTGGTGGGCAGTCTGGGATGGAGCCCGGTTCAACGGAACCGGAGGAGATACTGTTGCGGTGGCACCCGACCAATGCACCCGAGCTGATCGCCCGGCAAAAGGGTTCCTTGTGTCTCCCCAGATGAACCTGGTGTAGAGATCCTCAGGTGAACTGTAGATCTCCTCGCCATCCTCCTCGATGACTACGTCAGGCTGCTCGGCTGGCGAAGATGATGGGATGGAATCCTCTGTATCGGTGGGTGGCTGTGCTGCAAGGTTCTCCTCGGGGTCGTTGTGCAGGACTTCCAGGCTGCCTGCCTCTTCTTCTGTAGCAGTAGGAAGTGGTGTTTCAATCCCGGTTACCCGGTAGGCTTCGGCAATGGCAAGGGAAGCCTCCGGTACGGGGATAAAACAGGCGACTGTCTCTGTAGTGGTGAAACATGTCGCGGGTTCCTCAGTGGGAACCTGGTAGAGATCTAATTCTTCCATGGAGCGTGTTATGAGCTCCGGCTCAAGAACGGAATCGGTTGCGATGTTGGTCGCTGGAACGGGTCGAGTTGCGGCCTCCACCGGAATGACACAGTCTATTGGCTCAGGTGACGGAGCAGGACAGGTGGTAGGCGAGGGTGAGGCGGTCGAGAAGCTGGTGACGTCGTCGGGGCTTGGAGAAGCTGCACCCGGTCGGCTCTGCTGCATCGCATGGTGTAGTCGTCTGCCTAGGGTTGCGCTCCAGCTACGGATCGTCCATTCCACTGTCTCTAGTAACCGCACCCGGAGGTCTTGTAGAGCCTCTAGCCAGAAGTCGGGGCTGCCGTCTATGGTAAGGGCAGGATCCGGACCCGGTTGGCTGACGGCTGCTCTGGCCTCCGCCTCGACCTCCCGCATCAGGTCTTGGAGTCTCATGCTGGCCATTCTTCTTTGGAGGGAAACCACACCCGATCAACCGGTAAGACGTTCTGGTTGAGCTGGTCAAGAATTCCGTCTGTGTGTCTATGTATGACACTCCCATTTCCTCTGGCTTTTGTAGTCCAATCGTGGGAAAAGTCTTTGGGGTCCGCCCCCATGGTTGATTCGAGCAATCAGGGCGGACAAAGAGTTTGGCGCCTTTTGTCTTTGGCCCTCCCACAGTGAGGGGGGGGGTTGACTCACTCCTGGGCTTCACGTGGCGGCTTCTTGTGGCGGGAACGCCATCTTGGGCGCCATCTTGACCCAATGGTGTAAAGGCGGGAAAGTTCTTTTAGGGACGAACAAAGTCCAATTGTAGACAATAAAGTCCAGTTTAAGCACAATATACCCGTTGGGTAACGGGCCTGCTCGTATCCTGTTCGTGACGCCATTTTCTGACGCACACCAGGGCCGGCTGACTCCGGTTTAGACAGGCGATTCTTCTCCTTCCTTGTCACGGGTGGACCGCGCCTGCCGGTAGTGGGGCCCGGTGTAGTGCAGATCAAAACGAAGACGTCTTACGGGAACAGATTAAAGGGGGTTTTAATTTGTTTTCTTCGTGACGCCACCTATGAGTAGATTCGGTAAGGGCTACCGACGCTGCGGAACCTCCCGGGGTGATGGACAGCAGCAAGATGTTACGCTCCCCACAGGCTGAGCGGTGATCCCCGGGGGCTGGAGCTGCTCAAGATGTTGTGCGGCAGCTGCGGTTACCTTTAGTTAACGACGGACAGTTCATAAGGAGACACGGACACAGATAGTCTCTGCAACGGTTCTTTACTGTAACCAGCAGGCAGTACATGGCTTACAGTGGTTGAGTAGAAGACCGGGTGGACTCAGCAGTGATAGTGCTCCTCAGAGATCCGCAGTGTACCTCCTTTCTACCTCCTTAGCTTCTCTTGCCAGCGTCGCCCAGGAATACCAGGTCGGGTACGGGGAGGCTGCTTCAATGCCCTATCCATGATGTACGTTCTGGATTCTTTGGGGAGCCTTGGGTCCCTCAGTGGGTACACCGCTGGTTAGACGACTGGAAACTGGCTGGTGGTGGGGTGCTCCTATAAAGCTGCTCCTCCACGGGGCTGGTTCGCGTGGCAGAGGTGAACTGCTGCCAGCTTCGGTACCAGTGAACCGGCTGTAAGTTGTGGGCACGGGAGTCTTTTGGGAACCCGTGTAGATAAGCCCATTCCCGGTGGTTAAGGCCTCAGGTGCTGACACCCGACCGGTGACGGCCCAGGGGCCCGCACGGAGTGCGGAGCCCCCGCTCCTCTCCAAGTTCTGTGTTCTAGGCTCTGCTCTAGATTCCAGACTCTGTTCTAACTGTCTAGATTATTGTGTGTTCTCCTTCACTACCCTAACACTCCACCCACCAGGACCTAGGATTGGTCCTCTGTTCTAGGTGTTGTATGTTGGGTTGGATCTCAGAGTTAACTATTGCACTGCTTTGTCAAGAGAATATTGCGGCTGCAATACTCCCTTGTGACGCACTCGTTGCGGGGCGCCACAAGGGCTCTGTGCAAGCTTACAATCTATGAGGAAATAGGGAAGGCACAAAAATTAAATGGTAAAAGAGTGCTTGTCATATATGGTCCATCAATATAAAAAATAGGAGATTCGCATAACGCTGCATGAAACCGGTCAAACAGCCAGGATCTGTAAATAAAGAGATAAAGATCTATTAAGAGCATGCTGGGATTAACCAGATGATAGAAAGGACCAGATTTTGAAAAGGGCAGAATGGGAATAGTTAGATAAGTGATATGAGGTGATAGGCTAATCTAAAGAAATGCATTTTTAGGCCCTGCTTTAAACTATAGGTATTGGGAAGTAATTGAATTGTTCTTGGTAATCCATTCCAAAAAATTGGCGCAGCTCGTGAGCAGTCTTGGAGATGAGAGTGGGAGATTTGGATTGTAGATGATGTCAGCCTTAGTTCACTTGTGAAACCAAGAGTACATGTAGGACGATAGACGGAGATGAGGGAGGAGGTGTATGGCGGTGTAGAACTGTGGAGGACTTTGTGGGGTGGATGAGAGTGATATTTATATATTGTACTCTGTAGAGGAGAGGCAACCAATGCAATGACTGGAACAGGATAGAGGCATCGGTGAAGCGGTTGGAGAGGAATATGATCCTGGCTGCTGCATTCAGGGTGGATTGGAGAGGAGTTTAGTAAACGGAAGACCAATTAGAAGAGAATTGCAGTAATCCAGATGAGAATGAATAAGTGCGACAGTTAGATTTTTTGCAGAGTTAACGGTAAGAGAAGGTCGAATTCTAGAGATATTTTTGAGGTGCAGGTGACACAAGCAAGTGAGTGATCCGATTTGGGAAATAAAAGAGAGATCTGAGCCAAATAGAACTCCAACACAGCGTGCGTGCTACTGGGGAGTACTGATAGATCCACATACGGAAATGGAAATATGAGGTTTCGGAAGATAAAGATTGGTTAAAAACACATCTCTGTAAACTAGCTTACCACCTCACCTCATCTATTTAACTATTCCCATTCTGTCCTTTTTCCAAATCTGGCCTCTTTTGCCATCTGTCTACACCCCCCATGCACTATATAGCACTTTATCTGTACTTGTACAGGTCCTGGCTGGTGACTGGTTCATGCACTGTTATGTGAATCCCCCATGTGTTATATTGATGGCTGGACCATATATGATGGCACTTTTTATAATTTACCTTTTGTGCCTCCCTTATTTCCCCATAGATTGCAAGCAGGAACCTCACTCCTCATGGTATCTAAATTATTATTTTTTCTCTTGTATGGTCTCATATTGTCTATATTGTATTGTATTATCATATAGTATAGTATTGTATCCCCTCTGAACTGTAAAGCGCTGCAGAATATGGTTGCGCTATATACCGTAGATAAAATTATTATTACTATTGATTCCATCTGAAATTTTCTGTTCAGAACCCAATGATTTAAGGGTTTTATGCTACGTTCACACACAACATTTTTGGCTTTTTTGAGGATCCATTTTTGGTGAATCAGCAAAAGTGGATCCGTTTTTTTAAACAGGTGGAAAAAACTTATTGCGTTTGTGATCAGTCAGTTTTCGATAATGTATTTTTTAAAGCATTGTACACTAAAAAGAAAGTGATAAAGATAGTTGAGTTGACAGTTGATGTAATTTATTTCCTTTTATTCTCAGGGGAGACCTTTTTTTTTTTAGTTATTTAAATAAATAACTAAAAAAAGTTGGCATGGGCTTCGCCGTATTCTTTATTGCCAGCTAAGGGTAACGCAAGCACCTACTGGCTGCTAAACCCGCTGCTTGGTGTTACCTTCGCAGGCAATGAAAAATGACATGGGCATCCCTGTATTTTCTATTGCCAGCAAAGGTAACTCAGGCAGCTGGGGGCTGTAATTGTCAGCGTGGTAAGGTCCAACTGTTCTGGGCCCAACACGCTGAGATTCACAGCCAGAATTGGCGCTTTCATGAGAGACGCCAAAACTGGGGGCTGCCCCGTGTCACGCTGGGGTGACAGGGGTAACCAGAAGTATGATGGAGCTGGTCATAGGGAGTCAGGGGAGCCTACTCTGGCCCTAATACTGGGGTCCCTGACTCGCCCTATACTCAGAGGTACCTCTGAAGGTGAGGAGGTCCGAGCCCCCAGCCTAGGACCCTAAAGCTCCTAAGAAGCCCTAGGCATAAGACCCCTACCTCCACCCACGGACCACGGGACCCAGCAACCTCCAATGGGAAAAACCAGCAGCAGCTCCAGATCAATGTGTGCATTCCAAGGTCACAGAACATAAGTGAACTGAATCAGCGACATCAGGTGGATGTGAGCTGACCCATTTATGGCCGAGGGGTGGGGAGCAGCCAGCCTAGACACGCCCCTCAGCTCACCTAAGCATGAATCATATCCATCACACACCTGCAGCAACCTCACCTGCAGAGCCGTACACTGAATAGGGGAAAGAAAAGGCTCAATTCAACAGCAGCAGCACTTATGAGGATAGGTAGCCCATACGCAACACCCCGCTCTTCCAGCAGCTGTGTAGCTGTGGCAGACTGGGTAATAATGGGGCTGTTGACAACTTTTAATGCCAGCTGACACCAAGCCCCTATTGCTAATGTCAGCCGTCAGTTTGATAACCGGCCATTAGCAATAGTGAAAGAGTTTTAAAAAAAAGTCACAGACACCAGAAAAAAAAACGTTATTTGAAAAAAAAAAATCAAACACCTCGTTCACCACTTTGTTAAATACCCACCAATTCCCTCTGACATAGTCCAGCGACCAGCAATGAGTACAAATCGGTCCCAAGATCAGCTGACAGAATCCGGTTAAGAACCAATCACCTGATTCTGTGAGCTGACTGGCAAAAACATCAGTTGATGTGCTCACCGGTCAGCTGACAGTCAGCTGATCAGTTCACCGGCGGAGGAGCGATACTCTGTGAGCTGACCGGCAGGCACATCAGCTGATCTGTTTGCCGGTCAGCTCACAGAATCAGCTGATCAGTTTTCCACCATTCCTCCACAGTTCTCTCAGCTGATCTCGGGACTGGACACTTCCTCTCACATTCGGAGACACTCGAGGATAGGTGGGTGTTTGTTTGCCTTTTACACCCTATACACTGCAAACACACACACATCTCTCACAGGAAGAGGGACAGCAAATTCCAAAATGGAGGAATTTCCAGTTCCTGTTTTTCCTGTTCCTGTGTGACATCACATCCTGTGAGGACTCTGTTATCAGCTGGAAAAGTGCTTCACTAGCAGATTGTGTGAATAGCAATACATTATTGCAGCATTTTTTTTTTCTTTATAATGGAACCTATGGAGGAAACGCAGGAGAAAAAAATGCCACACAAATTGCCATGCTCATTCTTTTCGATGAGCTGTTTTCTACCCCAAGAGAGGATCAACAAAAAAACGCTGTGTCTGAATAGCAAATGTTGAAAATTCATTGACTTTGCTGTTCAACCCAGACGATGCATTTTTAAGGCAAAAAGGTTCCACAAAAATCATGGCAACAATGATGTGTGTGAATATAGCCTGGTATGGAAAAAAGACAAGTAATGACCCTGGAATTGCTCTGCTTCGGGGACAGGGACTATGTAAATATCCACCCATAGACAATGAATTGTGCACAGAGACTGGGAGATTGTCAGCAGAAATCGGTGGTAACTGGGCAAAGTCTTTCATCTACCCTGATGACATCATGATGTACCAGGGCCCGGTCTTGACCCAAACAGGTAACTTTATCCTTTACCCCACTTTGGAAACCACCACCTACCCAATTAGCTATTTACCTTTCCCTTTGTATTCTTGTCTCTGAGAGGGACAGGATCTACAAAAGGACTGGTATCTTTTGGATCTCTTTTTTGGAAACGCCTTCTCCAGAATTTCATCTAATACAGGGCCGAAAACCCTCAATCCATAGACAGGGACAGAACACAAATTATTTTTGGAGTGGTTATCACTGGACCAAGTCTTTAGTCAGATTATGCGCTGAAGTTAAGAGGGCATTATTCCTGGCAGAAAATCTCACTCATTCCGCCCATGCGTCATCCATAAACCTCGTTGCCATCCTAAGTAGCGGAAGACAATCTAAAATAATTTCTCTAGATGTTTTACTCTTCTGATGATTCCCATAGACCTCAATGCAGAGGTGCATAGACCTGGTAACTCAGGTGCCTGCCATTTTAGCCCTAATACCTGCAGCTGAGGCTTCCCAGGCCCATTTTAGAAGGTCAACAGTTTTTTTGTTCATTGGGTCTCTAAGGCTAGATGAGTCCTCAAATGGGATTTAGGTCTTCCTGACCACTCTGGCTACTGAAATGTCAATTTTTTTTTTAACTTCCTCCAGTTCAAATGGGAAACGAATTCTGAAGTACCGTAAGATAACTAATTTATTTTTTGCATCTCTCTATTCCTCCATAATCATGGCATGGATATGATCAATAAAAAGCCTATTTCTTCCCGAGTCCTTTAAACATCTCATGATGTATGGAATGAGAATTTTCCTTCTAGTCCACCTTCATGGTGTTTTTGACAGCCCTAAATAGCTCGTCAGTACTCTCCGATGAGCAGTAATATTGTTTCCCTTATTCTGGAGGTATTACTGTTATTTCTTCCTCCACATCGTGATCTGAGTACTAATCCTGTTCCTCAGAAGTCTGTTTCATCTCCCATCTTGGTATGGTATGTCGGGAACTGGAATGTGAAACCTGAGGAAGGACTAGGCTGGAGACAATCTCCTGCACTGACTTGCCTGTCATAGATCATATGCTGCTCCCTAACAGCAGTCGCCAGACAGGCATTTCTGATATGCCCTTGTATTTCTCAGTTGCAAATGTGGCGCCCCGCAACGAGTGCGTCACAGGAGGGTATTGCAGCCAAAACAGCAGCAGCAATATTCTATGACTAAGCAATGACACAGTTAACTCAGAGATCCATACCCTACATGCATCATCAGTATAAAGGGCCAATAAGATCCTGGTGGGCGGAGTGTAGTGGTAGAGTGTAGAAAGAGAACTCTCCGAAACAACATAGGAGAAGGAGCAAAAAGAACGAGCTCTGCAACCTAGGTGTGACGACCATCCGCTGTGAGGCCGAGCTGCTGGTAAGACAGCACCCCGAGAAACCCCAAGACCCTTAACCCCTATACAGGGATCTGGAATTACAGCGGAGCCCAGGGGGTAGCTGCCTATATGAGCAACAGAGTCGGGGAGGTCGCCAGGGAAAAATCAAGACCCGAAAAACGAAGTCAGAAGTCCGAGTCAAAACCGAGAGGGCAGCTAAGGTACAAAATCGTCAGGCAGTAGCAGAGTCAAAAATCCAGGCAAAGGTCAAGGGCAAAATCAAGAGGGCAGCTGAGGTACAAAATCAATAGGCAGAGGCAGAGTCAGAAATCCAGGCAAGTTATATAGAGATAAGTTGGGCTCACCCTACCGAGGGTTCCTCCACAGTTTTTCATCCCTCAGGACCGATAAGATCAACATGGCGATTGACCTATTAACTATAGTTCTCCAAGAAAATTACTTCCTCTTCCAGGACCAATTCTACGTACAGCGCAAAGGGACCGCGATGGGGAGCAACGTGGCACCCCCTTACGCTAACATTTTCATGGCCAAATTTGAACAGGATTACGTCACCAATCATTCTCTTTTTATAGATCATTGTCTGATATGGCGACGTTATATCGATGACGTTTTCCTCATTTGGCGTGGTACTGAGAGTGAACTGTTTGAGTTTTTTAACAGTTTAAACTCGATGGATCCTGATTTGTCTTTTACTATCAGTTATGATAGGATTGCTATACATTTTTTGGATACATGGGTCAAAAAAGATGAGGGAGGACACCTTTTCACTGATCTCTACATTAAGCCCACGGACACTAACAGTCTTCTCCATTACTCGAGCTGCCATCCCAAACACATTAAGAGGTCCTTACCCCATTCACAACATTCTGGGGTGTCCAGGATAGTCTCTGATCCAGCTACACGGTTGATTCGTCACAAAGAGATGAGTATTAAATTTCAAAATAGGGGTTACCCCATAGATCTTAGCACTCCGCGGACATCTGTATACCCTAAGGCATCACGACAACCTCAGGTAGCTTGTGTGACTACTTTTCATCCATTTCACACTCTGGTCCGTAACATTGTGATAAAACATTGGTCGGTTCTTAGGAACGCATACCCAGATATATTAGAGTTTCAAAACAATCCTCTTTTTTGCCTAAAAAGACCCGGCAATCTTAAGGACCAGTTAGTTAGGGCCGACTTGGGCTCTAATGTACGGTTACCTAAACAGACTTTTCTATCTAGTCGACGTCATGGCACATACCCCTGCCTGGGTGTCTTCAATGTTCGCATGTGATAAAAGGTGATACCTTTAGTCATCCCAGATCAGGGAAAACATATAAGATCAGGGACTTTTTCACTTGTGACGCTAGTTACGTAGTGTACTTAATTAAGTGTCCTTGTGGTCTCAGATATGTAGGGGAGACTACCCAGCATATCCGAGACCGCATAAGTAAACACAAATCTACGATACGTTGTAGTCAGACACTTCTACCTATTCCCTATCACTTCGTCAATTCAAAGCATTCTGTTTCTCAGTTACGTTTCCAGGTTATAGACCACATACCTGACAGCAGACGGGGTGGTAATAGAATTAAACAATTAAAACTCAAGGAGTCCTATTGGATCCATGAATTACAGACCCTAGAGCCCATAGGTCTGAATAGGGAGTACGAAGTGCAGTTCTGACGGTTCGGGTACGGGTTGAGGCTGTTGTCTTGTGGGATTTGTTTTATGTACCACAATATCAATAAGGAATGATTTTCTGTGGAAGGGGTCAGTGACCTTGGGGGTGTAATTACTGTTGAAGATATTAAAATAGTCAATATAATATTATTAGAGGGTTGTTTTTTCTGCTCTGAGATATATACATTCATTCTCTATATATTCCATTGGAGATTTTTAGTATAAGGTTAGTGTACAATATGTGTGCCACTAAGTCTATTTACTTTCCTTTTGACAGAGACCGTGAAGATAAGTTTAATTCTGCTTCTCTGACATTGCAGCACTTGTCTGGAACCCAGTGGGTTAATATATGTTGTTGTCAGCCGCTCAGCTGTTCCCTTTGAGACATTCTGCGATTTAGCCGTTCTGCGCATGCGCAGAAGACATGCGTCTCACCGCACAGACGCTTCCTGCGTTCCATTACCAGGAACCGGAAGTGCGTCATCGGTTTCGCGTCACCTGACGATGAGCGCGCACTATAAACAGCACAGTATTCCCAGCAACAGCACACACTGCAGGGACGTGCTGTGGGAACGATTATCACTAAAGGTACATATATTTACCCAGAGGCTTTATTACCTATGAAGATCAATCTTTAATGCTGCTTCTACTGCATTATTTGTTTATAGGGCATTATCACCCCATTCACATTTAGCTACTGGCATTGATCATCCAGGTAATATTGAGCAAGCTATTTGACATGTGTCATTTATATTAATTAGACTTAGACTAGGTGGTGCTATGTGTGATACACTATATACCCACTTAGGGTGTAATTTCAATTATGATTTACTTTATGTCAATGGTACAGTACTTTGTGTGTTATTAACAGCACCTGTTAGTCCTACCTGGTTTCCTATTAGGACATTATATGATTCCCTTGTTTCCAATAAAAAGACAGGCATCCCTGCTATACTTGAAAGGTATATATATATTACTTTTTACATAGTTAAACCAGGCAAGTTATCATTTTATGTTCTGAACCAATTCACTTTTCTATCTAAAGCCTCTAGGAGGGATACTATGTTTCCTATATTTCTGGTGGAGATTATTTATATTTCTAAAGCATGTCAATAAGGTATGACACTTTATACAGGTGTTTGTTTATATACGCTTGTTTATATACGCATGATGATTTTCGATAATCATAATAAAGTGATACTACTTTCTCCCGTTATCATTTCATCCTACTATATTTATTTAAGTATAATTTTTGGTCCAGGAGGCCTACATAGACTAACATATACATAATTGTTGCTACAAATTTAGTCTTCTATACTTCTCCATAGTTTTGGACTTATGGTATACTAGCTGTGAGCCCGATGCAAATGCATCAGGATTCTAGAACGTGCATTAATTTGATTATAGTAGTTATAGCTGTTAGCCTGATACAAATGCATCGGGTGTCTAGAATATGTTTATTGTTTTTTTAAAGATTTTTAAATAATAATCGCATCATCAATAGCAATAATATTAGCAATAGCATTATTATTAGCAGTAATAGCAGTATTAATAGCATTATTAGCAGTATTATGAGCATTAATAACAGTATTAATAGCATTAAGAGCAGTATTAATAGGAGTAATAGCATTATGAATAGCATTAATAGCATTAGTATGTGCATTAATAGCATAAATAATAGCATTAATAGCATTAGTATTAGCATTAATAGCATTAATAATAGCATTAATAGCAATATTTTTTGCTTTAATAGCATTATTATTACCATTAATAGGATAATTATTAGCATTAACAGCATTATTATTAGCATTAATAGCATTATTAATAGCAATAATAGTACTAATAATAGTATTATTATTAGTATTAATAGCATTATTACCATAAATAGCATTAATAATAGCGTTAATAGCATTATTATGAGGAGTAATAGCATTATTAGCATTAATAACATTATTAATAGCATTAATAGAATTAAAAATAGCATTAATAGCATTATTAATAGCATTAATAGCATTAATAACATTATTAATAACATTAATAGCATTATTAATAGCATTAATAGCATAAATAATAGAATTAATAGCATAAATAATCGCATTAATAGCATTAGTATTAGCATAAAGAGCATTAATAGCAATATTATTAGCATTAATAGCATTTTGAATAGCATAAATAGCATGATTATTAGCCTTAATAGCATAATTATTAGCATTAATAGCATTATTATTAGCAGTAATAGCATTATTATTAGCATTAATAGCATTATTAATAGCATTAATAGCATTAATAATAGAATTAATAGCATTAATATTAGCATTAATAACATTAATAGCATTATTAATAGCATGAATAGCATGATTATTAGCCTTAATAGCATTAATAATAGCATTATTAGCATTATTATTAGCATTATTAGCATTAATATTACCATTAATAGCATAATTATTAGCATTAATAGCATTATTATTAGCACTAATAGCATTATTAATAGCAGTATTAGCATTAATAATATAATTAATAGCATTATTAATAGCCTTAATAGCATGATTATTAGCCTTAATAGTATTAATAATATCATTACTAGCATTATTATTAGCATTATTAGCATTAATATTAGCATTAATAGCATAATTAGTAGCATTTATAGAATTATTATTAGCAGTAATAGCATTAATAGCATTAATATTACCATTAATAGCATTAATATTAGCATTAATAGCATTAATAGCATAATTAATAGCATTAATAGCATTATTAATTGCAAGAATAGCATTATTAATAGCATTAATAGCATAAATAATAGCATTAATAGCATAAATAATAGCATTAATAAAATTAATAGCAATATTATTAGCATTAATAGCATTAAGAATAGCATTAATAGCATGATTATTAGCCTTAATAGCATTAATATTAGCATTAATAGCATTATTAATAGCATTAATAGCATAAATAATAGAATTAATAGCATAAATAATTGCATTGATAGCATTAGTATTAGCATAAAGAGCATTAATAGCAATATTATTAGCATTAATAGCATTTTGAATAGCATAAATAGCATGATTATTAGCCTTAATAGCATTAATAATAGCACAAATAGCATTATTATTAGCATTATTAGCATTAATAGCATAATTATTAGCATTAATAGCATTATTAGCATTAATAGCATTAATAATAGCATTAATAACATGATTAATAGCATTAGTAGTAGCATTAATAGCAGTATTAATAGCATTATTAGCATTATTATTAGCATTAACAGCATTATTATTAGCATTAATAATAGCATTAATAACATTATTAATAGCATTAATAGCATTATTGGTAGCAATAATAGCAGTATTAATAGCATTATTAGCAGTATTATTAGCATTAATAGCATTATTATTAGCATTAATAGCATTATTAATAGCATTAATAGCATTAATAACATTATTCATATCATGAATAGCATTATTAGTAGCATTAATAGCAGTATTAATAGCATTAATATCATTATTATTAGCATTTTTATTTTATAGTGTAATTATTGTGATGTGTATGATTGTATATTAATGTGATAGTAAGTGAGAGAATTTTTAGCATTGAGAAAGATGTCTGAATGAAGCTGGAATGTGATTGGCCGTAGTGAAATAGTAGAATTGATTTTTCCCATTGATAAAAATGTATGAATGAGCCTTGAATGTGATTGGTTAGTGTGTATGTGAATGTGATTGGTGCATTTTGGATCCGTGGGCGGGGCTTCCAGAAACTCGCGGCGGCCATCTTTAATCGTCAGTCAGCGGAGCGGACCGAAGAGAAAACATCCAGGACCTGGAGCTCGCTGAAGGAAGAAAGAAGACCCCCGAGGCCGGAGGAAGAGGATGCCTGGGCCGGATGGAAGACTCGTGGCCCGGGCTGAAGGAAGAGGACGCCTGGGCCGGATGGAAGACTAGTGGCCCGGGCTGAAGGAAGAGGACGCCTGGGCCGGATGGAAGACTGGACCTGACGAATCAGATGTCATGAAGACAGGTAAGTGATCGACGGCGTCGGGGCTGTGCGGACATTGTGGGGGGGGGGGGCTGTGCGGACATTGTGGGGAGGGGGCTGTTTGGAAATTGTGGGGGGGGCTGTTTGGACATTGTGGGGGGGGGGGCTGTTTGGAAATTGTGGGGGGGCTGTTTGGACATTGTGGGGGGGGCTGTTTGGACATTGTGGGGGGGGCTGTTTGGACATTGGGGGGGGGGCTGTTTGGACATTGTGGGGGGGGCTGTTTGGACATTGTGGGGGGGGCTGTTTGGACATTGTCGGGGGGGGCTGTTTGGACATTGTGGGGAGGGGGCTGTATGGACATAGTGGGGGGGGGCTGTTTGGACAATGTGGGGAGGGGCTGTTTGAAAATTGCGGGGGGCTGTTTGAACATTGTGGGGGGCTGTTTGGACATTGTGGGGGGGGGCTGTTTGAACATTGTGGGGGGGGCTGTTTGGACATGGTGGGGGGCTGTGTGGACATTGTGGGGGGGGGCTGTGCGGACATTGTGGGGGGGGCTGTTTGGACATTGTGTGTGGGGGTTTGTTTGAACATGTGTGGGGGGGCTGTTTGGACATGTGGGGGGGGCTGTTTGGACATTGTGGGGGCGGGCTGGCTGTGGTGGGGGGGGGTGTTGACATTGTGGGGGGGGCTGTGGGACATTGTGGGGGGGGCTGTTCGGACATTGTGGGGGGGGCTGTTTGAACATTGTGGGGGGGGCTGTTTGGACATTGGTGGGGGGGCTGTGGACATGTGGGGGGGCTGTTTGAACATTGTGGGGGGGGCTGTTTGGACATGGTGGGGGGGCTGTGCGGACATGTGGGGGGGCTGTGGACATTGTGGGGGGGGCTGTTTGGACATGTGGGGGGGCTGTTTGGACATGGTGGGGGGGCTGTGTGGACATTGTGGGGGGGGGCTGTGCGGACATTGTGGGGGGGGCTGTGTGGACATTGTTGGGGGGGGTTGTTTGAACATTGTGGGGGGCTGTTTGGACATTGTGGGGGGGCTGTTTGGACATTGTGGGGGGGGCTGTGTTGACATTGTGGGGGGGGGCTGTGTGGAAATTGTGGGGGGGGCTGTTTGGACATTGTGGGGGGGGGGCTGTTTGGACATTGTGGGGAGGGCTGTTTGGACATTGTGGGGGGGGCTGTTTGGACATTGTGGGGGTTGTTTGAACATTGTGGGGGGCTGTTTGGACATGGTGGGGGGGGCTGTTTGGACATTGTGGGGGGGGGCTGTTTGGACATTGTGGGGGGGCTGTTGTGGACATTGTGGGGGGGGCTGTTTGAACATTGTGGGGGGGGCTGTTTGGACATGGTGGGGGGGCTGTGTGGACATGGTGGGGGGGCTGTGTGGACATGGTGGGGGGGCTGTGTGGACATTGTGGGGGGGGC
Organism: Allobates femoralis; assembly: GCA_033576535.1. Lineage (NCBI taxonomy): Eukaryota > Metazoa > Chordata > Amphibia > Anura > Aromobatidae > Allobates > Allobates femoralis. Next base: position 470,956,116 of record JARQOC010000006.1, read on the forward strand.
TGTGCGGACATTGTGGGGGGGGCTGTTTGGACATTGTGAGGGGGGTTGTTTGAACATTGTGGGGGGCTGTTTGGACATGGTGGGGGGGCTGTTTGGACATTGTGGGGGGGGGCTGTTTGGACATTGTGGGGGGGGCTGTGTTGACATTGTGGGGGGGGCTGTGTGGACATTGTGGGGGGGGCTGTTTGGACATTGTGGGGGGGCTGTTTGGACATTGTAGGGGGGGGCTGTTTGGACATTGTAGAGGGGGGGCTGTTTGGACATTGTGGGGGGGGCTGTTTGGACATTGTGGGGGGGGCTGTGTTGACATTGTAGGGGGGGGCTGTTTGGACATTGTGGGGGGGGCTGTGTTGACATTGTAGGGGGGGGGCTGTTTGGACATTGTGGGGGGGGCTGTGTGGACATTGTGAGGGGGGCTGTTTGGACATTGTGGGGGGGGGCTGTTTGGACATTGTGGGGGGAGGGGCTGTGTGGACATTGTGTGGGGGGGGCTGTGTGGACATTGTAGGGGGGGGCTGTTTGGACATTGTGGGGGGGCTGTTTGGACATTGTAGGGGGGGCTGTTTGGACATTGTGGGGGGGGCTGTTTGGACATTGTGGGGGGGCTGTGTTAACATTGTAGGGGGGGGCTGTTTGGACATTGTGGGGGGGGCTGTTTGGACATTGTGGGGGGGGCTGTGTTGACATTGTGGGGGGGGGCTGTGTGGACATTGTGGGGGGGAGGGGGCTGTGTGGACATTGTGGGGGGGGGCTGTTTGGACATTGTAGGGGAAGGCTGTTTGGACATTGTGGGGGGGGCTGTTTGGACATTGTAGGGGGGGTGCTGTTTGGACATTGTGGGGGGGGCTGTTTGGACATTGTGGGGGGGGCTGTGTTGACATTGTAGGGGGGGCTGTTTGGACATTGTGGGTGGGGGCTGTTTGGACATTGTGGGGGGGGCTGTGTTGACATTGTGGGGGGGGCTGTGTTGACATTGTGGGGAGAGGGGGGCATTGTTGGGAGGGGCTGTGTGGACATTGTTGGGAGGGGCTGTTTGGACATTGTAGTGGGGGGCTGTGTGGACATTGTGGGGGGGGGCTGTGTGGACATTGTGGGGGGGGCTGTGTGGACATTGTGGGGGGGGCTGTGTGGACATTGTAGGGGGGGCTGTGTGGACATTGTAGGAGGGGGGGGGCTGTTTGGACATTGTGGGGGGGGGGCTGTTTGGACATTGTAGGGGGGGGAGAGGGGCTGTTTGGACATTGGGGGGGGGGGGCTGTGCGGACATTGTGGGGGGGGGCTGTGCGGACATTGTGGGGGGGGCTGTGCAGAAATATGGCGGGGGGGTGCTGACATATGGGCGTGGTGTGCGGACATGCGGGGATCGGAGGTGGCTTCTCCGCCTCCGGTCCCTGATCCCCCGTGGGCTGGAGCGGAGGCTGCAGGGCCATGGTCCCTGGGGGGGCCTGCAGCCTCCGCTCCATAGAGGGGGCTTAGGGGGTAGGGGCGGCGGGGGGTAGGGGCTGCGGGGTTTACAGGGGGTAGGGGCGGCGGGGGTAGGAGCTTAGGGGCTGCAGGCTTAAGGGGTAGGGGCTTAGGGGCGGCGGGGTAGGAGGCGGGCTTAGGGGGTAGGGGCGGCGGGGTAGGGGCTTAGGGGCTGCGGGGTTTACGGGATAGCGGCGGCGGGGTTAGGAGGCGGGCTTAGGGGGTAGGGGCAGGCTCCGGAGCACTGTGTCAGCATGTGCTGACAGCAGCGGCTCCGGAGCGTGATCGGAGTGGGGGTGTGCAGACATATGGGGGGGGTGAGGACATATGGGGGGTGTGTGGTGACAGGGGTTGGGGGTGTGTGACTGCGGCGCGGGCAATGCTTCGCACGTGGTGACGTCACAGAGTGACAAAGCCACGGTCTTTTGCGGGGTCCGACACGGAAGTGCCTACGGCAATTATATAGTAGATTACCTATATTGTTTATATTTAAGCTATATTGTCGTACCTTGATATATGTTACATGTCACTTATTGCTTTTTATTCACATGTTCACACGGTGGCACTTAGTTCCAATATATGTCCGTAAGATGGTTCTGAAGTTTGATTCAGCACTGAAGTGACGTGGACGATTATTACCTAGGTAAAGGATTTATTGAGTAAAGCAACTTTATTTGATTTGTTTTATGTAACTACGCTGACGTATTACTCATTTATTATACTGTCCCCTGATGTTGGTTGAACTTAAGACATCGTTGTATGCAATTTGTAACATTAATTTCGTTTGTCAGGTCAGACTATGCAAGCATGTATTTTGTTATGTATTTTGTTCTGTATAAATTGTAAATGTCCTTGTATACATGTTTGAATATTTTCATTGTATTTTGCTATGTAGATAACCCCTGATGAAAGCCAAATGTGGCTGAAACGTTGGGAATTGTACAACTTTTTCTATTGATAAAGTGCTGACATCTCAATAAAATATGGACATTTAACACGTGAATTCATTGTCTTCAATTTTTGGTGTGCCAGGGTACACATATGTAAAGAAATCCAGGCAAGGTCAGACACGAAACTAAACACACACTATCACTGGGGAACCAAAACTATATCTGGCGGCCTGCAAGCCAGGCTCCAATGTACTTGAAGGGAGCGGCTACCTCCCATAGGCTGGAGCCCACAGCCTGATGATCTCATCCGGACCGCCCCTAGAACCAGGCCAGATGGTGATGCACGACTGGCTCCGCCCACCCCACTTCTGACAGCAGAACGAAGGCTGCGCCTAACAGACAGCTCTGCAGGGCCCGCTCCTCTGTGACCAACATCACCCAAAGGGAGAAACATGGCGGTGCTCAGCGACAGAGGCAGACATCGCAGGAGCAGGTCCATATGAGGACAAGGCCCTCCTATCACTGGCGCCATCAGCCGAAGGAAACCGGCTCCTCCCAGTGGCCGAGGCAGGAACACCAGCCACTGAGTCCAATGGCGATGTGACACTAGAAAAGGGGGCCTGCACAGTCCCGTGCAGCCCCCTGGCCATCACCCCGGTTGGGCGCCATTACTCCGGTGCCTTAACAACCGATCTACGGGCATCTACATGCGGGTTCAACAACATCCCGTGCCAACTACAACCGGTCTGCTGGTACCGAAGCTAGTAGCTGTTCAGCACTGCTATGCGAACCAGAGGAGTGGAGGGACCGCTTTACAGGAGCACCCCACCACCGCAACACACAGTCGTCTAGCCAGCGGCGTACCCACCAAAAGGACCCAAGGATCCCAAAACACCCGGAACGTATAAACCAGGTAGGGCATTGAAGCAGACTCCTTGTACCTGATCTGGCATTCCTGGGCGACAATGGCAACACAAGTTAGTTAGAATGGAGGAACACGCGGATCTCTGAGAAACACTGGTCATTGCTGAGTCCACCCGGTCCGTTACCCGTAACTGTATGTCATGTACTGCCTGCTGGTTACAGTAAATTACCCGTTACAGAGACTTCCAGTGTCCGTGCTTTCTTATGAACTGTCTATCTCCGCACACTAAGGTAACCGCATCTGCCTCAGAATATCTTGCGCAGCTCCTGGCTCCGGGGATCATCGCTCAGCCTGTGAGGAGCGTTCCATCTTACTGCATTCCATCCCCGGAGGCCCAAGCAGCGCCGGTGGACTTCACCGGAATACTCATAGGTGGGTCACGAAAGAATTTAACCCCAAACTGTTCAACCAACGACGTCTTTATTGATCTGGACCACCGGGCCCCACTACCGGCAGGCGCGGTCTATCCGTGACAAGAAGGAAGAAAACGCCTGTCCCTCGGAGTCCCGGCCACGGTGAGTCACAAGCGGCATCTTTGTGTTTTCTGTAGTTCTCCTAAATTCATTTTTCGCAGATGCACTACCCTGCCGAGGAACCCCTACCCTAAAAATACACAAGGGCATACAAAGATATGTTAACCTTGTTAACGGTGGAACTCACAGCCTCTAGGCAAGTTACATAAACCTGGGGCGGTTATTAGGGGACATCAGATTGCATAAAATGTTGCATAGCTCATGCTAGCCTCGCACACAAGCTGCACTAGATGCAAAACTAGACATCTACACTTGAAAACACTTACCCATCAGGTGTATATTGATCATTCTCCTGCTCCATGTGGTCCATAGTGGCACGCATGCTGCCACCTAGATTGCGTATCCTTTGCCCCAAAACCGGAATACATTCTAAGCTGGAACCTAAGCTCAGTACCGGAAGCTGGATTGCGGCCATCTTGCAGGAAGCCGAGAGCCCTCTGCAGAAAGAAGTGACTAGATGACAGGAGTAACATCCCACTCTACTGGTACAGGCTGCAGGACCTCTCTCTTCGAAGTGTCAGCCACGGACCTATTAACAGGAGGAAGGAGAGGTGATGGACCCCCCCCCCCGAATTTGTCCACAGGTAACCGCGCAACAGCGCCTGCCTCTTTTGTCTTTCCTCTGTAGGGACAAGAAAAACACTGAGAGGGGTGCGGTGAGTCCTTCAACCTCTTGTGTACTTGCTTTTCCTTGATATCCGGCGTCCCCAGAACCGGTAGGTCAGGAGCCACATTTGGCTCTCGGGCCTGTGATGTGTGGCTCATGGCTGTCTTCCACCTTGTTGCATTAGCTCCAAGTCTTGCAAACAGTTATCAATAGGGGGGTCCTCAGATGGAAACTTTGAGAAGAGTAGATCTTAATGGAGGTAATGTAGGAACCCCTCAATATTGTTGTACTACCTCAGTGTGATTTGTGCGTTTCTTGCTGTTACAACGGAATGTGCCCGTGTCTGATGGTGATGCGAGTACACTTATGACAAGGATATTTCCCTGAATCCGACTCCTTGATTCCGACTCCCTCATACACAGCTCACGTCAATGTGATAAATTTACTTTAGAACAATGTGAACATCAGGCTTTAATCCTTATTAGGATACAATAATCAAGACATTTAGACAGAACTTGATAATTCATAATAATAATATTCAGCACATTCTGCATTCAACTAATGTACCCAATTTATTATACATTATAGGAGTTGGTGTCGGTCCCTTTCATAATGACTCCGACTCAACCAAACTCTGACTCCACACTTCTGACTCCACACCTCTGACTCCACAGCCCTGCTTATAAATCCTCATATTTGGATGAATTGTGGGACTCATCAGATTCCATACCTTGCTACTTATACTGGTGCTTGACATTTTGGAAACACAAAGATTTAGGATAAAACCCAACACTAAAAAAGTTTAATATTATTTGGTGAAAATGAACAAAATGAACAATGGACTAGAATATGCGGACAGGTACCCTTCCTGCCTAAAAAATGATGATATAATAATCTTTATTTATATAGCACCAACATATTCCGCAGCGCTTTACAATACAGAGGTTCATATACAAACAGTCATAAGTAACAGTTATAAAAAATACAATAATTAAAGCAAAAATAAAGAGGACCCTGCTCATAAGAGCTTACAATCTACAATGAGGTGGGGGTCACAAAATATGGTATGAAATTTTGCAATTGTTCAAGATACAACGACATAACAATGAATTAGAATATCATCAAAAAGTTAATTTATTTCAGTAATTCAATATATAAAGTGAAGAGTCATTGCAAACAGAGTGATCTACTTCAAGTGTTTATTTCTGTTAATGTTGATGATTATGGCTTACAGCCAATGAAAACCCAAAGGTCATTATCTCAGAAAATTAAAGTAGGGAGGATGAAGGGTCTGAGAGATAAAATATGACCTAAACAGGTATAATGATATAATAATATTTAATATAATAATATAATATTTATTCATTTATATAGCGCTATTAATTCCATAGCACTTTACATACATGAGTAATGCTGTCTCTCTTGGAGCTCACAATCTAAACATCCTATCAGTATGTCTTTGCAATGTGGGAGGAAACCGGAGTGCCTGGAGGAGACCCACGCAAACACGGGGAGAACATACAAACTCCTTGCAGATGTTGTCCTAAGTATCCTTGGTGGGTATTGAACCCAGGACCTCAGTGCTGCAAAGGCTGCAGTGCTAACCATTTGAGCCACCGTGCTGGTATCAGAGGCTCCACCTTGTGTGGTTGTGAGAGTCACAACCACTATAATGGCAGATCACGGCTGCTGCAGTCACAGCGTGGTGCATATAGAGTAGGGGGGATGAAGGGTTAAAAACCATGCTGCCGTATTCCACAAGACATCAAATGGTGAAGATAATATTGATTTATTAGTCAATGCTCCCTGGCCCCTTCCTCAGAACAAATCAATATCATATTGCCAGGTCATTTCAGGAAGCCTAGAAACGCATTGACTAATAAGTTAATATTATATTCACCCTTTGAGGTCTCCTGGAATACGGCAGCGTGGATTTTAACCCTTCATCCTCCCTACTTTAATCCTCTGAGATGATGACCTTTAGGTTTTCATTGGCTATAAGCCATAATCATCAACATTAACAGCAATAAACACTTGAAATAGATCACTCATATATTATGGTTGGGAGTTAAAATGCAGACTAATTTTTTTTAACCAGTCTACTATTATTCAATGGATTGAAAGAAACTATACTGAATGGCAAATGGCTGAGATTGAGAGTTAGGCTGAAGTTTCTCATTTATTATGACAATTACGTATATACTCGTGTATAAGCCGACCCGTGTATAAGCCGACCCCCTACTTTTGCCCCCAAAACCTGGGAAAATCTATTGACTCGCGTATAAGCCGAGGGTGGACTCCAGCACAGGTATACAACCCCCAGCAGTGAGGTATACAGCAGCCTCCCCAGTGGTAGTATACAGCAGCCTCCCCAGTGGTAGTATACAGCAGCAGCCCCAGTGGTAGTATACAGCAGCCCCAGAGGTATATGCAGCCCCAGAGGTATATGCAGCCCAGAGGTGTATACAGCAGCCCCAATATACAGCAGCCCCAGTGGTATTGCAGCCCCAGTGGTATTGCAGCCCCTATATACAGCAGCCCAGTGGTATTGCAGCCCTATATACAGCAGCCCCAGTGGTATTGCAGCCCTATATACAGCAGCCCCAGTGGTATTGCAGTCCCAGTGGTGTATACAGCAGCCCCTATATACAGCAGCCCCAGTGGTATTGCAGCCCCAGTGGTACTGCAGCCCCTATATACAGTAGCCCCAGTGGTATTGCAGCCCCAGTGGTATTGCAGCCCTATATACAGCAGCCCCAGTGGTATTGCAGCCCCTATATACAGCAGCCCAGTGGTATTGCAGCCCTATATACAGCAGCCCCAGTGGTATTGCAGTCCCAGTGGTGTATACAGCAGCCCCTATATACAGCAGCCCAGTGGTATTGCAGCCCCAGTGGTACTGCAGCCCCTATATACAGTAGCCCAGTGGTATTGCAGCCCCAGTGGTATTGCAGCCCCTATATACAGCAGCCCCAGTGGTATTGCAGCCCCAGTGGTATTGCAGCCCCTATATACAGCAGCCCCAGTGGTATTGCAGCCCCAGTAATGCAGGGCCCCTATATACAGCAGCCCCAGTGGTAGTATACAGGCAGCCCCAGTAATGCAGGGCCCCCCCTCATGCTCCGGTCTCCTGTAAAGCAAATTATACTTATCAGTGCCCGCTGCCGTCCGCGCCCGCATCTGCCGACATCCCGATCCTCCGTCTTCATGCATCTTCTTCCTGTTTCCTGTGCGCGTCGCCGGTAATGACGTCATTGCCTGCGACGCGCACAGAAGCAGGAAGAAGATGAATGAAGATGGAGGATCGCATGTCGGCAGCGGCGGGCGGCGGACGGCAGCGGGCACTGATAAGTATAACTTGCTTTACAGGTGACCGGAGCATGAGGGGGGGGGCCCTGCATTACTGGGGATGCGGGGGCTGCTGTATACCGCTGTATGCAGCAGCCCCCGCACTGACTCGCGTATAAGCCGAGGGGGGTACTTTTCAGCCCAATTTTTGGGCTGAAAAACTCGGCTTATACGCGAGTATATACGGTACATGTTTTCTTGTTAATACAATTTATGGTTTCTCTGTGTGTGAGTTTTTTTTTGTATGATGTTCATGCAGTACATTTCTCACCTTCTAGGGATAATAACGGCTTTTCCACTGTGTGAGATTTTTGATGTTCATGGAGACGCCATTTGTGAGAAAAATATTTCCTACATTCTGAACATGAGTACAGCTTCTCTCCTGTGTGAGTTCTATGATGTGAAGCAAGACGATATTTAGTTGCAAAACATTTCCCACATTCCGAACAAGAAAAAGGCTTCTCTCCTGTGTGAGTTTGAAGATGGTTAACTAGATGTGATTTCCTTGAAAAACATTTCTCACATTCTGAACATGCATATGGTTTCTCCCCTGTGTGAGTTTTCATGTGTATACCAAGAGATGAGCTAAATGCAAAACATTTCCCACATTCTGAACAGGAATATGGCTTCTCTTCTGTGTGAGTTCTCTGGTGTTTTACAAGATTTCCTCTATCTACAAAACATTTCCCACATTCTGAACAGAAGTATGGCTTCTCCCCTGTGTGAGTTCTCTGATGTGAAGCAAGACGTGTTTTATCTTCAAAACATTTCCCACATTCTGAACAAGAATGAGGCTTCTCTCCTGTGTGAATTCTCTGGTGTTTAACAAAATATGTAATCATTGCAAAACATTTCCCACATTCTGAACATGAATATGGCTTCTCTCCTGTGTGATTTCTCTGATGTCTAATAAGACTTACTTTTTCTACAAAAGATTTATCACATTCTGAACATGAATATGGTTTCACCTCTGCGTGAACTCTCTGATGTGTAATAGCATCTGATTTGTTTACATAACATTTCCCGCATTCTGAGCATGAAAAAGGCTTCTCCTCTATGTGAGTTTTCTGGTGTCTAAAAAGATTTGATTTCCTTTCAAAACGTTTTCCACATTCTGAACATGAATGTGGCTTATCTCCTGTGTGAATTTTATTGTGTTTCACAAGGCTTGATTTATCCACAAAACATTTCTCACATTCTGAACATGAAAAAGGCTTATCCCCTGTGTGAATTCTCTGATGTATAACAAGATATGATTTTGTTACAAAACTTTTCCCACATTCTGAACAAGAAATAGGCTTCTCCCTTTGTGAGTTTTCTGATGTGTAACAAGATACGTTTTTAATGCAAAGCATTTCCCACATTCTGAACATGTATATGGCTTCTCCCCTTTATGAATTTTCTGGTGTTTAACAAGATTTGATTTAATTGTAAAACATTTCCCGCATTCTGAACATGAATACGGCTTCTCTCTGTGTGAATTCTCTCATGTTTAACAAGGTCTGATTTTTGGTTAATACATTTCCCACACTGTGAACATGAATATGGCTTATTATCTTCTTTAACTCTCCTTTTGTGATGTTTATCTTTCTTAATAGTCTGTGATGAATCAGTCAGCCTGAGACAGTCATCTGGCAAGAATGAAAAAAAAAATTTTTTTTAATAAAATATTCCCAAAAAATTTTGATATATAAAATTTGAATAGAAATGTCAAGTTATATAAATTATTCCATAAGAAAAAATATTTCACAATTTAACAATAGACCTCATCACATTAAAAAGTAGAGCATGATGTTCGAATAAAAAGCCACCAAAATATATGATGTAACTCAAAAGGATACCCATAAAAAGTTGTATTAATTTCACAATAAAACAAGATGACCCCTCCCTCTATGGTCCATCACATATATAAAAAAAAAAATAATTGATGAATAGATGGTTTCCACATTAATAATAGCTCAAATGCTATTGGAATGCAACATGGCCACCAAAGATTTGCAGGCAAGCAAAGAGGAGATGAGCTAATCACACCACAATCACATATTTCATGCAAAAAAACCAAAAACCATAACATGTTATATCCCTAAGGCTGCTTTCACACTGACGGTTTTGAAAAAATGCGGCAGATGCGGCAGAATCACAACGTCTGCCACATCTTCCGCCTAATGGCCGCACTTGCGGCACGGATCCGGCAAGCCCCATGCATTGTCTATGGGGCTTGCGGTCGGGTGCGGCAAGTGCGGTTTTGCCGGTTGCAGCACGTTTTTCTTCGCGGCTGCAACTGCCGCATCTGCTGCAACCAGCAAAACCGCACTTGCCGCACCCGACCGCAAGCCCCATAGACAATGCATGAGGTTTGCTGCAAGTGTGCAGCAAGTGCGGCAAATCTGCCGGATCTGCCGCATTTTCAAAAAAAATGCCTATGTGAAAGGGGACTAACAAGAACATGTGTTTGGGTAGAGATCTGAAACTAAACCAGTGTAGTGCTCGAGATAATAGGGCAATTTTGGGTGGAGGAGAATGCGGTGGTCTTATGGCAATATTGTCACCACTGGCTTATATAAGAAGAGACAATACTGCTGACAAAGCAGTTACATCCATTGACCGAGACAAATCTGTGTCTTCTCTGGACTTACTAGTTACTACTCACCTGGGCGGTTGTTTGTAGAAATCTCCTGTGTACACGGCTCATCACCCCTCACATATGTCTCTGTAGTATTAATATGGGGCAGATCTTCACCCTGAAACAAAGATTGTAAAAGTCACAGACAGATGGAGAAGTCCCATCTATGATCAGCTGTAATCTGCCATCTCCACCGTTCTCATTACACAAGTATAAAACATAGAATACTGGAGGATAAAACAAGACTGAGCACAAGACCTTCACAGCCGTCTACACATCATAGGGAGATCTCATCACACCTTCTCTCCATCTACCTGATCATCCGGAGGAACATCGGGATCTTCTTGTTTACAGTCCTGTGGGAGAAGAGGACGGGGACATCTCTCTGGTGTTGTCCTCTTACTGGATAGACCTGGAGGAGACACATACAGGGACTGAATTCATTCTTTACATACAGATCATTATAGGCCGTGTGTATTTAGTCCTGTCTATTACCTGGTGATGTGAGGGGCGGCCGGGGATCCTCCATCATGACTATGTCCTTGTACAGATCTTTGTGTCCTTCTAAATACTCCCACTCCTCCATGGAGAAATAGACGGTGACGTCCTGACACCTTATAGGAACCTGACACATACAATGATACCATTGTCATCCCCGATCCCTTCATAGCGTTACTGTATAATGTCCCAGCAGCAGCAGCATTCCCAGCAGTGTCACCTCTCCAGTCAGCAGCTCAATCATCTTGTAGGTGAGTTCTAGGATCTTCTGGTCATTGATGTCCTCATGTATCAGGGGGTGAGGTGGAGGCCCCGTGATTGGGCTCAGGGCTCTTCCCTCAGACACAGGGTCCTGACAGCACAGATCACTAGAGCTCTTCACTACTGTGTAATCCTGGTTATGGAGAGACACATTAATAAATCTCCAGTCTCCAGACATTTCCAGAGTCCTCACCTCTCCAGTTCTGTCATCTGTTATTCTGTCCATAGATAAGAATGATGTCATGTGACATTGTCATCACAATCTCTCACCTCTCCAGTAACAAGGAAGAGGATCTCTAGGGTGAGGTGGAAGATCCTCTCCGCCATCTTGTCCCTGTCCATATGTATGCTTGACGGATCAATTAGGCAACTTTTCTCATATAGAAGATCTCCACTGAGAGAATTTGATATCGTAGGAGCCTAAAATGGAAGAAAATTACCCCATATAAACAGATACTGAGACATTTTGCACACGATGCATTATTACATGATGATGATGTCTGGGCTCCAAAATGCTTGATTTTTACATCCTTATATGCTACGATCAATACCAAAAATATGGACAATATACAACTTATCCTTTTAGGGCTATAGTGATGCCTTAGGCAGAAAAGAAAGTGAAAAAACCTCATTCACCTACAGCAACAAACTGTAAAGTGGCCTCACACTATGATAGTCTCTTTTTTCTTATATCAGGTATCACATCCCCTCCTATAAGTCCAGGCAGTCTTACATTTGCCTGCCTTAGTGCCCCATCTTGTCATTTCCTCTGGTAACACTTACAGTTCTGACCATTCTGCAATAGACCTTTTTGGCGCCCAATTGGGGTGAACTTGCTATATGGTGAGACTTGATCAGTAAGGGACTTCGAAACAGGAGGAGTTAAAAAACAGGAGCTTACAACAGAGTTCAAGATCTCTAATATTTACATTTTTGCCAAACTTTTATTAGTATTTACTGATGGTTTGTTTGGATAATGGAGAGCAGGATTGGAAGTTCCCTTCAGTGAAGAGTCGGCCATATGTATGCACATAGGCATAGGAGTTACAGGGTGAATACCGCTGGCCAGATGTAAGCATGATCTCCATCTGGAAGCTCGTATTAGACATCTGGAGGAGCAAAATGCAACACTGAGGGCGATTGACAATCTTAAGAGGAGCATGCTTTTAGTGGAAAAGATCTGGTGGTGTACAATGTGGGTCAGGATGAGCAGGCATGAAGATGGACTAGAGTCGTAAGAATGAGGTGTGGGGTGGAAAGGGGTCAAAGAAAAGGAAAGCTGTTGATTTTGTACTTCCTAGCAAATTCCAAATATTGGCTGATGATGCATAGGGGTAGATGATGGGTAGGGGAGTCATCAGACACTCCCCTACCCTGGGAACCTTCAAGAAAAACCTGAAGACCCACCTCTTCCTTCAAACCTACAACCTACACTGAGACCTATCTGCTGCACCACGACACACTCACTTCTCCCCTTCCTACTGTCGGCCCACCCATCCCCTAAAGCAGCGGTTCTTAACCAGGGTTCGATCGAACCCAAGGGGTATGGTGTGTCGGTCTCAGGGTTTCGGCCACGGAGGTCAACACACTCCTGACGGCTGCATGTAGATTTATCACCAAAGAAGGGTACGGTGAATGTGCATATGAAACTGGTGGGTTGGGTACCTCAAACAAGGTTAAGAACCACTACCCTAAAGACTGAGCCCCCGTGGACAGGATCCTCTGCCCTATTGTACCTGTATGATTCAATGGTCATCATTTTACGTTCTTGTCCTCGTCTTCCCTTACACATGTAAAGCGCCATGGAACCTAAAGGCACTATATAAATATTTTATAATAATAATAATAATGATGCAAGCAGGTGTCAAGGCAATCTTGCCTATTCTACTTCAGTGTTACGTAGCTGAGGCTATAATATCGTACACAGAGGAATATGACAGACAGCAGATGATTGTAAGTCAGCAAATTCCTGGGGGTGGCACCCCGATAAGATTTATTTATTGGCAAATGCTAATACATGAGTTAATACCACTTCAAAGTCATTGGTTACATTCTCAATTCTCCACAATGATTGGTTCCTCAACAATGTCTGCTACATGTTGATTGAATCCATGTGATGTCACCACATGATGTCAACAATTGACACGGTAGATGAGGTTATTGAGGGACACGGAGAGTCCCCAAAAACTCCAGGCAGGGCGTTTAGCCTTATCTTGACCAGATGGGGCCCATGAAGGGACATGTTCAAAGTGAATATGTTCAGATGCCATCTCATACTTCAACACAAATTGGAGTCCTTAGAACTTTCAAACAATTAACAATTACCGTATATGCTCGTGTATAAGCCGACCCGTGTATAAGCCGACCCCCCTACTTTTGCCCCAAAAATCTGGAAAAAACCTATTGACTCGTGTATAAGCCGAGGGTGGACCCCAGCACAGGTATACAGCCCCAGCAGTGTGTTATACAGGCCCCCCAGTGGTATACAGGCCTCCCCAGTGGTAGTATACAGCAGCCCCAGTGGTAGTATATAGCAGCCCCAGCGGTAGTATACAGCAGCCCCAGTGGTATACAGCAGGCCCCCAGAGGTACATATAGCAGCCCCCAGGGGGTACCCAGCAGCCCCCTGGGGGTCCCCAGCAGCCCCCAGGGGGTACACAGCAGCCCCCAGGGGTACCTAGCAGCCCCCAGGGGGTCCCCAGCAGCCCCCAAATGCTGGCACTCGCCCCCCCTTGCAAGGGCCCCCCCCGCTTCTCTTACCATCCCGGTCTTCTGATCAGCGCTGCTCCTCGGCGCTCCGTCTTCTCTGCTCCCGTCCTGCTACATCCGGGATCCCCGGCCGTCGCGCGATGACGTCATATGCCTGCGACGGCCGGAGATCCCGGATGCAGCAGGACGGACGGACGGAGCACCTAGGAGCACCGAGGAGCAGCGCTGATCAGAAGACCGGGATGGCAATATATAAGCAGCGGGGGGGGGCCCTTACAAGGGGGGGCGAGTGCCAGCATTTGGGGGCTATATGCACTGCTTCCCCTGCCGCTGATTGACAGGGGGAAGCAGTGCATATTTAATCAGCGGCCCCACGTGAAAGGGCCGCTCATACAGCAGCCCCCCCCCCGCCTCCTGCAGCCTCCACAGCCCCGGACACAGCCCCCACCTGTATTGACTCGTGAATAAGCCGAGGGGGAGACTTTTCAGCCCAAGTTTTGGGCTGAAAAACTCGGCTTATACACGAGTATATACGGTATCTAGTTCATTATGTCAGATAACTTCCCTAACACAGGTCAGGGTTAGGAACGGTAACCCTAGTGGATACTGCCCTCTCTAATAGACCAGCTAGTTTCCAGAGGGAGGGTAATGTAGGTAACGTAAGACTGTTGGTAGTTATAACCAAGTGTTCTGCTGTCTCCATGGAGCAAGGTTTCAGCATGTGGTGGGGCAGGTTGCAATCTGAGAGTCCTCAGTGGTTGATACCTTGTAATGGCTAACTGAAAAGATGGTAAACATAGCAAGCTTCCGAGGCTCTATGGCATCTTCATCAGGCTAATAATGACACAACTTCTGAAGACACACACATATACACATATACAGGGTGGGATGATGCAGTAAATACTACAGGTGACGTAAAGCAGAAAATAGTCGTCAGTCTTGGGAGGGGGAGAGGAGCTGGGAAGACTGATGACTATTTTCTGCTTTACGTCACCTGTCGTATTTACTGCATTATCCCACCCTGTATATGTATATGTGTGTGTCTTCAGAATTTGTGTCATTAATAGCCTGATGAAGAGGCCACAGTGTCTGGAAAGCTTGCTTTGCTATTCATTACCATTTTTTCAGTTCGCCATTACAAGGTATTACCCACTGAGGACTCTCAGATTGAAATATGTTTGCAAATGAATGGTGATTGTCCATCTGTTGTGGTCCAAGTGGGACACAATGACAGCAAGCGCTAGATGATGAATCTCCAAGAATAATTTTAAATTAGGATGCCCAAGGGAAGCTCCTCCAGTATAGTATTATTTGGAATATTGCCTGTGTCATCCTCATCACAGGAAAGACATAGAGAATTTATTATACAAAACTGATTTATAAGTATAAATACATGTGTGGTCAATACGAAGGAAGGCACAGGACTTATTTATTCAAAAGACCATACTAAAGACCAGGGGACACTTACTGCGGGTGGAAGAAAGGTGATTCCAGCAGCTACATAGGAAAGGATTCTTTACAGATAGAGCAGACTGTGGAATGCCGACCACAAGAGCTATCATGGCAGACACTATTAGGGCGCGGACACACTCGTCCGAGTTTGACGGATGAGACTCGGAACAGGCTGGAGCAGTGACTCTAAATGGTCTCTCCCTCTCTGCAAGGGAAATGCGATGCTGCACAGAAACACAAGCAGCTGTCATTCCCTGTCCAGCCTGTTCCGAGTCTCGTCCGTCAAACTCGGATGAGTGTGTCCGTTCCCTAACAGCTTTTATAGAAGGGCCGGATGATTTCCTCAGTACATAACATTGTTGGTTATAAATGATGTTGTTACAAAAATATATAATTGATGGAGGAAGGTTAAATTCAATGGACTTAGGTCTGTGTAACTACGTAACTTAAGAGAGTTAAATGCATGGCTGAAGTCTTGGTGCAGAGCAAAAGGATTGGAGTTCCAAGATCACTAAGCTAAAGTGTCATTGGGATAAACTCTGAATTCTGCAGATAAACTGCACCTAAATGGAAGAGGATCTGCTGTGCGGGGAGACACATTTTCATAGGGTGGAGGGGCAGGATAGTTTAACTACAGACGATGGTGGAGTGGAAGACAAGGCAGAAAATAAATGAGTGGGAACATCAGAGAGGGGTCAGATTTTATTGGAAGGTGGAGAAATGAACTATGGGGGAGCATAAGGTCAGTGGATAAGGAAATCCATATATTACAAACAAACAGTGAAGATAAATGTGTCCCCAAAAATTCAGGAATTAGTATTTCTCAAATTAAATGTGGGAAAATGGAAGGACACCTGAAATGTATGTTCCTAAATTCCAGGAGTCTATCAGGCAACATGGGAGCGTTTGAGGCCTTGCTACCAGTAAGTTGGTAAGCCAAACATTCGACTACGACTCCTCAATTTCCCTGACTCCGACTCCACCAAAATGGACAACAACTCCGACTCCACAACCCTGGCTGTTAAATCACTATGGCAAATATCCGACTTCACTCCTCAATTTCCCTGAATCCAACTCTGACTCAACTGAAATGGACATCGACTCCGACTTCATGTGACGACCATCCGCTGTGAGGCTGAGCCGCTGGTAAGGCAGCACCCCGAGAAACCCGAGACCCTTAACCCCTATACAGGGATCTGGAATTACAGCGGAGCCTAGGGGGTAGCTGCCTATATGAGCAACAGAGCAGGAAGGTCGCCAGGGAAAAAATCAAGACCCGAAAAACGAAGTCAGGAGTCCGAGTCAAAACCGAGAGGGCAGCGAAGGTACAAAATCGTCAGGCAGTAGCAGAGTCAAAAATCCAGGCAAAGGTCAAGGGCAAAAACCAAGAGGGCAACTGAGGTACAAAATCGATAGGCTGTAGCAGAGTCAGAAATCCAGGCAAGGTCAGACACAAAACTACACACACACTATCACTGGGGAACCAAAACTATATCTGGTGGCCTGCAAGACAGGCTCCAATGTATTTGAAGGGCGTGGTTACCTCCCATAGGCTGGAGCTCACAGCCTGATGATCTCATCCGGACCGCCCCTAGAACCAGGCCAGATGGAGATGCACGACTGGCTCCACCCACCCACCTCTGACAGAAGAACGCAGGCTGCACCTAACGGACACCTCTGCAGGGCCCGCTCCTCTGCAACCAACACCACCCAAAGGAGAAACATGGCGGCGTTCAGCGACAGAGGCAGACGTCGCAGGAGCAGGTCCATATGAGGACAATGCCCTCCTATCACCGGTGCCATCAGCCGAAGGAATCCGGCTCCTCCCAGTGGCCGAGGCTGGAACACCAGCCACCGAGTCCAATGGCGATGTGACACTTCACGACTCCAACTCCGACTCCACAGTCCTGCTTCCAACTGGAGGAACGAACATCAGTTCACGTGATTGGGCTGTAAATCTTCACAGTTCCAATCTTTTTCGAAAAGACAGGTCAAATAGGAAAGAAGGAGGAGTGTGTTGTGTCTGTATTTTAGGAGTAATAAGAAAGCGAGTGTGATAGAGGCAATAAGGGAGGAAGATTGTCAGGAAGTTGAAATCCTGTAGGTGGAATTACATAGGAAATCAGATGGTGTAAAAGAAGAGTATATACCGTATATACTCGCGTATAAGCCGAGTTTTTCAGCCCAAAAATTGGGCTGAAAAGTCCCCCCTCGGCTTATACGCGAGTCACTGTATACTGTATACAATGTATACAGTATACAGTGCCCCATCTATATACAGCCCCCCGCCGCAATCCTGTAAAGGAATAGGTTAGTATACTTATCCATCCGCTGCAGCTGTCCCGCCGCCATCGCGATTCAGCATCTTCCGACTTCCAGCGTCTCGCGTCTCCTTCCGATGGTCGCAGGCAGTGACGTCATTGCCTGTGCGACCGGGGAGGAAACCGGAAGAAGACGCGAGACGCTGAAGTCGGAAGATGCTGAATCGCGATGGCGGTGGGACAGCTGCAGCGGATGGATAAGTATACTAACCTATTCCTTTACAGGATTGCGGCGGGGGGCTGTATATAGATGAGGGGGCACTGTATATACCTCTGGGGCATATACGGTATATGTGGGGCTGCTGTATACTACCACTGGGGCTATATTTACATGTGGGGCTGCTGTATACTACCACTGGGGCTGTATTTACCTGTGGGGCTGCTGTATACTACCACTGGGGCTATATTTACATGTGGGGCTGCTGTATACTACCACTGGGGCTGTATTTACCTGTGGGGCTGCTGTATACTACCACTGGGGCTATATTTACATGTGGGGCTGCTGTATACTACCACTGGGGCTGTATTTACCTGTGGGGCTGCTGTATACTACCACTGGGGCTGTATTTACCTGTGGGGCTGCTGTATACTACCACTGGGGCTGTATATACCTTTGGGGCTGCTGTATACTACCACTGGGGCTGTATATACCTGTGGGGCTGCTGTATACTACACTGGGGCTGTATATACCTGTGGGGCTGCTGTATACTACCACTGGGGCTATATTTACATGTGGGGCTGCTGTATACTACCACTGGGGCTGTATTTACCTGTGGGGCTGCTGTATACTACCACTGGGGCTGTATTTACCTGTGGGGCTGCTGTATACTACCACTGGGGCTGTATTTACCTGTGGGGCTGCTGTATACTACCACTGGGGCTGTATATACCTTTGGGGCTGCTGTATACTACCACTGGGGCTGTATATACCTGTGGGGCTGCTGTATACTACACTGGGGCTGTATATACCTGTGGGGCTGCTGTATACTACCACTGGGGCTATATTTACATGTGGGGCTGCTGTATACTACCACTGGGGCTGTATTTACCTGTGGGGCTGCTGTATACTACCACTGGGGCTATATTTACATGTGGGGCTGCTGTATACTACCACTGGGGCTGTATTTACCTGTGGGGCTGCTGTATACTACCACTGGGGCTATATTTACATGTGGGGCTGCTGTATACTACCACTGGGGCTGTATTTACCTGTGGGGCTGCTGTATACTACCACTGGGGCTGTATATACCTGTGGGGCTGCTGTATACTACACTGGGGCTGTATATACCTGTGGGGCTGCTGTATACTACCACTGGGGCTGTATAATACCTGTGGGGCTGCTGTATACTACCACTGGGGCTGTATATACCTCTGGGGCTGCTGTATACCACACTGTTGAGGGCTGTATACCTGTGCTGGGGTCCACCCTCGGCTTATACACGAGTCAATAGGTTTTTCCAGATTTTTGGGGCAAAAGTAGGGGGGTCGGCTTATACACGGGTCGGCTTATACACGAGTATATACGGTAAATAGGAAGGACAGCTCAAAGATTTATATACTACAAAGACCTGAAAAGAATCTGTGAAAAAGTCATAAAATTGGCTAAATTACAAAATAACTGTCAAGAGTCATGGAAAGTAAGACAGATCCCAAGAAGTTCTTTAAATATATAAATGCAAAGAAAACAGGGTCTACAATGGGCCACTACATAATATTATTGGGAATCTGGTCACTGAGGATCAAGAGAAGGCAGAATTATAAATGGCTTCTTTAGCTCTGTATATACCAATTAAGAGATAGGCGGATGTTCGCGATCTCAGTGCTACTTTTATCTAATCTAACACATTCAGTTGGATCAACAGCAATATGGCCCAAGGGAAGCTAAATAAAATCAATGAGAACAAGGTCCCAAGTCCCAATGGGTTCATCCAGGGGTATTTAACTCCTAATTACAAAAAAGTGACTGGTGTTGTGCTGGGCAGCGCAAGGTTAAAGTGACGCCCATGATCAAAAAGCTTCCAGGTCTTTCAAAGGTAATTATAGACCAGTAAGCAGAACATCAAATGTGGAAATATATTTCAAGGTCTTGTAAGGGTACCTTTACACGCCACAACTTTTTGCAGCGATAGGAGGCAATCTAACGTGCACACTTTTCATGGTTGCCTCCGAACGCCGAAGGCACTTTTAAACGCCGCACTTTCGCCCTCAAACTAAGGCGCTGTGTTGCCCGGAAGTTCCCACACCAACAGTGGAACCAATCCGGTGGAGTTCCCTCGCCGCTTCACACGCAACAATCCCCAAAGGAATGTGGGCGTACATGGTTAGCGCCGCAAGAACATAGGCGTGACAGACTGGTGTATTCCGCGCCCCAAACACGCTGATAGCGTTATGATTGGCCAGCCTGCGCAGGAAGGCTGGCTAATACATGACGCCATTGCCATTGTGTAGTGTGAATGGACAGCTCTTCAAATATGGCGCCCTGTGAAGGGACAGCCAATGGTTACACAGTAGACCCCACCAATCATCGCTGACGGGGCGGTGTGTCCAGCACGCTGTGGCACGCCTACGGGAAATCAATAGGCGACACAGATTCAATCCCTATCACCCCTTCACACGCCAAAAGCAGGGAATTTCGCCTTCATGATTGCCTCTGATTTTGGGAGCAGTGCTGTGAAATCGGAACCAGGCACAACCTTTTTTATCGCCGCCAAATTCCACAATTACACACTGCAATTTCGAGGCATTTTCACGCCGAAGGTGACGGGGCAACAGATTGCCGGTCAGATTTCTCACCCCGGTTGCGGCGTATAAAAGTACCCTAAGAGATTACCTGCTGGAGTATCTGGTTTAATGCAAAATCTTAACTGATTGTAAAACTGCTGTGATTAGGACAGAAGTTGTCAAAACAACCCGATTACTATTTACGAAGAGGTAAGTTAATGACAGGACACCTTCTCTCCATCTACCTGATCATCCTGAGGAACATCGGGATCTTCTTGTTTACAGTCCTGTGGGAGAAGAGGACGGGGACATCTCTCTGGTGTTGTCCTCTTACTGGATAGACCTTGAGGAGACACATACAGGGACTGAATTCATTCTTTACATATAGATCATTATAGGCCGTGTGTATTTAGTCCTGTCTATTACCTGGTGATGTGAGGGGCTGGGGATCCTCCATCATGACTATGTCCTTGTACAGATCTTTGTGTCCTTCTAAATACTCCCACTCCTCCATGGAAAAATAGACGGTGACGTCCTGACACCTTATAGGAACCTGACACATACAATGATACCATTGTCATCATCCCCCGATCCCTTCATAGCGTTACTGTATAATGTCCCAGCAGCAGCAGCATTCCCAGCAGTGTCACCTCTCCAGTCAGCAGCTCAATCATCTTGTAGGTGAGTTCTAGGATCTTCTGGTCATTGATGTCCTCATGTATCAGGGGGTGAGGTGGAGGCCCCGTGATTGGGCTCAGGGCTCTTCCCTCAGACACAGGGTCCTGACAGCACAGATCACTAGAGCTCTTCACTACTGTGTAATCCTGGTTATGGAGAGACACATTAATAAATCTCCAGTCTCCAGACATTTCCGAGTCCTCACCTCTCCAGTTCTGTCATCTGTTATTCTGTCCATAGATAAGAATGATGTCATGTGACATTGTCATCACAATCTCTCACCTCTCCAGTAACAAGGAAGAGAATCTCTAGGGTGAGGTGGAAGATCCTCTCCGCCATCTTGTCCCTGTCCAGATCCATTCTTGATGGTCAATCAGGAGAATTCTCTTCTATAGAAGATCTCCAGGATCCGATATTGTAGGGACCTGAATGGGGGAAGATGATGATGTGACATCATAGAGATCCTGTGTAAGAAAAAAAAATACTATAATAAGAAAGGGAACATATGAGAAGATGTAACATGTAAATATTGTATTAGTTGATCATATAACCTAGAAGAGGGGTCCCAAACACGCTGCCCGTGGGCCGCATGCGGCCCCTGAGGCTTCACTGTGAGGCCTGTGGAACCGTGGACAACTTCAAAATGCCGGTGGTCCCCACTGTGTTATGAATTCTGTCCGCGACACTGACAAGCTCTGCTGCTCAGCAACATCAATACAAGCCGCCAGCCAATGAGAGGCCCACAGCTGCCGTCGGCGTATGCCATCGCCTCTCATTGGCTGGCGGCTTGCATTGATGTTGCTGAGGAGCGGATCTTGTCAGTGTCGCGGATGGAATTCATACTAGCGGGGACCGCGGCTCCCTCTTGCACCGTATTGCCGACATGATAAAGGTTAGAAAAGTGAGTGTGAGAGTGTTTGTGAGTGTGTGATAGTGAGTGTGAGAAAGAATCTGTGTGTGACAGTGAGTGTGTACATGAGAGTGTGTGACAGTGAGTATGAGTGTGTGTGTGAGGGTATGAGAGAATGTGTGTGTATGTGAGAGTGATTGTGTGTGTGAGAGTGAGTGTGTGAGTTTGTGGGATGTGTATGAGAGAATGTGTGTATACTATATGTGAGAACGAGTGTGTGAGAGTGAGTGTGTGTGAGAGAATGTGAGAACGAGTGTGGGAGAGTGTGTAAGAGAGAATGTGTGTGTGGGTGTGTGTGACAGTGAGTGTGAGAGAATGTGTGTGAGTGTGTGTGAGAGTGAGTGTGTGACTGTGACAGTGTGAGACTGTGTGAGAATGTCGGTGTGTGAGAGAATGTGTGTGTGTGTAAGTGAGAGTGAGTGTGTGAGAGTGAGTGTGAGAGTATGTATGTGAGAATGTGAGTATGTGTTTGAGAGTATGTGTGTGTGTGAGAGTGTGTGTGATTGTGTATTTAAGAGTGTGTGAGTATGTGAGAGAATGAGTGTGAAAGTGTGTGAGAATTGTGTGTGTGTGCGAGTGTGGGAGAGTGAGGTGTGTGTGTGTGAAAGTGAGAGTGTGTGTGAGAGAATGTGTGTGTGTAAGAGTGAGTGAGTGTGTGAGAGAATGTGTGGTGGTGAATTGTGTGTGTGAGAGTGAGTGTGTGTGAGTGTGTTAAGAGTGAGTGTGTGAGAGAATAGTGTGAGTGTGGAGAGAATGTGTGTGAGTGAGTGAGTGTATGTGTGTGTGAGAGAATGTGTGTGAGTGTTTGAGAAAATGTGTGTGTGTAAGAGTGAGTGTTTGTGTGAGAGTGTGTGAGAGAGAATGTGTGCGTATGTAAAAAGAAGGTAGACCAGGTTGGAGACATCAGTACAAAATGGGACCAACATGGGGACATTACTACACTATGGGGCCAGGATGTGGACATCACTACAAAATGGGACCAGCATGGAGGACATCACTACAAAAGGGGACCAGCATGGAGGACATCACTACAAAAGGGGTCCAGGATGGGAGACGTTACTACAAAAGGGGACTAGGATGGGGACATTACAAAAGGGGATCAGGATGGAGGACATCACTGCAAAAGGGGACCAGGATGGGGGATATTACTACAAAAAGGTGTTCATTATGGGGACATTACTTCAAAAGGGGATCTGTATAGGGGACCAGGAAGGGGGACATTATTACAAAAAAGGGATCAGTATAGGGATATTACTACAAAAGGGGATCAGGATGGGGGACATCACTACAAAAGGTGACCAGGATGGGGGACATTATTACAAAATGGGGATCAGTATAAAGATATTACTACAAAAGGGGATCAGGATGGGGGACATCACTACAAAAGGTGACCAGGATGGGGGACATTATTACAAAAAGGGGATCAGTATAAAGATATTAAAAAAATATTACAAAAGGGGATCAGGATGGGGGACATCACTACAAAAGGGTATCAGTATGGGGGACATTACTACAATATGAGGACCAGAATGGGGGCATTACTACTAAATGGGGATCACAATGGGGACATTACTACAATATGGGGACCAGAAAGGGGAACATTCCTACAAGAAGGGGACATTTCTACAAAAGGGGATCAGGATGGGGCATTACTACAAGAAAGGAACCAGGATAGGGACATTACTACATGAGGACCAGGATGGGGACATTAGAACAAGAAGGGAACCAGGATGGTGTCATTACTGTGACGGGGTGTGCGACAGAGCAGGAAGGGACACCAGGCCGATGATCAATCCAACCTCTTTTATTGAACAGGGAAAATGGAACCGCACAAATGAAGACAAATCTATCGAGTCCATAATGAGTCCACACAAAGGGAACAGATTCGAGGGTGCCACCCAGCAATCCTGACGCCAGGTTAACAGAATAAATAGTCCAGATAAGAGTCCACTGGATCCAACCAAGGAAGGACACTGCACAATCCCACGGGCACCAAGATCTTGCCTCAGATAAGATCTCTGCCTCTTCAACCTCTGCATTCAACTAATTAACCGATCCCAAAACATGAATGTATTGTCCTGGCTCCTGGGATCAGCCAATGTATAGGGGGGTTCACACCTACTATTGAATGGTTTGCTCCAGTCAGATAATTCTAGAAACTTCCTGGCTCCATTCTGTCTCTTACAGGTTTGTTTATTGGAGTCACCTCCTGTTGAGAGGAACAAATGCACAATCCCCCACTAGCTGATCTCCCTACATCCAGCGTGACACCAGGATGGGGCATTACTACAAGATGGGGATCAGGATGGGGACATTACTACAATATTGGGACCTGGATGTGGGACATTACTACAAGAAGGGGAGCAGGATGGGAACATTACTACAATATTGGGACCTGGATGTGAGACATTACTATAGGAGGGGGATCAGGATGGGGACATTACTACAATATTGGGACCTGGATGTGGGACATTACTATAGGAGGGGGATCAGTATGGGGACATTACCACAAGAAAGGGACCAGGATGGGGACATTACTACAAGAAGGGGAGCAGGATGGGAACATTACTACAAGAAGGGGAGCAGGGTGGGGACATTACTAAAAGAAGATCAGGATTTGGACATTACTACATTGAGCAAAAAATGCCAGTATTACTAAAAATGTCACTTAGTCCTATAAGCAATGCAGCCCCCCCCACATCCATTTTTTTCTATGTGCAGCCCACCAACTCAGCCAAGTTTGAGACCCCTAACGTAGAACATGAGTTGAATTGCTGACTATGATATCTCCTCCATATTCCCAAGGTCAATCAGGAGAATTCTCTTGTATAGAAGATCTCCACTGAGAGGATCCGATATTGTAGGGACCTGAATGGGGAGAAGATGACGATATAACATCATCAAGATCCTGTGTAATAATACAATTATTGGAGAGAATAAGGGGAATATATGAGGAGATATTATGTGAAGATGTTGTATTCGCGGATCGTATACTTTAGAACAGGAGTTGACATTTCCCCCATGCTCCCATTCACTGTATATGTTGGTAACAGCTTTAGCCACGAATTGGCTAGAGGAATCACTGGTGATCGACCAAATGAGGTGTGGTGGAGGAGTAGTGGGGGATTATTCATTTTATTATTTCGCATTACTTGTATTTATTAGATTTGTAATCATTAATAAATTCTATATATTTTACGCCACACACACAATCAGTTTCTTCCTCGGATTCTACAGCTGAATACGTTTCTCATAGACTCATCTTCTATAACGCTAATTCACGTCTCATTTACCGACACTGGAATCGGCATTACCAATACTGCAGGAGATATTCATTACACGCGAGATGAGAAATAAGGACATCATTACTTTCTACTACGGCTCTATAAATATAATTGAGTAGACTCCGTCACTGACTTCATCACCACCAGCCGCCTCTAGGAAGGTTTCCCGTACTCTGTTCATTGAAAACTTCCAATTGTAGGTTTTATTGCATTCACAGTTTTAACCTAATGGATCTTTTTATCATGTTTGGCGATTTCCGACCCGTTGGGCTCTATGGGTTTTGCCAACCTCGAATTCCATAGACTTCTAACTATATACTGATAAGCCAAAGACATTCCTAGACTTTGTCGATTTGAATTTTCAATTATTGCATTTGCAATCCTAATCCTTTACTTGTCATGTTTTGAGGTCTCATAGTTTCTCTGAATAATTTTATCGAATGTCTGTTTATCTTTCTTATAATATATAATATTTATTATTAATTTATATAGCGCTATTAATTCCATAGCACTTTACATACATCAGTCATGCTGTCCCTCTTGGAGCTCACAATCTAAACATCCTATCAGTATGTCTTACAATGTGGGAGGAAACTGGAGTGCCAGAGGAAACCCATGCAAACGCAGGGAGAACATACAAACCCCTTGCAGATAATGTCCTTGGTGGGATTTGAATCCAGGACCTCAGCGCTGCAAGGCTGCAGAGCTAACCACTGAGCCACCACAATTGGAACCAACAATGCTTGGAAAACACTATGAAATGTACTAGCCACATGGTGGTTTTGGGTAACAAATGTAAAACAGGAAAACTCGGCTAAGCAGAATGCGTGTACGTGTCTGGGGGGGCAGTCAGGAGAGATCGTCGACTGTGAGCATATGGCCAACGGTTATATAATGTGTATGAAGTTATTGGTATTAAACTGACAGGAGGGATAATCCTCTGACTACAGTAGTGCAGGGCATCATCTGAGCAATCACAGGCTGTATGTTGTATCATCACAGTGAAGAGTGCTGTAAAATAAGTATTAAATTCAAGGTCTTCGGAGGGCCTCTGAGTATGTCCACAGCACATCATGAAGCCGCTCTACACCTCACAAGTAATAGCAATGAGCAAGTCCGGAAATGTCGCTGCTGCGGCGTCAAACACACAATGGAAAAGATTGAATCGAGAAACCGGTAACGCGCTTTGGAATTCTATTATCACACCCACCGGGGCGTGACAAACATTGCAGCGAGGGGGAGATGGAGCCCCGGAGAATACCCAGGATGACGACATGCAATAGTCAAGATACCGAATTAGCATGCAGACACATAAGGGAAAAAAACATTTTTCACAACCATTATAGTACACTTTTATCTCAGAAAGGGATGATTAGGGATGTAGTAGGAGGCTGCAGGGACAGGTAGTGATAGGTTTGGGGGCAAATACAACCTGACAGGTTCCCTTTAAGTAAAGAAATAAAAAGTTCTACTGAAATAATGTGACCCCATAATGTCTCCATTACAATGTACAGATAACAACCCCTCATACGTCTATTGCCACGGACCACCGACCCCGAGACACATCACTGGGGACACTGGTCCAGGAGGTCGGGACGGAGTCCTGGGGACATCTGTATCTGCAGGAAGAAGGGGAGGAGGGAGGATTTATTTATGAGAAGGTGAATGGGTCCATTGTGTGTGTCTTGGGGATATACTGAGGCAACATTATACAGTAATGGGAGCAACAAAGAGGCGCAGCAGCATGAGGAGAGACATACAGGATTCCTGTCCGCCATAGTTGGTTCGTCTGTATCTATCAGAGGAAAAGGTACAACAAAAAACAGTAATGATGAATGGTCACATACCTCCACCTGCAGAGCCGCACACTACATATATGGCTGCTCTGTGCTTACAGGACCTGTGATGATGTCACATGGAGGGGAGGAGTCACATGATCAGCTCCTCAGTGCATACAGGACTCTGCTGTGCTTGTTATGGTACTGGATGAGGTGAAGGTTGTGTACGAGGTGTACGGAGCAGAGCCGAGTGTGTATGAGGTGTACGGAGCAGAGCCGCATGTGTACGAGGTGTACGGAGCGGAGCCACATGTGTACGAGGTGTACGGAGCAGAGCCGAGTGTGTATGAGGTGTACGGAGCAGAGCCGCGTGTGTACGAGGTGTACGGAGCAGAGCCGTGTGTGTACAAGTTGTACGGAGCAGAGCCGCGTGTGTACGAGGTGTACGGAGAAGAGCCGCGTGTGTACGAGGTGTACGGAGCAGAGCCACATGTGTACGAGGTGTACTGAGTGGAGCCATGTCTGTACGAGGTGTGCGGAGCGGAGCCACGTCTGTACGAGGTGTACGGAGCGGAGCCACGTCTGTACGAGGTGTACGGAGCAGAGCCGTGTATATACAAGGGGAAGGAGCTGTGTGTGTACAATGTGTACGGTGTGGAGCTACATATGTACGAGGTGTACTGAGCGGAGCTACGTGTGTACCTGGTGTACGGAGCAGAGCCATTTGTGTACAAGGTGTACGGAGCGGAGCTGTGTGTGTGTGTATGAGGTGAATGGAGTGGAACCGTGTGTGTACAAGGTGTACTGAGTGGAACCATGTGTGTACGAAATGTACGGAGTGGAGCCGTGTGTGTACGAGGTGTACGGAGCGGAGCCAGGTATGTACAAGGTGTACTGAGCGGAGCCGTGTGTGTACGAGGTGTATGGAGCGGAGCTGCGTCTGTACGAGGTGTACGGAGCAGAGCCGTGTATGTACAAAGTGTACAGAGAGGAGCTGTGTGTGTACAATGTGTACAGAGTGGAGCCGCGTGTGTACGAGGTGTACGGAGCGGAGCCGCGCATTTACAAGGTGTACGGAACAGAGCCATGCATGTACGAGGTATACGTGGCAAACCTGTGTGTGTATGAGGTGTATGGAGTGGAACTGTGTGTGTATGAAACGTACGGAGCTGAGCCAGATGTGTATGAAGTGTACAGAGCAGAGCTGAGAATGTATGAGTTGTACAGAGTAGAGCCGCGCATGTACGAAGTGTACGCAGCAGAGGCAGGTGTGTGGAGCCACGTGTGTACGATGTGTACAGAGTGGATCTGTGCGTGTATGATGTGTACAGAGTGGAGCCGCGTGTGTACAAGGTGTACGGAGCGGAGGCGTGTGAGTACGAGGTGCACGGAGCGGAGCCATGTGAGACGTGTACGGAGCGGAGCCACACATTTAAGATGTGTATGGAGCCTAGTATGGCTTCCCCTTGCCTTTATCTTCCTTTCCGCATTGTTCTAGTTTAAAATTCTCCTGATGAGTGAAGAAAGCAGACTTCCAAATATGTGTTTTGCAATCTTGGGAAGGTGCAGCCAATCTCTAGTAAGTAGTCCATCATATAGGTAATTTGCTCTGTGATCCAGAAATCCAAATCCTTGCTGACGGCACCATCAATGTAACCAGTAGTTCACCAGTAGAATATTGTTCCACCACTTTGCTCCATTGCCATCTACTGGGAGGATGGATGAGAAGACAACCTGTACTCCAAGTTCTCCCACTTTTTTGCCAAAGTCTTCAAAGTCTCTAGTGATGTTTTTCAGGTCCTTTCTTGCGGTGTCATTTGTCCCCACATGTATTAGCAGGAATGAATAGTCTGTAGGTCTGACGAGTCCTGATATATTTGATGTTTGCACCTGGAAGACAGCACATTTCTCTTGAGATTATACTCAGTCTGTAGGTAGAGCCTCTGTTCCTAACAAAAGAGAATCCCCCTTGAACACCACTCTCCTATTTTTCTTCACAACATTTTTACTTCTCACCAAGAGGACTTTAAGTGCTTACAAGGTTGTTCTTTGTGGGTAAAGTCTTATCTTGATGAAATTTGAAGATCGTTCTCCTGTGTGAGAGCCTGGTAATGGTTCATGAGCAGTATGGGCAGGGGCGTAACTACAATAGGTGCAGGGGTTGCGATCGCACCCGGACTCTGGAGCCTAGGGGGCCCCAAAAGTCCCTTTGACCTATAGAAAAAGATTAATACTACTAAAGATTTCCAATAATTGGGGGCCCATTTGGAGCTTTCGCATCTGGGCCCCTGGGCCTGAAGTTACGCCACTGAGTATGGCTGCTGGCAGTCTTCTGATACTCCTGCGTCTCTGGGTCACATGCTCCCATACCTCTGTTTCTTCAGGTGCACTACAAAATTCTTCTCTTGTTGTATTCTGAAGAGATACTTCTGTTGTGTCTAAGAACTCCTCACCTTCCTTAATAATTTTCAATGTACTGTAGCTATTCTCTCTTGTAGAAAGGGATACCAGCTTACATTTCCGGCAAATGAAGTTTGGCTTTTCCACTGGTAAATCTGTGAAATGCAGCTCAAAAGTGTCCCTTGGCCTCTTAAATCTTCTTAACGTTTAAACAATAACAAAGCAATGAAGACCGTGTCAAAATGTTGTCCTTTCCACTGCAACAGCTAAAATGCGGAGACTTCATTTATCCATGAATGCACTGGGTATATGTAAATGATCTTCACAGGGCTCCTCCTCCAACCTAACACAAATCAGGACCATAAGATCATGGATTTCTTTTCATGTACATCCTCCAATGTGGTATACTTGATACACTGTACAAGGTGCCCTGGAGGTATGTAGATTGGGGAAACTAAGCAAAAACTAGAAATGAGGATTAATCTAAACAGTCACACAATTAGGAATGAGCTGGATGCACCCGTGGGAAAACATTTCTCTAGATAAGGGCACAGTATGGCAGTTTTAAAAGTATACTGAAAGGTCATTTTAAGAGTGATAGAGAAAGAAAAATCTGTGAATTCGATCTGATAAGTATGTTCAAGTATTTGACAATAGGACTCAATCTAACACCTGGATTTATAACTCGCTACATGAACATAACATTTTACAGAGAGAAAAAAACATTTTTTAATAAAGCTTTTTTTAATAAAATAGGTACATCTTATAATGCCAGTGTTCGTCCTACAATCTGTATATAAACTCACCAGGAGGGTGCGGCAATGGAATAGTGGTCATAGGAGGCAGGGTCCGCGACGCTGTGGGCACAGGAAGAGGGGGTGTTAAGGCGGAGCGGTTCAAGCACTATGACAATCCCAGTGGTGGCACTGTACATGGCCCTCATCCTGGTATGTATGGCCCTCCCCTCCTGGTACACTCTATAAGTCCCATCCTGGTACATGGCCCCCATCCCACCCAGCTGTAAATGGCCCTCACCCTTGTACATGGCACCCAGTCTGGTATGTATGGCTCCTATCCTGGTATATGGCCAGTGGCGGAAGTGGTGCAGTGGGGTCACAGGAGGCAGGGACATACCATATTATGTGGATTATAAAATGCCCTCGATTATAAGACACACCCCAAATTTATCAGCTTAGTAGGAGGTCAGGAAATAATATAGTCTCTCATTTAGAATATGTAAACATCTTCCCTTATGGTCCAATCCTGAATTCCCCCAGGGCATGGAAAATAAACTCTTCTCAATATTGCGTCAAAGGGATATATCTAAGGTTTCCCATCTTCTTTACCAGGGGCTGACTGGCGACGCAAACCCTGGGTGGCAAAATTTTTCCGCCAGCCCTCGGGGGGGGGGGGGGGGGTGCTGTCGGAAATACTCGGCGGCCCATCTCAGTCCCTCCAGCCAGGCCCGTATTTGGAGTTCCTGCCGCCCTAGGCACTGTCAGCGGTGCGCCCCCCCCATCGCGACACGCCCCCCTGCAGACAGAGGAGTGGCTAAGAGGAGCCTAGAGGTTCCCAATATGGTTGGGGTGGTGGATGGTTGCTAGATGACCGCCACCATGTCACATCAGCAAGGAGGTGGGGTGGCAGTTATGTTTTGGGTCTTAATCATGTGGAGAGAGCTAGTTTGCCCCTATAGGGTCCATGAAGGCGTGACCACGGCAAAGTATATATACTTTTAGACTGACCACTTTTTTCTTCGTACAAAATCATCCCATGCATGACAATGCACCATCTCTTGGTACAGAGCATAGCCCTGAGTAATTGGCTGCTATGGACATAAAAGTAGAGAAAACCATGGTGTGGCTACCAGTCTTCCCTGATCTCAGCCCTATTGAGAAACTTGGAAGTAACATTAAGCAAAAAAAATCTAAGATGCTGTAAGACATTAACCGTCAAACCAGCAGCTCTGGGAGTCAATTCTGACATCCTGCAAACAAATGCAATCTTAAAACATCCAAAACCTGACAAGTGCAATAAATGCAATATTTGTGAAGGTGATATCAAAGAAAGGCGATGTACAATATGAGACATACTGGTAGGATGTTTTCATTGTGAGCCCCTATGGGGACAGTGTTGATGATGTATGTAAAGTGCTGTGGAGTTCATAGTGTAATATAAGTGCAAAACATATTATTCTTAATATTATGTCACAATACCAGGATCTGAGGATCTTCTATTCGGAGGTCAGGGGCTCTCTGATGCCATGTTGCTGCCTGTCTCGCTGTCTTCCTCTTTTCACACTGCAGTGCGGCGGACAAGAGAGCATTAACTGGTTAATAACGAGACGTATGGTGTGTGTACTAACTGAGCCATACACCCTCCCCATACCATGTCCAGCAGACATTGTAGGATTACTATATGGATTTTATTATTAGGGCACGGACACACTGGCGTGAATCTCGGATGAGTGCTATGTGTGATTTTATCGCAGTGCAGTCAGTTAATCAACGTCTGAAACACATTGGCGAGTGTCGGACACTTTTTTCTCATCCAGATTCTGGATGGGAAAAAAGTCACAACATGCTGCGACAGTCTGCGATTCATGTGCGAGACTCACCAATGCAAGTCTATGAGTCCAACAAAATGATGGACCGCACACTGACAGCACACGCACCATCCGAGAGGCATCTGTTTTTTTTTCACTGATACATTATCATTCTTCAGCTGAGACAACTGTAAAATGCTCCTGTAATTTATTCTACAGTAATAGCTGCTGAGAAACAAAACAGATTGCACATGGATGTGATCTAAGAAAACTGTCGGACACTCGCACAGCATTTGGATGTCCCAGTGGCCAGCCACACAGACAGCCCGCCACAGCCACACACAGAGCCACAACCACACAAAAACAGTCAGCCACATAGACAGCTACACAGACGCAGAGAGCCACACAGAGAGACACAGCCACATAGACAGCCACACACATAGCCACAGCCAGCCACACACAGAGCCACAGCCAGCAACATAGACAGCCATAGCCAGCCACACACAGGCACACACAGACAACAGCCAGCCAAACACAGACACAGCCAGCTACACACACAATATCAGCCACACACACAATCAGCCACACACATACAGCCACACACATAGTTAGCCACACAAACACAGCCAGCCAGCCAGCCACATAGACAGCCACACACACAGCCAAAGCCAGCCACACACAGGCGCAGCCAGGCATGTATACACACACACACACAGATGCAGCCAGTTATGTATACACACACACACACACAGATGCAGCAAGGCATATATACACACACACACAGATGCAGCCACTCATGTATACACACACACAGATGCAGCAAGGCATGTATACACACACACACAGATGCAGCCAGACATGTATACACACACACACACACACAGATGCAGCCAGTCATGTATACACACACACACACACACAGATGCAGCAAGGCATGTATACACACACACAGATGCAGCCAGGCATGTATACACACACACACACACACAGATGCAGCCAGTCATGTATACACACACACAGATGCAGCCAGTCATGTATACACACACACACACACACACAGATGCAGCCAGGCATGTATACACACACAGATGCAGCCAGTCATGTATACACACACACACACACAGATGCAGCCAGTCATGTATACACACACACACACACACAGATGCAGCAAGGCATGTATACACACACACAGATGCAGCCAGGCATGTATACACACACACACACACACACAGATGCAGCCAGACATGTATACACATACACACAGATGCAGCCAGACATGTATACACACACACACAGATGCAGCCACTCATGTATATACACACACACACACACACACAGATGCTGCAAGGCATGTATACACACACACAGATGCAGCCAGGCATGTATACACACACACACACACAGATGCAGCAAGGCATGTATACACACACACACACAGATGCAGCCAGACATGTATACACACACACACACAGATGCAGCAAGGCATGTATACACACACACACACACACACAGATGCAGCCAGACATGTATACACACACACAGATGCAGCCAGACATGTATACACACACACACACACACACACACAGATGCAGCAAGGCATGTATACACACACACACACACACACACAGATGCAGCCAGACATGTATACACACACACACACACACACAGATGCAGCCAGACATGTATACACACACACACACACACACAGATGCAGCCAGACATGTATACACACACACACACACACAGATGCAGCAAGGCATGTATACACACACACACATTAGTTTTAGATAAAGAATATACACATCGGCCTTTGCTCACCTCCCCCTTGATGGTGTCCCATTCAGCTCCTCCATGGCGGGAATCTAATGGAGCAGGGCGCGCTGCATGATGTCACAGCTTGCTGACATGGCCACTGCTCAGAGCTCTGTCTGTCAGCAGTGACGCAGCCGGCCCTGCTCAGAAACAGAAGGTGCCGGCCGACCAAACAACAAGCGGAGGGTCCTGCGAGCAGCCATGAAGAGCTGGGAGCCTCAGCCAACACTGGCAGAGACCAGCCCAGCCTGCTGCCCCAGAATGGCGCTTGTCAAGCGCTCCGGTCTTGAGGGTGAGTGCAATGTAAGCACTCCTCAGGACTTTGCTGCAGGCAGCCTGTGCCGGCCGCTGGGTGCATTAGGGCTATTGTTTGTACAATGATAAATCACCGGTGGCCGCATCCCGCACTAAGAATAGCCGCGGCCGCCAGTGGTTTACTTTTGCATTGTTGTTGATAACGTACCCGGCGGCCCTGAACTGTTACCGGCCCCGGCGGCCCGGGGGGCAAAAGCCTCCCTGCCACCTGGCCCAGCCCGCCCCTGTTCTTTACCCAACAGAATAGAGGTGGTTGACATGCAAGGAACTTCTTGAACAAAATCACCTTCATCCTTCACACTGCTTCCGCTATGAACAAGTTAGAATGCCCGTCATATTTAGTTTGCGAGACGTTACCTTCGATACTACACAAAATGAACTAGGTGACATACTTATTTACTCAATGGGGGACCTCATGATAATCAACACTCCATTCCATGATGAAACCAAATTTATTGAAAGTTCATCCTGATATTTTTTAAAAAATAAGGAGGCTGAGGTTGAATGATGTAGATATTCCTTCCAAGATTAGGAAAGGCTGGTCTACTTTCCGAAAAAACATCATCAACGAATCTTGAATGGAAACTTAATATAAACTTATACCCGGGGCTATTTACGCGTTCAAGATTCTTAAAACAGACCCTAGATCAGACAGGCTAACTGCATATGCCAAACGTGACTTACCTAACTCTGATCTTTTGCATGGTGTTTGGCTCTGTCCTGACATTGCCACTTTCTGGCATCGATATCAGATTTGACTTCAATATTTGTATGAAGAAAATGTCCGGCACTTGGTATTTTCCATATGAAAATCAATCTTTTATTACTGCTCAAGAAAAGATAAAAACATCAAAATCAAGGTGCAATGCCCACCATGCTTATGCGTTTCAGTCAGAGTCCTTAGTCTTAGGCATAGCAGACATGACTAACATAATATATATATACAAATGCATGAAATGATTGTTAATGATCAATTAATTCATTATACATCAGCTGGAAAAAGCTCAAGAAATATGCGACATACACATGGCAGTAAAGTTCCTTAAATATGCATAAATACAAAATAAGATGAAAAAAGACCAACATTAATTATAGTGATACATATGGTATTAAAACCTATATATATATTTTTCTACACACACTAAAATGATTAAGGTACTATGTATGCAAAGAATACTGTGCTAATATAATTATTGACAGTGCAAAGTGATCGTCCATTTTATTAAATAGACCTATCAACTAACAAAGAATATAATTATAACAATGATATGTATTTATTTGGACCTGTTCTTCATTGGATTTCTATAGGTTATTATCCAAATGTAAAACAATACAAGAAAAAAGCTCCCACATAATTGTGTCATTATTTAAGTTACTATTGTCTGTATGTTTTAATAAAATATCTATGATGTTATTTCTATTTACCACACACATATATTTACCATGTGCTAATAAAGATATCAATAACCTTGTCTCAGTAAAAATAAAGCAAGTCGCTGCAATAATTAAGACCGCCGGGGGTTTGACTAGCGCACTGTGGCGCTCCCTAAAGCACCTATTCCCTAGAGAAGCAATACTACATTACTGGGGAGACGTGGGAATAAGTGCTAGCGCAAAACATCTACATTCCACACTATTATTGTCTAAAAAATGAATTTTCAAACACTGGTTAAAACATTGCTGCCCCTCATCCTGCACTAACAAATCAATTACACCATTACATGGAGATTGAACAGGGGGATGCTATTGTGAATAAAGAGACACAAATAGATAAAGTTCTACTGAAGTGGAAACAATTTATTGTGAAGTTCTGTGACAAACAGGAAAAACAGAAGATCATTAAACCTTTTCTTTCAACTAATTCAGTGATGGCGAACCTATGACACGCGTGTCAGCACTGACACGCGTAGCCATTTTCAGTGACACGCGGCCGGCCGGAGAAACTAGACTCGCTATTTGGATAAAAACCACAGACACGGACACAGCAGCAAAAAACTGTTGCGAGTCGGGTTTCCAAAACGGCAATGCGAGCTATTACGCTTGACTCGTCTAGTCTACTCGTTGCGAGTCTAGCGAGTCCAATGTTAATGAATGGGGAATCGAGTCTAATTACTCGATTCCCCATTCATCAACATTGGACTCGCTAGACTCGCAACGAGTAGACTAGAGTCAAGCGATTCCGAGTTAGGACTCGCCCATCACTAACTACAGATGAGGAAAAAAAAATGTGCTGGAGGACTGTAGGCCAGGACAGCAGAGCTCCGGCACAGAGCGTCTAGTCCTGGGACTTCCGGTAAGCGGAACTTCTGGCTGGCGCAGCAGGGAGCAGCGGAGCGCTGTGGGGGACGCATATCTGAGGCCCTGTGATCGCTGTCTGGAGGTCAAGTGATTACTACAGCAACCATCCTCGAGTCCAGTGAAAGGTTCTGGGCAGAATCTGGGCTGGGTGTCATGAATGTGTGATTGGCCATTACTGAGATAAGTGAGGGGGAGGCTGGAAGAGGCCTGTGCTATGGGTGCCGTTTCCCGCCATTAATTTACATAAGGAACGCCATCTTGCAGCATACAGACTCCATTTCATCCTATTAATCTCTATTTCTGCTTATTAACTCTGCCCTTTCCTAAAAGACAGTTAACCCCTAAT
This sequence comes from Allobates femoralis, assembly GCA_033576535.1. NCBI lineage: Eukaryota > Metazoa > Chordata > Amphibia > Anura > Aromobatidae > Allobates > Allobates femoralis. The sequence goes on from JARQOC010000006.1 coordinate 470,992,834, forward strand.
TGCCTGCAGGGCTATCTATAAATCTTCTGTCACTGCCCCTCTGATGGAGAAGCCAAAAAAACCAAGGTTAAGTAAAGGAAGTGGTAGTAGTAGCAGTAGCCGACCCTTTCAAGAGACATGGACTGAGATGTATGGCATTATAGAAAAAAATGGCAGATCATTTTGCGTTCTATGTAGTGAAACGGTAGTAAGCAGAACGTGGAATATAAATAGACATTTTGAAACTAATCATTCCCAGCTCTTGAAAAAAAGTGAGGATGAAAGGAAGGAATACATTTCCAGGCAGCTACAACTTCATAAGAGCCAATCTAATTCCATCCTTAAATTTGTAAAAAGCTCTACAAATGTAACATCTGCAAGTCTGAGCATTGCTCACTCCATAGCTCAGCATGGAAAAGCCCTCAGTGAGGGAGAATTTATTAAAGAAACTCTCTTAAGATGTGCACCAGTTCTATTTCACGATATGCAGAATAAAGATGCAATTAGTAAGAGAATATCTGAGTTACCACTCAGTAGAAACATCATAAAAGACAGAATAATGAGACTGAACACAAACGTACAACATCAATTAAAGGAAGACATAAGTAATTGTAAATATTTTTCGATCTCTCTTGATGAAACTACTGATGTCACGTCACATGCACAGTTGGCCATTATTGGTCGATATTCTGATGGTCTCACAATGAGAGAAGAGTTGATAAAGTTAGTATCAGTGCCAACAAGTACATCAGGAAGCGAAATATGTAAGGTTGTTAAACAAACATTCTGTGACCTAAGCATTGATATCTCTAAAGTTGTGTCAGTGACGACAGATGGGGCACCAAACATGGTGGGGAAAAAAGTTGGATTTGTTACATTGTTTACAGAAGCTATTGGACACCCGATTGTGCCTTTTCATTGTATTATCCATCAGGAGGCTTTATGTGCCAAGGCAGGATTCACTGACTTAAACGACTTAATGTCAGTTGTTACAAAAATAGTTAATTTAATAGCTGCTCGCCCCCTTCACAAGAGAGAATTTTCTGCACTTTTACTGGAGGTTGATTCCACCTACAGTGGACTGCTGATGTACAATAATGTAAGATGGCTGAGCCGAGGCAAAGTTCTTGAGCGCTTTGTGGAGTGCTTTGAAGAAATTAAGGTATTTCTTGAGGATAAGGATCTGGGAAACTTTCCTCAGCTCTATGATTATCAGTGGGTCAACACCCTGATGTTTTTTACAGATCTCTCTGTTCATATTAATGAACTGAACTTAAAGCTACAAGGTTTTGGCAAAAGTATTGACGTTATGTTTGGATACATAAAAGCTTTTGAAAGTAAACTTAAAATTTTCAAGCGAGATGTAGAAACTAAAACTTATAAGTATTTTCCTCGAGTAACAAAGTATTTTGAGAAGGCCAGTGCAGCTGTACAAAATGAAATGGAGCCCTTGCATCTAAAGTACCAGCATGTTTTAGACTCCTTACTTGACCAGTTCAGTGATAGATTTAATCAATTTAGAAGCCTAGAACAGACCATGAAAATAATTAAGTATCCTGATGTAGTAGTCTACAGTAGTTTGGAATTAAATGGTTTCCAATGGATACAAATTGATGATTTGGAGATGCAACTTGCAGAATTTCAGGACAGCATCTGGGGTCAGGTGTTTGTTGATTTGAGGTCAAAGCTTGAGAATCTAGAAAGGTGCCGTTTGGAGAATCAAGAGGAGTGCCACTATGAACAGGAAATTTGGAGTGCCTGGAATCGGTTACCAGACACTTTTAGCACCCTGAAAAATATAGCAATGGCTTTCCTTACTATTTTTCCCTCTACGTACTTTTGTGAGACCTTATTCTCAGCATTAAATAATATCAAAACCAACAAAAGAAACAGATTGACAGATAACCTTAGTAGCGCTTGCTTGGCCTTGAAGTGTACAAAATACCAACCTTCAATTGAAGATTTAGCCAATGAAATTCAGCAACAAAAAAGTCACTAAATCAGTGATGGCGAACCTGTGGCAGTCCAGCTGTTGCTGGACTGCCACAGGTTCGCCATCACCGGAAGAATTCCCCCTCCCCCTCACTTATCTGACTTAGTTCATGACACCCCACACAAGTGAAATAACAGCAAGACCAACAAAAGAAACCAACTGACAGATTAACAAAGAAGTCACTAAGCAGGTAAGTTAAAGAATTATACATATTTGTTATTTACACTATAAATATCGTAAAATTAGGGTTTTTTTTCTCAAGGTGACACACCTGCCGAGTTATGCTCGGTTTTTTGGCGAATTTTGACACACCAAGCTCAAAAGGTTGCCCATCACTGAACTAATTGGTACAGTGCCTACAAGTAGTATTCAACCCCCTGCAGATTTAGCTGGTTGACACATGCGGAATTAACTTGGCATTGTGACATTTGGACTGTATATCAGCCTGGAAGTGGGAAATGCACTGCAGCCAAAAAGATTTGTTAATTTTTTTTTTTTTTTTTTAAAGCGTTAAAAGTTAATTCAGAGGGTCATTTATTATTCAACCCCTCAAACCACCAGCATTCTGTTTGGTCGCCCTAAACTATTAAGAAGTAGTTCAGGCACAAAGAACAATGAGCTTCACATGTGTGGATTAATTATCTCTTTTGCCAGCCTTTTCTGACTATTTAAGACCCTCCCCAAACTTGTGAACAGCACTCATACATGGTCAACATGGGAAAGACAAAGCAGCATTCCAAGGCCATCAGAGACAAGATTGTGGAGGGTCACAAGGCTGGCAAGGGGTACAAAACCCTTTCCAAGGAGTTGGGCCTACCTGTCTCCACTGTTGGGAGCATCATCCGGAAGTGGAAGGCTTATGGAACTACTGTTAGCCTTCCACGGCCTGGACAGCCTTTGAAAGTTTCCTCCCGTGCCGAGGCCAGGCTTGTCCGAAGAGTCAAGGCTAACCCAAGGACAACAAGGAAGGAGCTCCGGGAAGATCTCATGGCAGTGGGGACATTGGTTTCAGTCAATACCATAAGTAACGTACTCCACCGCAATGGTCTCCGTTCCAGACGAGCCCGTAAGGTACCTTTACTTTCAAAGCGTCATGTCAAGGCTCGTCTACAGTTTGCTCATGATCACTTGGAGGACTCTGAGACAGACTGGTTCAAGGTTCTATGGTCTGATGAGACCAAGATCGAGATCTTTGGTGCCAACCACACACGTGACGTTTGGAGACTGGATGGCACTGCATACTACCCCAAGAATACCATCCCTACAGTCAAGCTTGGTGGTGGCAGCATCATACTGTGGGGCTGTTTCTCAGCCAAGGGGCCTGGCCATCTGGTCCGCATCCATGGGAAGATGGATAGCACGGCCTACCTGGAGATTTTGGCCAAGAACCTCCGCTCCTCCATCAAGGATCTTAAGATGGGTCGTAATTTCATCTTCCAACAAGACAACGACCCAAAGCACACAGCCAAGAAAACCAAGGCCTGGTTCAAGAGGGAAAATATCAAGGTGATGGAGTGGCCTAGTCAGTCTCCTGACCTTAACCCAATTGAAAACTTGTGGAAGGAGCTCAAGATTAAAGTCCACATGAGACACCCAAAGAACCTAGATAACTTGGAGAAGATCTGCATGGAGGAGTGGGCCAAGATAACTCCAGAGACCTGTGCCGGCCTGATCAGGTCTTATAAAAGACGATTATTAGCTGTAATTGCAAACAAGGGTTATTCCACAAAATATTAAACCTAGGGGTTGAATAATAATTGACCCACACTTTTATGTTTAAAATTTATTAAAATTCAACTGAGCAACATAACTTTTTGGTTTGTAAGATTTATGCTTCTGTTAATAAATCCTACTCTCGTTTGCAGTTTGAAGGCTCTAACTTATTTGCATCTTATCAAACCACCTAAATCTGCAGGGGGTTGAATACTACTTGTAGGCACTGTATATCCTGGAAAGTCTTAAAGAAAATTTGGATCTTCTTCAAATAGATATAAAAAGTTGACTGAGTGATGAATATTATATCATGCACTTATTTCCATTTTAATTTCTTTTTTGAGTTTATTTTTTTTATCGATGTCTTGCTTCAATGTTGCGGTTTTCTTTACAATATCCATATATGGCTAACATTATCAGGGAATTGAAGAGTTACGTATCTAACAATATGATGAACAAGCTTTTCATCATTGAGAAGCAAAGGAGAACCAGGCTGAAGTTTGCCAAAGACCATAAGGATTGGACCATAGAGGACTGGAGTAAGGTAATCTTCTCTGATGAGTTCAATTTACAGCTTTGCCCAACACCTGCTCATCTAAAGATTAGATGGAGACCTGGGGAAGCGTACAAGCCACAGTGTCTTGCACCCACTGTGACATTTGGTGGAGGATCGGTGATGATCTGGGGAGGCTTCAACAAGGCTGAAATTAGGCAGGTTAATCTTTGCGACGGACGTAAGAATCAAGCCGCATACAAAGTTATCCTTGAAAAACATTGGCTTCCTTCTGCTCAGGCAATGTTCCCTAACTCTGAGGACTGTTTTTTTCCAGCAGGACAATGCCCCATGCAACACAGCTAGGTCAATCAATGTGTGGATGGAGGAGCACCACATCGAGACCCTGTCATGGCCAGCCCAATCTGCAGACCTGAACCCATTGAAAACCTCTGGAATGTAATCAAGAGGAAGATGAATAGTTACAAGCCATCAAATAAAGAAGAACTGCTTACATTTTTGTGCGAGGAGTGGCATAAGGTCACCCAAAAGCAGTGTGAAAGACTGGCGGAAAGCATGCTAAGACACAAAAAGCTGTGATTAAAAATCATGGTTATTCCACCAAATATTGATTTCTGAACTCCTTCCGAGTTAAAACATTAGTATTGATGTTTCTAAATGTATATGAATGTGTTTTATTTGCATTGAGGCCTGAAAGCACTGTTTCTTTTTTATTATTTTGAGGATTTCTCATTTGCTACAAATAAATAGCACATTTTTAGCTTTGAATTTTGGAGACATGTTGTCAGTAGTTTATAGAATAAAAGAACAATGGACATTTTACTGAAAATTATACCTATAAAGAGAAAAATCAGAGAAACTGAAAACTTTGCAGTGGTCTCTTAAGTTTTGCCAGAGCTGTACAATAATATAATATATATATACACACACACACACACACACACACACACACACACACACAGTGGAAACCAGAGGTTTGCATACCACTGTATAAAAAGACACACATGCATGTGTTTTCACATGGACATGGAATCAGAATAAACTTTTCCCATTTTAGGTCAATTAGGATTACCATAATAATTTATTTTTGCCAAATGCCAGAATAATGAGAGACAAAATGTTTTAATACATGTTTATTACTTTCTGCAAAGTGAATAGTTTACATACATTTCCTTAGTATATGGTACCACTACTTTGAAATTACACTCCCTAACAGAAGTAAATGTAAATAAAATGTAAATGTAAATAAAAGCTTATAACCTGATGTTTAATTCATCCATTGGTTTTATACATTACTCTTTTGAAAGCTGAAACTCTCCGAAATTTGGTTTAGGTTAAGAAAATAAATTGGCATCAATACTGAAATATTGATCATTTAATGAACGGTCAGATTTTATCAAGACAAAAAGTTTTTTCGCCTGGTCATATAATGCACCCAATCCTAGTTTACATCCTCACATGTGCTCAGTAAATGATCGGTTAATTAGTGGGTGTGTATTAAAAGAAAACCAGCACCCCAGACCTTCACTTGAACTGCAAATTGAGCTCTGACAACATGCCAAAAATCCACCCTGCGACCAACGCCTTGATTATCAAGAGGTTGAAGACCAGATCCACTGCAGAGGTGTCTGGCACCTTTAATATGTCTCAGAGTCAAGTACAAAGAATTAAAAAAAAGATTTGAAGAGACTGGAGATGTGTTTGACAAGCCCAGGTCCGGCAGACCCCGCAAGACAAGTGCTCATGAGGAACGTTTGTTGGTTAGAAAATCCAAAGCAAACCCCTCTTCCACTGCAGCAGAGCTTCAACAGGCCTGGTCACCTCAAGTCCCTGTGTCAACTAGAACAGGTTACATTCAGTATGGGGGTGTGCAAAACATTTGCAAGGTCGAGGGCAATATTAATAGCCTAAAATATCAAGAAGTATTAACTACCTCATGTTAAAGAAGTTGCCTGTTACTTGTATCTACTCTATATTGGCAGCCATTTTGTCCTTTTTAAGAGCCATTTTTAGCTTAGAGGCGAATGGGAGAAGAGATATGGGGTGATAGTTAGAGACAGAGGTAGGGTCAAGTGAGGTTTTTTTAGGATGGGCATGATTAGGGTGTGTTTGAAGGCCGAGGGGAAGGTACCAGTGCTAAGTGAAAGGTTAAAGAGGTGGGTGAGGGCTGGGATGAAAATGGAGGTGTGGTTGGGAATGAGGTGGGAAGGGAGCGGGTCGTGGGCGCTGGTGGTGAGGTGTGATATTGACAGGAGGGAGGAGAGTTGGTCTTCAGTTATGGGGGGGAAGTGGCTGATGGAGGAGGAGAGCAGTGTAGGTGGGAAGGGGAGGTGTGGGGATAGTGGACCGAAGCTGCTTCTGATCTTGTCGATCTTCTCCTTGAAGAAGGTCGCAAAGTCTTCAGCAGAGATGAGGGGAGAAGGGGGAGGAGCAGGTGGGCGAAGTAAGGAGTTGAAAGTTTTGAAGAGCTGTTTGGGGTTGCGGGACAGAGAGGTTACAAGGGATGAGAAGAACACTTGCTTGGCGGTAGCGAGTGCCGTCTTGAAGTCAGTGATGGATTGCTTGAACAGAGCAAAGTGCTCGGGGGTGTGAGACTTTTTCCATCTCCTCTCGGCGACTCTGGACGCCCGTCTCAGGTTTTTAGTGAGGGTGGTGTGCCAGGGTTGCCTGTTAATGCGTGGAGCATGGAGAGTGAGGGGGGCGGCTAGGTCGAGAGCGTTCGTTATGGTGGTGTTGTATAGGGTGGTGGCAATGTCAATGTCGTCAGCGCAGGGTAGGTCGGTGAGAGGGAGGAGTGATTCAGAGAATAAAGGAAGATCAAGATCTTTTAGGTTTCGGCGAGGGTGATCAAGTTTGCGGAGAGGGGGTAGTGTGGCAGGGGAGGAAAGGGCGGAGAAGGCAAGAGATGGTGGTCGGACAGTGTGAGTACCGAGGTTGTGAGGTTAGAGAGGGAGCAAAGGAGGGTAAAGATGAGGTCAAGCGTGTGGCCTTGTTCGTGGGTGGGAGAGGAGGACCATTGGGAGAGCCCTAGGGAAGTGGTCAAGGAAAGAAGGTTGGAGGCGGCTGGGCGGGGAGTGTCAATGGGATATTGAAGTCGCCCATGATGATGGAGGGGATGTCAGTGGAGAGGAAGTGAAGTAGCCAGGTGGTGAAGTGGTCAAGGAAGGAGTATTGTATTGTAGAATTGTATGAATCATTGTTGAACCGCATTGATGCAGTCCTTCAAGCTCATGGAAGTCACACGAAATATTAAATATGACTCTAATAGCATTACAACTTCATTCACCAATGTTAAGCAACATATATTTGTATATAACGGAGCGGCTCGCTGGCGACGTCAGGAAGCACGAGGAGGCAGCTTTGCATAGGTGAGACCAGAAGGGTTTATTTGCTCATAAACCATTCCACAGGGAAAACACACACAGCAAACACAGAATCCTAATCACTTTTCCCCCTGTGCCTAAGTCCAACCTCCCTTACATAGCCGGACACCACGCCCCTGGGAGGGTATGTGAGTCCTGGACCCGCCCGTCACTCTCAGGACTCATAAGCCGGCCCCTTGGTTACTAACAACTCCCTCAGTGTTGCTCTCCACAAAGAGATGCTAATGCCGGCTTACATCACAGACCTCAGGTAGGCATGTGACACATACCTGCCATCCACTATGCGTCCCTTTGCCCTCTTACACACCTCCCCCCTCTGCCGAAAGCCGTCGGGCTCGGCACCGCGGACAACCAAACAGGGGATACGGGAGAGAGCATCAGCGTTGCCATGGAGCTTTCCCGCCCGGTGCTCCACTCGGAAACGAAAGTCCTGCAGGGCCAAAAACCAACGAGTGACCCTCGCGTTTTTCCCCTTCGAGTCCCTCAACCACCGGAGAGGGGCATGGTCAGACACCAACCGGAACTGTCGCCCCAACAAATAGTAACGTAGTGTGTCCACCGCCCACTTTATGGCCAGGCACTCCTTTTCAATCACGGAATAACGCATCTCACTAGGGGACAGTTTCCTGCTCAGGTAGAGGACCGGGTGTTCCTCCCCCTGAATCTCCTGGGACAAGACTGCCCCCAAACCGTTATCTGAGGCATCCGTTTGGAGAACAAATTCCCTCTTGAAGTCGGGAGCGAGCAAGACAGAGAGCCTCTTTCAATCCCGAAAAGGCAGCTTCCGCCTCCGTCGTCCACTGAGCCATAGACGACTTAGTCCCCTTCAAGAGGTTAGTCAAGGGTGCAGCCATTACAGCAAACTCAGGGATGAACCGCCTGTAGTATCCGACTATACCCAGGAAGCCTCGGACTTGTCTCTTAGACGAGGGTCGCGGCCACTGCTGGATCGCTGCGACCTTTGTGATTTGGGGCTTGATCATGCCTCTGCCGACAACATATCCCAGGTATTTGGCCTCGGACTTCCCCAGGGCACATTTCTTTGGGTTTACCGTAAACCCCGCCGTCCTCAGAGCATCCAGCACCGCTTGGAGCTTCACCAGATGGCTCTGCCAGTCGAGGCTGAAAACCACAATATCGTCCAGATAGGCAGCGGCGTAGTCTTTATGCGGCATGAGGATCCGATCCATGGCCCTTTGAAAAGTGGCTGGGGCCCCCTGCAATCCAAACGGCATTCGGACATAGTGAAAGCACCCATCCGGTGTAGAGAACGCGGTCTTCTCTTTGGCTCCCGATGCCATAGGGATCTGCCAATATCCTTTGGTGAGGTCTAGGGTAGTGATGTACCTGGCGTGTCCCAGGCGCTCGATCAGCTCGTCGACTCGCGGCATGGGATAGGCGTCAAAGTTGGAGACCTCGTTCAGTTTTCGATAATCGTTACAGAATCTCCATTCGCCGTCGGGTTTCGGTACCAATACTATGGGGCTTGACCAACCACTCTTGGATTCCTCTATCACACCCAATTTCAGCATCCGGGCCACCTCCTTGGAGATCACCTCCCGTCGGGCCTCGGGTATCCTATATGGCTTCAGGTTCACCCGCACCTGTGGTTCCGTCAGAATGTCATGTTCTACCACGGTGGTGCACCCTGGCAGCTCTGTGAACAAATTCCTGTTCTGCTGTAACAGCTCTCTACACTGCTGTTTCTGGCTTTCGGAGAGGGTGTCCGCTATGGTCACGGCTTCAATGTCGTTCACCGGCCTGCCCACCGAGCAGGGCACATCTTGGGCCTCCCGATCTCGCCATGCCTTGAGGAGGTTGATATGATAGATTTGGTACGACTTCCTTCGTCCCGGTTGGTGGACCTTGTAGTTCACTTCGCCGAGCTTCTCAACGACCTCATATGGCCCTTGCCATTTGGCGAGGAACTTGCTTTCCACTGTGGGTATCAGGACCAGGACCCGGTCCCCGGGATGAAACTGCCGGATTCTGGCGGAGCGGATGTAGACTCGGGCCTGAGCCTCCTGGGCCCGCAGGAGATGTTCCCTTAGGATCGGCATCACTTTCTCCATTCTCTCCTGCATCATGGCGACGTGCTCAATGACACTCCGATGAGGTGTGACTTCGGCTTCCCAGGTTTCCTTGGCTACATCTAGGAGACCGCGTGGATGTCGTCCATACAGAAGCTCGAATGGTGAGAAGCCCGTGGAAGCCTGTGGAACCTCCCGAATGGAAAACAGCAGATACGGTAGGAGACAGTCCCAGTCCTTCCCATCCTTCTCTACCACTTTCCTTAACATGCCTTTGAGGGTTTTGTTGAACCTCTCGACAAGGCCGTCTGTTTGAGGATGGTATACAGAAGTCCTCAGCTGGGTGATCTGAAGGACCCTGCACAACTCGCTCATCACCTTACTCATGAAGGGGGTACCCTGATCTGTCAGGATTTCTTTTGGTAACCCCGTGCGAGAAAACACCTGAACCAGCTCCTTAGCTATGCTCTTCGCCGAGGAGTTGCGTAAGGGAATCGCTTCGGGGTACCGGGTGGCATAGTCCAGGATAACTAAGATATACTGATGACCCCGAGCCGATTTCACCAGGGGCCCCACCAAGTCCATAGCTATTCTCTCAAAGGGATTTCGATGATGGGTAATGGTACCAGGGGACTACGAAAGTGCCTGGTAGGGGTGGTTATTTGACAGGTAGGGCAAGATTGGCAGTATCTCGCTATCTCCCGGTGACACCCAGGCCAATAGAACCGTTGCAGTATCCGGTCCTGTGTTTTCTCTACCCCTAGATGACCCCCTAAGATATGGGAATGGGCCATGTTGAGTACTTGCTGCCGATACGGCCCCGGTACTAACAACTGTTCCACCCGGTCGTCCTTCACCTTCGTCACCCGGTATAACAATTCCTCACTTAGCATAAAATGGGGGAACCTAGTGTCGCTCCCTGGCTCCTGTGGGACCCCGTTGATGACCGTGACACTATTGAATGCTTCCCTTAGAGTCAGGTCTTTATGTTGGGCTGTCCCAAAGTTCTCCCTGGTCGCCCCCAAGTTCAGTACCGTGGTCTCGGGCGGTGCTTCCTCCTCATCCCCTACGAGGACACCAAGCGGGAACTCAGCCATGTCAGAGTGGGGAGAGGTCGTTTCCACGGGCCCCACTCCCGGACCCTGCCCCCACAGCTGCCAAAATAAACAAAAGTCCCGGCCGATAATGATGGGGTGTAGCAAGTCCTGGACGACTCCGACTTCATGAGTCCTCACCCCATGTGCCGTCTCAATGTCCACTCGAGCTACTGGATAGTCCTTGGCGTCACCGTGGATACACCGCACTCCGACCCTTTTCCCAGGGACCAGGATAAGGGACGGGAAGTCCCTCACCAGAGTAACGAGGCTCCCGGAGTCCAACAGCCCGACCACGCTCCTCCCGTTCACTTTCACCGGACACGCTGGGGGCCCTTCGCTGGATATACTGGTCATACTGCAGACTGAGTATGCAAAATAAGAACAGCGGCGACCCATGCTGCAATCCATCTGTTCAGGGGTCAAGGGACACCGTGCCGCAATGTGGCCTGGACCATGGCATCTCCAACATATGATCTCGCCTGTAGGGACCTTGGGCACCGCCTCCCCCGCCCTTAGGGACCTTGGACACCCCACCTCCTTTTGGGCCTCGGCCCGCGGCTGGGTCCCCCAGTAAGGAGCGGGCAATCTGGCCCCAGGCCCTTCCATCCCCTGGTATCTCTCCACCAGCCCGATAAGGTCATCCGCGTTCTGGGGATCACCCTGGGCAACCCAGGTCTGAACGGATCGTGGCAGGGAGTGTACAAACCGATCCATCACGACACGCTCCACCATCTGTGCTGGCGTAGAGCTCTCCGGCTGCAGCCATTTCTGGACCAAGTGCAACAGGTCGAACATTTGGGAGCGAGGCGGTCTGTCTCGATGATACGCCCATTGGTGAACCCGCTGCGCCCTCACAGTCATTGTCACCCCCAGGCGGGCTAGTATCTCCGTTTTTAACTTGCTATATTCCTTAGCGTCTTGCAGGGCCAAATCATAATAAGCCTTCTGGGGCTCCCCGGATAGATATGGCGCCAGCACCTCTGCCCACTGTGCTGGTGGGAGCCCCTCTCTCTCTGCAACACGCTCAAAAACAGTCAGAAAAGCCTCTATGTCATCTCCTGGAGTCATTTTCTGCAGGGCTCCTCTCACAGCTTTTCTAATAGAAAAATCGCCCACTGACCTTGTCTCTGCTGACGTGCTCCGGACCGCCTCAGCCAGGATATCGATCTGCTGCTGCTGCTGCTGATGCTGGTCTTGCTGTTGCTGACGTTGGAGTTGGATCTGCTGTGTCAGCAGCTTGGTGGTCTCTTGCTGGGCCGCCTGTTGCTGTTGTAAGAGCTGGAGATGTTGAGCCTGCTGGGCCTGCTGAGCTTGTACCAAATGTCTCATCAGCTCCTCCATGATCTCCGGAGGCTGTGACTGAGTCAGGACAGACTTCACCCAGGACATAAACACCAAAGCCCACCGGTCTCACATCTTCTGCTGGGAGCTCTGCCCGCATTCTCCACCAATTGTAACGGAGCGGCTCACTGGCGACGTCAGGAAGCACGAGGAGGCAGCTTTGCATAGGTGAGACCAGAAGGGTTTATTTGCTTATAAACCATTCCACAGGGAAAACACACACAGCAAACACAGAATCCTAATCACTTTTCCCCCTGTGCCTAAGTCCAACCTCCCTTACATAGCCGGACACCACGCCCCTGGGAGGGTATGCGAGTCCTGAACCCGCCCGTCACTCTCAGGACTCATAAGCCGGCCCCTTGGTTACTAACAACTCCCTCAGTGTTGCTCTCCACAAAGAGATGCTAAGGCCGGCTTACATCACAGACCTCAGGTAGGCATGTGACACATACCTGCCATCCACTATGCGTCCCTTTGGCCTCTTACACTATATATATATATAACGTCATGTTATAAGCTTTTATTTACATAACATGGATAAGCGACATAACTTCTGTCAGGGAGTGTATATGACTTGGGTCAAACGTTTTGGATATCCTTTCACAAGCATGTCACAATAGTTGGTAGGAATTTGGGCCCATTCCTGCAGACAGAAATGGTGTAACAGACATGTTTATAGGTCGCCTTGCTCGCACCTGCCTTTCAGCTTTGCCCATACGTTTTCAATAGAATTGAGATCAGGTCTTTGTGATTTTGTGATGACCACTTCAAAACATTAACTTTGTTATCCTTAAAGGGAACCAACCACCCCAAATGATCCCCCCCGGACTATTAATATCATTCCCTACACCCAGCACATACATGTGCTGCAAGGTTTTTTGCTAAAAAAACTGTTTTTTAAAAGTTAAGATAATGCTTTATAAAGTTTATAACGAAGGGACGGGTGGGCGTTACTTAGCTGGGGCTAAAGCCGAGTTCCAGCTGCCAGTCATCCTCCACTCTCCCCTCGCAGCATTGAAGTCCAGCCCTTTCTTGTTGTCACAGCCTGGTGCACGGGATCTCATGCCCGTGCACACGTCATCAGCTACAGCCGGGTCGCGAGCGCGCGCTCTGACTTCCACAGCTGAGCGCAGGAAGTCAGAGCGCGCGCTCGCGACCCAGCTGTAGCTGATGACGTGTGCACGGGCATGAGATCCCGTGCACCAGGCTGTGACAACAAGAAAGGGCTGGACTTCAATGCTGCGAGGGGAGAGAGGAGGATGACTGGCAGCTGGAACTCGGCTTTAGCCCCAGCTAAGTAACGCCCACCCGTCCCTTCGTTATAATCTTTATAAAGCATTATCTTAACTTTTAAAAAACAGTTTTTTTAGCAAAAAACCTTGCAGCACATGTATGTGCTGGGTGTAGGGAACGATATTAATAGTCCGGGGGGTCATTTGGGGTGGTTGGTTCCCTTTAAGCCACTTTGTCACCAGTCTGCCATTATGCTTCGGGTCATTGTCATTTGTTTTGTTTTTTATTAATTTTTTAAATATTTTATTTTCAATTTTTTTCCACATAATTTAACAACATGACAACAAACAATAGAAGCCAAATCACATGTAACAATAATAACAGTAAAGGAGGAGAGAGAAAAGAAAAAAACACACAAAAGGGGGAAGAGAAAAGTGGATCATACAATCAATGTTGCACCAAACACTTCTGGGTAAAGTGCAAATTGTTATAAATAAATTAGTATTATAATACAATAAATCAAAACTAGCTTATCTGCATCTTAATCAAATCAAATCAACCTCATAACGACATTACAGTGTCCCTACTCTTTTTCTAGGCTATATAATATTTACTAACTACCCAGGGCTGCCACATCATTGTTACCTTTCTTTTCCTTGAGTTAGATTGAACCAACATTAATTCATATTTACAGTGTAAATTTACTTTATTATCTATTATATAATTGCCGTAGCAACTTCTGTCGCACACGGCGCTACTTCCGTGGCTTTGTTCGTGGCTTTGTTCGCGGCGCGCGACTCACTCGCAATGGCCGATTCGCGGCCATTGCGAGTCTCCCGCCCCGGCGACGACCGACGAGAGCCGAGACCCGTGGCCGAAAATAGAACCAAGGGCCCGGCTATACTTCGATCAAAACACCGCTATGTATCTCTATGGGAAGTGAGGCACTATTCTGATTGGTCGCTGTGTGCTGCCGGCGACCAATCAGCATAGCGCCTCACTTTCAGCGGTAAATTTGAAAATCAAAGTCCTCCATTATATCTCTATGGAAAGTGAGGCGCTATTCTGATTGGTCGCCGGCAGCACACAGCGACCAATCAGAATAGCGCCTCACTTCCCATAGAGATATAATGGACGACTTTTCGTCCATTATATCTCTATGGGAAGTGAGGCGCTATTCTGATTGGTCGCTGTGTGAAGTGGACCAGTCTCTCCTGTAGCAAAACAACCCCACAGCATGATGCTGCCACCCCCATGTTTGCCAGTTGACATGGTGTTCTAAGCTTATAAAGCTTTTCCTTTTACCTCCAAATGTATCGATTGTCATTATGGCCAAAAAGTTCAATTTTAGTTTTGTTAGATCACAGGGAATGTATCCAAAAATGTAGGTCTTTGCTCCTGTGAGCATTTGCAAACTTTAATCTGGCTTTTTTATGTTTCTTTTGGTGTAATGGCTTCTTCCTTGCGGAGTGGCCTTCCAGCCCATGTTGATACAGTTCTCGTTTCACTGTGGATAATGACACAATCTTACCAGCTTCCATCATCACCTTCACAAGGTCTTTTGCTTATGTTGTTGGGTTGATATGCACATGTCGGACAAAATCATGGTCATCTCTGGGACACAGAACCGTCTCCTTCCTGAGCCGTATGATGGCTGGACATTCCTATCTTGTTTGTACTTGAATATATGGAAATTGCACCCATTGATGAACCAGACTTGTGCAAGTCCACAATTCTCTTCCTGATATCTTGGCTGATTTCTTTAGACTTATGCTACACAAAGAAGTAGTGTGTTTCAGGTGTACATTAAAATACATCCACAGGTGTGTCTGTAATTAACTCAGATGCTGCCAATAAACTTATCAGAAGCTTTCAAACACATAACGTCCCTGTCCCAAATTGTTTAAAGGCATAGTTATCTTAGTGTATGTAAACTTCTGACTTTGCAGAAAGTGACAAAAAGGTCAAATATTAATATTAATGGTAATCCTAACTGACCTAAAAACGGGTAAGGTTTATTCTGACCATGCAAGATAGTGAGAAAAACATGCATATGTGTCTTTTTTATATAGAGTATGTAAACCTCTGGTTTCAACTGTATATAAAATGCAGATTATAATTTGAGTTGCAGATTATGGATTGTAAAAACAATAATGAATGGCAAATAGCTGAGATTGGGAAGTAGAGGAAAGAAAGGAAATGTGTTTGTTTTTTCTAGAAAGGGTGGTAAAATGGAAAGGGGGTTGTGTTGCATGCCTTTTGTTCATATGTTGTTTGTATGTACACACACACACAAAAGTAGGACATATGAAATATATAGTACACATGGAATATTGCTTTTTGGGTAATAATTGATGGTAGTATCTGCATATATTTTTTATTCTAATTTAGGTTTAAATTGCTTTACCTTTCCCATGCCTATACACTGTTATATATTACATGTTTTCTTATACAATTCGTCAATAAAATATATGGTTTGTTCTTGTGTGAGTCATTTTGATGGTCAACATAATATGATGTTCAAGTAAAATATTTTTCACCTTTGTAGGGATAATAATGGCTCTTACTCTGTGTGAGATTTTTGATGTTCAAGAAGACGCCATTTGTGAGTATACGATTTCCTACATTTTGAACATGAATATAGCTTCTCCCCTGTGTGAGTTCTCTGATGTGAAACAAGATAACATTTATTTGCAAAACACTTCCCACATTCTAAACAGAGAAAAGGTTTCTCCCCTGTGTGAGTTTTGTGATGTTTAACAAGATGTGATTTATTTACAAAACATTTCCCACATTCTGAACATGAATAGGGCTTCTCCCCTGTATGAATTTTCTGGTGTTTATCAAGATTTGAAATGATTGCAAAACATTTTCCACATTCTGAACATGAAAAAGGCTTTTCTCCTGTGTGAGTTCTCTGGTGACTAACAAAATGTGATTTCTGCTTGAAACACTTCCCACATTCTGAACAAGAAAAAGGCTTTTCCCCTGTGTGAGTTCTCTGATGTAAAGCAAGATGATATTTATATGCAAAACATTTTCCACATTCAAAGCAGGAAAAAGGCTTTTCCCCTGTATGAGTTTTCTTATGTTTACCAAGATTTGAAATCATTGTAAAACATTTCCCACATTCTGGACATGAATATGGTTTCTCACCTGTGTGAGTCCTCTGATGTCTAACAAGATTTGATTTATCAACAAAACATTTGCCACATTCTGAACATGAAAATGGCTTTTCACCTGTGTGAGTTCTCTGATGTGTAACAAGCTTTGATTTCTCTTTAAAACGTTTCCCACATTCTGAACATGAAAATGGCTTTTCCCCTGTGTGACTTATCTCATGATTTTCAAAATCTGATTTTTGGTTATTTACTCCTTTAAGTTTCCTTTTGTGATGTATAATTTTCTTAATGGTCTGTGATGAATCAGAAGATAGGACCGATTTACCAGGATCAGATGATGGATCTTTGCTGTTTAGAGACGATGGTGTATCTGGGATAGAAGTATGCACTTTAATTGTCTCTTGTGTGATAGCAAGGTCTTCTGATTTCACAATTGAAAATGTCAGTTGTCGGTCTGATCTCTTGTCACAGTCATCTGCAAAGATTAAAAGCAATTAATTTCTTGGATTTCAAAAATTATTTTACAACACATATAAAAGGTCCATAAAGAATTACAAGTTATGCAGAAAAATGAAATTATTGACTGAGAAAAATTTATTTCACAATCTAACAATACTCTGCAGACTCGGTGAAACCACTGCGAGCAGATCTTTCTTGACTAAATGACCCTCTTCAGAGGGCATGGCAGTGGAGGCTAATATATGATATTGAACTGTTGAATTCTGGGGCACTGTATGGGGTTGCAGATATGCCTGTATATTGGTTGCCTTATATTGCTGAGTAACAGACAGTTAAAAATGACTTGAGGTGCGGCGGGGGGGGGGGAGGGGAACGGGGAGATAACGGGAGCGGAGAAGACTGATGGATAAGCGAGAAGTTTCTACGATGGGAGGAAAGTATGACGAATTTCATCTGGTGGACGGGGCCGGGATTGGTGAACCCATAGCTCCTAGAGAGCAGGAGTGGAGGGGAGGTTGGAGGGCAGGGAGAGGGGGTGCGGGGGGGAGGGGAGGAGGGGAGGGGGGGAGGGGGGTACTGACAGCAGGAATGGGAACTAGTCGTATGCAGACGTTGATATGGAGTACATGCGATGAGTGGTTTTAAAGTTGTGAGCTGGAACGTCAGGGGTCTGTCTGGAAAAACTAGGCGAGCAGCAGTACTTAAGTGTGTGCAGGACCATGGAGCCTCGGTGGTGTGCCTCCTGGAGACCCATTTACAAAGTGAAACAACTCACGTTCTAAATAGACGGTGGGTCCAGAGGGCATACCACTCTACCTTTTCTAACTATGCCAGGGGGGTGTCACTCCTAATTAGTAGAACCACGCCCTTTGAAGAAATCGATGTCTATATTGATCCTGAGGGACAAGGGGTGGCAGTTAAAGGGATGTTTTATGGAAGGCCGATGTGTATAGTGGCGCTTTACATCCCCCCCCCATATTCAAGCACACAAATTAGAGTGATGCGAGAGTATGCTGAACAAGGCAGGGTGCTACCGTTGCTGATGGTGGGAGACTTTAATAATGTAGTGGATGCTTTTTGGGACCGTAGTAGGAGACAGATCAATGTACGGGACAGTACCGTGACAGTCTTTGGCAACTTCATTACGGAACTTGGTCTGATTGATACTTGGAGAATTAGAAATAAAGGGAGGCGATGTTACTCCTGCCACTCGACTTCGCATGGTACGTTGTCCCGCATAGACCTGGCCCTGGCGGATGGGATGGCTGATGCTGTGATCAGAGAGGTCCAATATCTTCCTAGAGTGATATCAGACCATAGTCCTCTTATGGTAAACATTGTTTATGGAGCTCGAAAGGGAGTGATCAGGGAAGGGTGGAAGATGCACCCGATATGGCTACAACACCTTAATGTCCACACGATAGAGGAGGAACTGGTAGAATATTTTACACATAACGAAGGTAGCACGGACAGACTAATGGTGTGGGATGCCATGAAGGCCTTTCTCAGGGGAATATTATTCAGGGACATCTGCAGACGTAAAACACAAACTAAGCGAGAGGAAACAGATGGTCTGGAGGCATTGGTGAGGGCGGAGGAAGCTGCTATACATGTTAATACCCCGGAAGCACAACAAGATCTTAAGACGGCACAGGATAAGGTGAATAAAATACTGCTAGAAAAAACGGCAAAGAAACAGGCATTTAGGAAGGTGGAGTTTTATGCTGAGGGGGAGAAGGTGGGACACCTGCTGTCCGTCATAGCGGCAGCACAAACTGCTAGCTCACATATCCATGAAGTGGTAGACAGGACTGGGGCATCTGTCACGGAATTAGAAGGAATACTGGCTGTCTTCAGAGACTTTTACAGCACACTTTACTCCTCGGAAGGGGTAGGAGCACAGGAGGAGATAGATGCCTTTCTGGGATTGGGTGGGCTCCCTGGTTTGGATGATGAGGGCAGAGAGCGACTGGATGCACCTATTACTGAAGAGGAGATGATACATGCTCTGCATGGCATGGCCAATGAGAAGGCACCGGGCATGGACGGCCTACCAGCCGAAGTATATAAGCGATTTGCGGATCTCTTGCTCCCCAAATTATTGGAAGTCTTCGAGGAGGCCAGTGAGAGGTGTCTTTTGCCGGAATCTATGAGGGAGGCGGTGATAGTGGTGATCCCGAAAGAGGGGAAGGACCCTAGAGTACCCGAGTCATATAGACCAATATCATTATTAACAGCTGATGTTAAAATCTTAGCAAAAGTATTGGCTAACCGGCTGTCTGGGGTCATCTCCTCTCTGATTCATCCGGATCAATCCGGGTTCATGCCCAACAGATCTACGGCTACAAATATTCATAGATTGTTCCTTAATCTCCAACTGCAGGCTGACAACAAGGGACGTAGAGTAATAGCCTCATTGGACGCCCATAAGGCGTTTGATAGCATACAGTGGGAATATCTGTGGAAGGTTATGCAGACAATGAGATTTGGGCCACGATTTATAAACTGGGTACAATTACTGTATTCACAACCCACGGCAAGGATTAGAGTGAACGGGGCGATGTCTACGTCGTTCCGGCTTGCTAGGGGAACCAGGCAGGGGTGTCCGCTGTCGCCGCTCCTTTTTGCCATAGCAATTGAGCCACTTGCCGCGACTATCAGGAGAACACGGGAGATCCGGGGATTCCGATATGGGAGTATAGAGGAGAAAGTTGCTTTATATGCGGATGACCTATTGTTGTTTCTAGGAGATCCTGAGGGGTCGTTGAGCTGTGCCATGCAGACCATCGAAAAGTTCGGGAACATTTCGGGGTTGAAGATCAATTGGTCCAAATCAATACTATTTAAAGTGGACAGAGAAGTGGAGTGGACGGACAGGGATCTAGAGGCAAACAAGCTGCAGTGTACGGAGGAGTTTAAGTATCTGGGGGTGCAGGTGTCCTTGCCCATCTCAAACTACCTTACCATTAACCTCGCGCCACTAATTAAAAAACTGAGAGCTAAAATAGACGTGTGGATTAAATTACATTTGACAGTGGTAGGAAGGATAAACCTTTTAAAAATGATCATAATGCCCAAATTGCTTTACATCTTACATAATGCACCAGTTTGGATTGCTAAAAAATGGTTTAAATCTCTGAATGGCTTGATTAGGACTCTAACATGGGGCAAGAAA
Source organism: Allobates femoralis (assembly GCA_033576535.1). Classification (NCBI taxonomy): domain Eukaryota; kingdom Metazoa; phylum Chordata; class Amphibia; order Anura; family Aromobatidae; genus Allobates; species Allobates femoralis. Next base: position 471,012,873 of record JARQOC010000006.1, read on the forward strand.
CAGGCAAGAATAAGACTGGAGAGCCTTCAGAGACCCAAAGATGAGGGAGGGCTGGCACTGCCAAACCCAGAACTGTACTTCTTAGCAGCTCAGAGCCAGCACTTTAGGGGTTGGTCAAGCCCTGGGAATGGAGGCACCATTACGCGACTGTTGGGACACTTCATGAGTGATAGACCAGTGCTGGAGGGTTTGGAGGGGGGTGATATGAAAAAGATGGGGAAAACAGGACCCACGCTTGAGTTGATTCATAGAGTTTGGGATAAATTGAAAAAGGTGAGAGGAGTGAAAGGAATGACCATGCACACACCCATATGGAGGAATAGTAGTCTCCCGGAGATACAAAAAATAGGGTCCATAAGAGTGTGGATAGACAAAGGAATAACCTGTATGGCACACATATTGGAGAATGGTGACGTTAAGCCATTCCTGCAGTTGCAGAATGAGTTTCTACTGCCGAGCACGGAATGGTTACACTATGAACAGGTTAGGCATGCGATTAAAACCCAGAGAGCTACGCGGCCTATGGTGGTGGAGACGGATCTGGTTCTCAGTTATGTCTGTCAAGAGGGGAATACCAGAGGAGTAATCTCGGGCACGTATAAAGATCTTATGCATACATTTCTGTTACAGTTCCCACTGAAGGCCAGGGGAAAATGGGAGGAAGACATAGGCCCCATACAGGATGAGGTATGGGAGACCATACTGGAATACATCCCGAAACTTTCCATGAGCGAACCTGCGAGACTATCACACATTTATGTGGTCCATAGGGTGTATAGATCGCCACTAAGATTATATAAAATGGGACTGCGAGAGTCTTCTGCGTGCCCGAGATGTGGAAATGATGAAGCGGGTATATTCCACATGATGTGGGAATGCTCCAGGCTATCATCATTCTGGTCAGGAGTAATAGGCATGATCGAAGGGGCGTATGGGTGTGAGGTCTCTGGGGATGCTATTACGTGCTTATTGGGATATGTGGAGGAAATCTCAACTACGTCCAGTGCCAAACTTGCCATAGCCAGACTTCTGTACTGTGCCAGGAAATTAATTGCGAGACATTGGACTGGGGTTGATCCTCCGACTACTGCTGAATATTCTAATAGGGTGGAGTATATCCTGCAATTGGAAAGAGGTATCTATGAGAAGAGAGGGTCGCAGTCCATGCATGAGATGATATGGGGGCCATGGATCCAATTTAAAGGACTATAAGATACTAGTTAACACTTGGGACACATGGCTTTGCCTGGTGGACTTCTGATGGGTGGGAGAAGAGGTGTAGAGGAGAGTAAACGGTGTCATTTTGCTGTGCAAGAATGCAAAGGACTGTACTGCTGTCAGGGAGGGTGGGGAGGGGGAGGGTAGGGGGGTGTTCAACATTGTTGTAGGTGCAGTGGGATATATTGTGTTGTACTGTGTGATTTACATATGTTATATCTGTTATGATGATTGATTACAATATATCAATAAAAATGTATTTGATTTAAAAAAAAACAATACTCTGCAGACCAAGAACCAATAGAGCATGATGTTCGGTTCACTTTGTTTATTCTGCCTTCCAAATTTTGAAATACTAAGCCACCAAAAAACATAAAATATCTTTTATTATTATTATTATTATTAGGTTCCATGGCAATTTACATGAGGAAAGGGCAGACGAGGACAAGTACAATAAATGTACACAATCAGGTCATACAGGTACAAGAAGGGAGAGAATCCTGTCCGCGAAGGCTCACAGTCTGCGAGGGGCGAGTGGGGATACAATAGGAGGAGGAAGTGCCAGTTGTGGGGCAGTGCAGTGGACCGGGTCTCATTGCAGGTTGTAGGCTTGATGGAAGAGGTGGGTCTTTAGGCTTCTTTTGAAGGTTCCCAGGTTAGGAGAGAGTGTCTGATGTGGTGGGGAAGAGAGTTTCAGAGAATAGCTGATGCACGGGAGAAATCTTGTATGCGGTTGTGAGAAGAGGAGATAAGAGGGGAGCGGAGGAGGAGTTCTTGGGAGGATTGCAGGTTGCGTGAGGGTAGGTATCGGGAGACCAAATTGGAGATGTATGGAGGGGACAGGTTGTGGATGTCCTTGTATGTCGTGGTTAGTGTTTTAAACTGGGATCTCTGCGAAGTGGGGAGCCAGTGGAGGGCTTGGCAGAGGGGGGAGACAGGGGAATAACGGAAAGATTGTCTGTATGTGCAATCTATCTTCTGTTCTTCTTACCAAACCCAATATTTCACTTTCCAACCTAATGGCAGAATTCCATACATTTGCGCAACTTTCTAATTTCAAAATAAATTTTCCAATATCAGAGGTCCTGAATGTTAATGTACCAGAGTCGGTTACTACCTCCCTACAATCAGCCTTTAGTTTTAAATGCAGCAACCAGTCGATAAACTACCTGGGGGTCAAATTGACCGCAAACCCAGAGACCCTCCATAAGACTTATTTTCCAGCTCTCCTCTCCTCAATCCGGAGCGATTGCAACAGGTGGTCCAAAATCTTTTTCCTGGTTTGAGCGGTGTCATATTCAAGATGAATTTCCTTCCTAGAATTTTATATCTGCTACAAGCATTACCCATACAAATTCCAATGTTTTTTTTTTTTTTCAAAATGATTTCTTCTATCCAAAACGCCTTTATCCGGGCAGGGAAACTGGGCAGAGCTAGCCGCTCAATTCTTTCCAGACCAAGGAGAGATGGAGGTGTGGGCCTTCCCAACTTCAAAAAACTATCATCTGGCAACTCACTTTGCGAGAATGGTAGACTGGTGCAAAAATTCAGATAATAAGGCTTGGATCCACATAGAGCAAAGTTTCTGCCCAATCCCTTTGAATAGACTGTCTTGGCTTCTGACTTCTGCCCCAGCCACTTTCCATTCTCACCCCACATTAGGGGCTACGATGAAATACTTTAACGCCCTATGGGTCAGACCCTTCATGATACCTCCCTGTTCCAGACTTACGCCAATATTGTGCCATCCAGATTTTGCTCCTGCCCACCACGACGGGTTGTTTCGCCGTTGGGTTGAGGCGGGTAGAGACAGATTCGAAGCCTTTGGCGAGGAATCTGAGTGACCCTCGTTGTCCACCCTCAGATCTTGGGACATCCCAGCCCCACTCGGATGGTGGAGATTTTTACAGCTGCGCCACTTCCTCTGCCCACTCCCACCGAAATGGTGTTATAATTGCCGAAAAACACTATTTGTGACCATTTGTACAAATCCAGGCATAGCCAGACATACTTTCTCCCGGGTATACTCGATGTTCATGTCACACCCGGATCAGCGCCCTCCCAATTTTATAGCAAAATGGGAGACTGACTTTAATATTAAGCTCTCCGAGACGCAAATATCTCCCATTTGCCTCCTCGCACACAGCACTTCTATAAGCTCTAAACATCAAGAGGCGGGATATAAACTTTTATCAAGGTGGTATAGGGTACCAGAAAAACTGCATGACATGTACCCTGGAGCTGACATTAAATGCTGGAGATGCGGAAAGGAGAGCGGCTCATTTGTTCACATCTTCTGGCACTGCAAGGTACTCAAACCTTTTTGGCATGGGACTGCAGAGATGACGAGAAAGGTTGCTAACTACCCTAACACCTTGACCCCGTCTTTGGTTTTATTACATCTTACTGAGGATCCTATTGCTACTTATAAAAATTCTCTGCTCAAATTTTTTATAATTGCAGCAAGGGCCTGTATTCCTGAGCTTTGGGGTAAAACCTCACCACCAACAATCTCTCAATGGTTCGTAAAGTCAATGAATTAATGTACATGGAAGATAGGACTGCCTCTGTTCATGATACCGATGTATGATTTTGGAGTACCTGGGCGACCTGGATGGACTTCCAGCAAACAAATAAATATAAATTAATGCTTGGCAGTGACGAGGGCACGAGACCCGACCACTGACCTCTCCCCCCTCCTTTTTTTTTTTCTCTCCACCATATTACCCCCCTTCCCCCAAACCTGCCTCTCTTTGTTCTTTTCCTTCTTCTACTAGTATATGGCTTCTTCAACCTCTCTATACCTTCATTACCAGTTATGCCTTCATGGTACGCTCGATATTCAACTTCTCGCAATACTATAAGGTAACTCAATCCTCCTTTGGTTGGGTTTTGCTCTCACTGTTTCTTCTCTTTGTGATATACCAGCTTGTCTTTGTTTTAATATGTTTGACTAATGGGTCAGTTTAGAACCCACATATGTATATTCTACAGAAAAAATATAAATATATAAAAGTAAATGTGTTCACGGACATCCAACACTACACCTGTGTAGTGCCCTAAATAATGGGGACACTTTCTAGTGGGGGAGCATGTGGTAGCCTAGTTGCGGAATGATGACCACTTGATTGTGATATGATTGGACAGCACTGCCACCAAAGCACCCACAGAAGGTGACTGAGAATAATCAGTGACTTCTCTGTATTTAGTGGTCACTACTCACCTGGGTAGTCATATGTAGGAATCTTCTCTTTACACCATTCATCACCCCTCACATATGTCTCTGTAGTATTAATATGGGGCAGATCTTCACCCTGAAACAAAGATTGTAAGTCACAGACAGATGGAGAAGTCCCATCTATGATCAGCTGTAATCTGCCATCTCCACCGTTCTCATTACACAAGTATAAAACATAGAATACTGGAGGATAAAACAAGACTGAGCACAAGACCTTCACAGCCGTCTACACATCATAGGGAGATCTCATCACACCTTCTCTCCATCTACCTGATCATCCGGAGGAACATCGGGATCTTCTTGTTTACAGTCCTGTGGGAGAAGAGGACGGGGACATCTCTCTGGTGTTGTCCTCTTACTGGATAGACCTGGAGGAGACACATACAGGGACTGAATTCATTCTTTACATACAGATCATTATAGGCCGTGTGTATTTAGTCCTGTCTATTACCTGGTGATGTGAGGGGCTGGGGATCCTCCATCATGACTATGTCCTTGTACAGATCTTTGTGTCCTTCTAAATACTCCCACTCCTCCATGGAGAAATAGACGGTGACGTCCTGACACCTTATAGGAACCTGACACATACAATGATACCATTGTCATCACCCGATCCCTTCATAGCGTTACTGTATAATGTCCCAGCAGCAGCAGCATTCCCAGCAGTGTCACCTCTCTAGTCAGCAGCTCAATCATCTTGTAGGTGAGTTGTAGGATCTTCTGGTCATTGATGTCCTCATGTATCAGGGGGTGAGGTGGAGGCCCCGTGATTGGGCTCAGGGCTCTTCCCTCAGACACAGGGTCCTGACAGCACAGATCACTAGAGCTCTTCACTACTGTGTAATCCTGGTTATGGAGAGACACATTAATAAATCTCCAGTCTCCAGACATTTCCAGAGTCCTCACCTCTCCAGTTCTGTCATCTGTTATTCTGTCCATAGATAAGAATGATGTCATGTGACATTGTCATCACAATCTCTCACCTCTCCAGTAACAAGGAAGAGGATCTCTAGGGTGAGGTGGAAGATCCTCTCCGCCATCTTGTCCCTGTCCAGATCCATCCTTGATGGTCAATCAGGAGAAATCTCTTCTATAGGAGATCTGAGAGGATCCGGTATTGTAGGGACCTGAATTGGAAAAAGATGAGCTGATGTAAACCAATGCTGAGGCGTATTGCTCAACTTGGCATACTATTACAATACAGGCCAGTAAATAGAAAGCAGGCTCTACTCAAAATAATAATATTAACCTACAAACCCAGGAGTATATTGAGCCAATAACAGAACAAAAAATAACTGCATTAAAAGCATCATTTTATTCGTTAAAAAAACTAAAATTCTATTAATAAGAAGCGAGATCACTCAAAATGCAGACATTGTTCACACATCAATATCATATATGAATATATAAAACATTTTTTAAATATATACAACAAATGCAATTACCGTATATACTCGTGTATAAGCCGACCCGTGTATAAGCCAACCCCCCTACTTTTGCCCCCAAAACCTGGGAAAATCTATTGACTCGTGTATAAGCCGAGGGTGGACCCCAGCACAGGTATACAGCCCCCAGCAGTGTGGTATACAGCAGCCCCAGAGGTATATACAGCAGCCCCAGTGGTAGTATACAGCAGCAGCCCCAGTGGTATATACAGCCCCAGTGGTAGTATACATGCAGCCCCAGTAGTATATACAGCCCTAGTAGTATATACAGCCCCAGTGGTAGTATACACGTAGCCCCAGTAGTATATACAGCCCCAGTAGTATATACAGCCCCAGTGGTAGTATACACGCAGCCCCAGTAGTATATACAGCCCCAGTAGTAGTATACACGCAGCCCCAGTAGTATATACAGCCCCAGTGGTATATACAGCCCCAGTGGTATATACAGCCCCAGTGGTAGTATCCAGCAGCCCCAGTAGTATATACAGCCCCAGTGGTAGTATACAGGCAGCCCCAGTAGTATATACAGCCCCAGTGGTAGTATACAGGCAGCCCCAGTAGTATATACAGCCCCAGTGGTAGTATACAGGCAGCCCCAGTAGTATATACAGCCCCAGTGGTAGTATACAGGCAGCCCCAGTAGTATATACAGCCCCAGTGGTAGTATACAGGCAGCACCAGTAGTATATACAGCCCCAGTGGTAGTATACAGGCAGCCCCAGTAGTATATACAGCCCCAGTGGTAGTATACAGGCAACCCCAGTAGTATATACAGCCCCAGTGGTAGTATACAGGCAGCCCCAGTAGTATATACAGCCCCAGTGGTAGTATACAGGCAGCCCCAGTAGTATATACAGCCCCAGTGGTAGCATACAGGCAGCCCCAGTAGTATATACAGCCCCAGTGGTAGTATACAGGCAGCCCCAGTAGTATATACAGCCCCAGTGGTAGTATACAGGCAGCCCCAGTAGTGTATACAGCCCCAGTGGTAGTATGCAGGCAGCCCCAGTAGTATATACAGCCCCAGTGGTAGTATACAGGCAGCCCCAGTAGTATATACAGCCCCAGTGGTATATACAGCCCCAGTGGTATATACAGCCCCAGTGGTAGTATATAGCAGCCCCAGTGGTAGTATACAGCATCCCCAGTAATGCAGGGCCCCCCCAGCCTTGCTTCGGTCACCTGTAAAGCAAATTATACTTATCACTGTCCCGCTGTCCGCGCCCGCCGCTGCCGACATCTGCGATCCTCCATCTTCATGCGTCTTCTTCCTGTTTCCTGTGTTCGGCGCCGGTAATGACGTCATTGTCTGCGATGAACACAGGAAACAGGAAGAAGACGCATGAAGATGGAGGATCGGGGATGTCGGCAGCGGCGGGCGCGGACAGCGGGACAGTGATAAGTATAACTTGCTTTACAGGTGACCGGAGCAAGGCTGGGGGGCCCTGCATTACTGGGGATGCTGGGGCTGCTGTGGGGCTGTATGGCTGCCGTCACTGAATCGCGTATAAGCCGAGGGGGGTACTTTTCAGCCCAATTTTTGGGCTGAAAAACTCGACTTATACGCGAGTATATACGGTAATAAATCTCCAATAAAGAAGATAAGATGCAGCACTGTAAGGAGTCTCTGCACGCTCCTGTCTGCCACTCTGCGGGCCGTGATCAAAGTTAGACCGAAACGTTGGTCATGAAATCACAGACCTTTTTTTAAGATATTACAATAAAATCACCTTTCTGTACTTCAATTCATGTGCCTTGGTATTTTTCTAAACAAGGGCTTTGTTCAGACAAGGGTGCAAATCCGTCTGAGATATGATGATAATGCACAGACTGGCGGTGGATCTCGCCACCCAAGAGTGATAGCTTCATAGAAGTACATGAATATTTCACTCTCTGGTCGGGAGAGCCGTGCTCAGTTTGTGTATTAGGGTCTGTGCTGGCAACAATTTGCACGGAGGTCTAAGGCCGGCTTCTCACCACGTTTTTGACTGTCAGGTTCTGTCCGGTGTTTTGCAGGATGCACAGGACAGAACCTGACAGCCACGGACAAGCAGAACCATCCTACTTTTTGCCGGCTTCATTGCTGGCGCCGTCCAGTGCTGATATTTTAGCACCGCGGCTGCAGGGGAGCTGGCCGTGGTGTTGAAATTTCAGCTGTGGAGCTCTCCAGGTGCTGAAATTCAGCAGCAGGCGTCTGGGAAACGGCACGATTTTCTGCCAGATCCAGTGCCCATAGACTCTTATGCTCTCCGGGAGGATCCAGTTTTGTTCGTTTTTTGCCCCGGACACAAAAAATGCTTTAAGCCCCGATTTTGTGTCCGGGGCAAAAAATGAAAACGACCGGACCCTCCTGGACAAACACAAAACCGGATGCCAAATAACTGCTATCCGGCACCATAGGGACACATGGGGGCAAAACCTGATCAGCTTCTGTCCGGTGCATCCTGCAAAACACAGGACAGAACCTGACAGGTAAAAATCATGGTGTGAAGCCGGCCTAACTGAGCCCTTATGGTACCTTTACACGCGGCAACATTTCTAGGGTGTCAACAGGTAACTTACTGGCTGCAGTGAAATCATGGAGAGATTATTCCATTTGTACACAGCAACAAGCTAGAACCTTGTCTCCATGATTTCACTGCAGCCAGTAAGTTACCTGTTGACACCCTAGAAATGTTGCCGCGTGTAAAGGTACCATTAGTCAGCTCCTCCATGATCCCAATCACTGGCTTTGTTCTTTACTGCTTCAGAAATTGATTGCCTGTAGGGATCACATCTTTATATTTTCTGGTTATTCCTGATAGAGACTGGCTGGGACCCAAGCAGTGGTGGCACAGAAGAAGTGGGGGATAATTCATGAATTACTATTTTGTACTATTTTACAATATTTAGTTTTGTTATATCTGGTAATAAATTCTATATATTTTCGACCACACACACAATCAGTTTCTTCCTCGGATTCTGCAGCTGAATAAGTTTCTCATAGACTCATCTTCCATAAAGCTAATTAGGCTTCCATATATTAAATATAAATAGAACAAAGAAAGCAGGTGTATATACCCTGGGGCCTGCTGTATATACCCTGGGGCCTGCTGTATATACTCTAGGGCCTGCTGTATATACCCTGGGGCCTGCTGTATATACTCTGGGGCCTGCTGTATATACTCTGGGGCCTGCTGTATACCTCTGGGGTCTGCTGTTTATACCTTTAGGGATGCTGTATATACCACTGGGGAGGCTGCTGTATACTACCACTGGGGAGGCTGCTGTATACTACCACTGGGGAGGCTGCTGTATACTACCACTGGGGAGGCTGCTGTATACTACCACTGGGGAGGCCTGTATACCACACTGCTGGGGGCTGTATACCTGTGCTGGGGTCCACCCTCGGCTTATACACGAGTCAATAGGTTTTCCCAAGTTTTGGGGGCAAAAGTAGGGGGGTCGGCTTATACACGGGTCAGCTTATACACGAGTATATACGGTATTTGCATCTTATCAAACCACCTAAATCTGCAGGGGGTTGAATACTACTTGTAGGCACTGTGTATATGTATATATATATATATATATATATATATATATATACATACATACATATACCTGTCTCTCCCACACATGTATGCAGTATTACATGTGTTATTGTAAGTATATATGGCTATTTATATATAAGGTAGTATATATATATATAATATAGCCATGTATACCCTTATTGTTATCAGTATGTTGACATTTTCCTAAATGCATGGTACATACTTTATTAGAATAAGGGTCCAGTTTGTTGGTGGGACAATGGGGGCTGTGAAAACAGCCTTTGTTTCTTACAGCCGCCGAAGCTCCGCACTGTTCGTTCAGTACACCGCAGTTTTGCTTTACGGCGTTCCCGGCCGTAAAGCTAAATCCTCTCGGCGGTACACCCAAAGTAAACACTTTGGGTGCACTGACGTCACTATTACCGGATGTGACGCAAGATGCGTCACACCGGCTAGTATGCCCCTAGACCAGGGCGAGGAGGATTAGGCTTAGTTATCACACCCATCGGGGCGTGATAATGAGCGAGGCAGGAGGGCTAGAATCTCACAGGGAACGCCCTGTGAGACTTATTCAGAGTGAAGAAATCCTTTACATGTAAGTTTATAATAGGGTTTTTATCAGTGTTACTAAACACATTTTTTACAGAAAAGGACAGCTGGTAATCATCTGTGATGGTGGGTTTACACGTCCCAAAGTCGGTCCGATATTGGATACAACGACGCGGGAGCGCGTACTTTTTGGGCAGAATTCCAAGATCGCATAGGAGATGTTACACAGCGCGATATCGGCAGACAACGCCACTACGATGTGTACGTCCCCTTGTACGGCCGACCCAGGAACGACCATTTAACATGGGTGAGAATAAGGGACGTTGTACTCCACATCGTTGTTGGGCTTTTACACAGCACGATCCGGCCACAACGTCCATCCAATATCGGGCCGTTGGAGAGCAGGCTCATTTGATCCCCGATATCGTTTTGGCATCGTTCGTGCATCGTATTGGTCATTTACACCATACAACGCATGAACGATATTGGGGCCAAAGCACGAACCACGTGACTTTTGGTCGGAGTTGGATGCCGATATCGGGACGTGTAAAGTGGCCATAAGGGTGCAGGGACAGGTATTCTTAAGAGTTGGGGGTCATTTGGAGGGGTCAGGTTCCCTTTAAGGCCGCTTTACACGTCGCAATATCATTCCGATATTGCATACAACTTCACTGCAGGGCGCACGTTTTTGGCACTTGTCAGTGAATAGGGGAAGTTGCGCTCCAAATCGTAGTTGCGCTGTCACACAGCACGATCCTGCCAGATCGTCAAGCCAATATTGCACGGTTGAAGAGAATGCACAATCCACAAACGATATCTTTTCCCCATTGTTCTTGCGTCGCATTGATCATTTACTCGACACAACGCACCAACGATAACAACTGCAACGGCCGTACCGCGTGACTTTTTATCGTAGTTGCGTTGCGATATCGTGACGTATAAAGCGGCCTTTACATGCAGCTCCAGCACCCACGCGCCCCCTGGACGTTTTCTGGCACGGCAAATATGCGATATCTAGGTAACTATGCAAAATGTTGACAGGATATAGATTACAAACTGTCAACATTTTACAGCCACATACACATATGAATGATAGCAAAAGCCCGGACAACCCTTTAATGTTTGAATTCTGTGATACTATAAGGCTGCTTTCACATCAGTGGTAATTTGTAATTGGCGGCAGATATGGCAGATGTCCCCACATCTGCTGCGTAACGGCCGACTTGCCGCACCTGACTGCGAGCCCCATAGAGAATGAATGGAGCTTGCCACATTCGTGCCGTAAGTCGACATCTGTCAGATCTATCGCAACTTACAAATTACCACTGATGTGAAAGGGGCCTTATACTGATATTTTGCAATATGAATACACCATTTTGGGATATTGAAATTAAATCTAAAATGGCCTCTAATACACTTCTAAAGAGATTTTCAGCATGTTATGAAATTAATAACAAGACTCTGCAGATATTACACCAAAAGACGCATGAAATGAAGAGGTAACATGAAATATGCCAACATAAGGCAAGAACCGATGCCCAATACGCCTGGCTACATTTCATACTCTGCCAATATCTACAACAGTGTCCCGGAAGCTTGCTTTACCATCTTTTCAGTCAGCCATTAAAAGGTATGAACAGTGGCGTAACTTTAGGCCCAGGGGCCCCGATACGAAAGCTCCAACAGGGCCCCCAATTATTGCAAATCTTTGATAGTATTAGTCTTTTTCTATAGGCCAAAGGAACTTTTGGGGCCCCCCTAGGCTGCAGGGCTCGGGTCCGATTGCAACCCCTGCACCTATTGTAGTTACACACCCTGGGTATCAACGACTGAGGACTCTCAGATTCCAATATATTTTTGCCAATATCTACGGTAGGAAGACTATAGCATCAACATGTTAAAGGAGCAATCAGCGTATACACACCATTTAGTAGTTAATAATATTAAAAGTTGTATTGACGGTAATAACACTTTCCTATAAATAAAACCTCCGTGAGCTCCACCCCTTTGGGATAATGCTGACATAGAAACCAGTCTGCAGAAAGAAAGGCCTTCACTAGGTCACACTGAAGAACCAAGACAGAATGCCTTATCACCACCCCTGTCCAGTAATGGGGAATGGTCACATACCTCCACCTGCAGAGCCGCACACTACATATATGGCTGCTCTGTACTTACAGGACCTGTGATGATGTCACATGGAGGGGAGGAGTCAGGGGTCACATGATCAGTTGTCATGGTGCTGGATGAGGTGAAGGTTATGGATGTAGGAGAGCCGTGTGTGTGTACGAGGTGTACGGAGCGGAGTCGTGTGTGTACGAGGTGTACAGAGCGGAGCCGTGTGTGTACGAGGTGTACAGAGCGGAGCCGTGTTTGTACGAGGTGTACGGAGCAGAGCCGTGTGTGTACGAGGTGTACGGAGCAGAGCCGCGTGTGTACGAGGTGTACAGAGCAGAGCCGTGTGTGTACGAGGTGTACAGAGCGGAGCCGTGTGTGTACGGAGCGGAGCTGTGTGTACGAGGTGTACAGAGTGGAGCCGTGTGTGTACGAGGTGTACGGAGAGGAGCCGTGTGTGTACGAGGTGTACGGAGCAGAGCCGTGTGTGTACGAGGTGTACAGAGCGGAGCCGTGTGTGTACGAGGTGTACGGAGCAGAGCCGTGTGTGTACGAGGTGTACGGAGCAGAGCCGTGTGTGTACGAGGTGTACAGAGCGGAGCCGTGTGTGTACGAGGTGTACGGAGCGGAGCCGTGTGTGTACGAGGTGTACGGAGCGGAGCCGTGTGTGTACGAGGTGTACGGAGCAGAGCCGTGTGTGTACGAGGTGTACGGAGCGGAGCCGTGTGTGTACGAGGTGTACGGAGCGGAGCCGTGTGTGTACGAGGTGTACGGAGCGGAGCCGCGTGTGTACGAGGTGTACGGAGCAGAGCCGCGTGTGTACAAGGTGTACGGAGCAGAGCCGCGTGTGTACGAGGTGTACGGAGCGGAGCCGCGTGTGTACGAGGTGTAAGGAGCGGAGCCGCGTGTGTACGAGGTGTAAGGAGCGGAGCCGCGTGTGTACGAGGTGTACGGAGCGGAGCCGCGTGTGTACGAGGTGTACGGAGCGGAGCCGCGTGTGTAAGAGGTGTACGGAGCAGAGAGTGTACGAGGTGTATGGAGCAGAGCCGTGTGTGTACGAGGTGTACGGAGCGGAGCCGTGTGTGTACGAGGTGTACGGAGCGGAGCCGTGTGTGTAAGAGGTGTACGGAGCGGAGCCGTGTGTGTACGAGGTGTACAGAGTGAAGCCATATGTGTATGAGGTGTACGGAGTGGAGCCGTGTGTGTACGAGGTGTACAGAGCAGAACCGTGTGTGTAAGAGGTGTATGGAGCAGAGCCGTGTGTGTACGAGGTGTACGGAGCAGAGAGTGTACGAGGTGTACGGAGCAGAGCCGCGTGTGTATGAGGTGTACGGAGCCGTGTGTGTACGAGGTGTACGGAGCGGAGCCGTGTGTGTACGAGGTGTACGGAGCGGAGCCGTGTGTGTACGAGGTGTACGGAGCAGAGCCGTGTGTGTACGAGGTGTACGGAGCAGAGCCGTGTGTGTACGAGGTGTACGGAGCAGAGCCGTGTGTGTACGAGGTGTACGGAGCAGAGCCGTGTGTGTACGAGGTATGCGGAGCTGCGTGTGTACGACGTGTTTGGAGCGGAGTCGTGTGTGTACGAGGTGTACGGAGCAGAGCCGTGTGTACGAGGTGTACGGAGCAAAGCTATGTGTGTATAACATGTACTGGATGGAGCGGCGCGTATACCACATGTGCAGAGCCACTCGTGTACGTCTTGTACTAAGTGAAGCCACATGTGTATGAGGTGTACGGAGCATAAGCTGGGCAAGGTGCAATCGATCAAGCCACTCGGTGGGGCAGTGCCTATGTAATGATTGAGCAATTGTTTGAGCTGAAACCCTTTTTATAGATATGGCCGTCCCTCAGGTAGCATTAAATCAATTAATGGATACAGGTGGCTGAGTTGAAGGAATTGCTTCATCACTAGTGATTGGTTGTTCAGCAACCGGACTTGACCCAAACAACAAACCTCAATCAAGTCAATGGAGACCCGAATTTCAGTTCTGAAAAATGGCTGTATAATGGTAAATGCTGGTTACACAGAACGTAAAAGCGGAAACAAAACATTTGTAACCGTCAACCCACAGAGACGGATTTCATAGTTTCCCCATAGACCAAGAAAGTTAATAGAAAGCCCCTACAAAACCTGTTTTCCTAGTTCCATCAAGAGAGCCTAATTTTCTAATTCTGTTATGTAAACTATAGTAGTTGCAGTTATAATGCTAGTCATTGTATATATATGATTGTGCTGGCGGTCCTGCAGATAGCCTTGTTACTAATTCCTTTTGCTTCTGTGCACCTTGCCAATGCTGTTGACTGAGCGTCCTGGGGACCCAAAGCATTGATTTTGAAAAAAATATCGTACAAAGCAGGTAGCGATGTCTGAAATAGACAACTATGAATAACAGAGTAGCGCTCGGTTGTGATTATTGTCGGTAATGCGGCCATGATTAGAGTGGACGAGGTGCAAGAAAAAGCGCATGAATTGTAACTATATGGGGTAGACCCATCAATCAGTACACTCACTTACGTTTGGACACATATGCCTCCACCATATAGTTTAAACGCTGACTCCTACTACTACAAAGGGTGGCACGCTGTCTCATTGGTTAGTACTGCAGTGTTGCAGCGCTGGAGTGCTAGGTTCAAATGCCACCAAGGGCATCATCTAGTGGGGAAAAAAAGTATTTAGTCAGCCACCAATTGTGCAAGTTCTCCCACTTATAAAGATGCGGTCGGCCTGTAATTAACATCATAGGTGACCTCAACTATGAGACAAAATGAGAAAACAAATCCTGAAAATCACATTGTCTGATTTGGAAATAAATTTTTTCAAATTTTGGTGGAAAATAAGTATTTGGTCAAGATTTCTGGCTCTCACAGACCTGTAACAACTTCTTTAATCTTCAAGAGGCTCCTCTGCCCTCCACTCAATACCTGTAGTACTGGCACCTGTCAAAGGACACCAAAAACAAAATTGTAGCCCTGCACCAGGCTGGGAAGACTGAATCTGTAATAGGCAAGCAGCTTGGTGTGAAGAACTCAACTGTGGGAGCAATACTTAGAAAATGGAAGACATACAAGACCACTGATAATCTCCCTCGATCTGGGGCACCACATAAGATCTCACCCTGTGGGGTCAAAATGATCTCAAGAATGGTGAGAAAAAATCCCAGAACCACATGGGGGACCTAGTGAATGACCTGCTGTACTGCTAATATGAAATATGGTTGTCTGAATCCAAGCACTATATATTGCAATATATTGCAGTGCATTGATATACTTTGATATTGAGAAACTAGTTCATTCAAATGAACTGTCTTGGTTGTCTGCTATCCACAAAGTGAGTGTTTGCTCTGGGTTAATACAGTAAGACAATGTTAATTGTTCTATGGTCTTTGAAGCTGTGTGTTTCAAGGATTCATTATCCTAATTTGTACACAAGTGACCACTTGGATATTTGCTTTGACAAACAGTGGTATTGGAACCAAAATCCTGGTTCAAATAGTGTATGTATATGTGTATATATATGCATTATGTTCCATGAGAAATACACAGATCGATTGCCTAGAATAATGTGTGTAAGTAAACTTCTCGAGATAACGGAACTTGGCCAATTCGGTTTGATCGACAAGTCAAAGCTTATAAACATTAACCAGGCTTAAGCCTTACAAAAGTCTCTGGAATCATGATACAGACAGAAGCATTTTTGGTGGTGACTTCTCAGGAGTTCTCTGTCAATTGGACAGATGATGCTCATAAGCTCCTTGATGAAGAAGTCATTTTGTGTACCTGTATTCGGGACTTCTGCAGGAGTTCTTATAAGCTCCTTGATGAAGAAGTCATTTTGTGTACCTGAATACAGTGTTGTGTTTTCCCACTGAACTCTCCTGTCTTCATCGTGCTTCTCCGATTGATGTTACAAGGCAAGATGATGTGCAACTCCGTGGTGATGTGATGTAAGTAAATGCATGACCTTTATATGTTGATTATACAAATAGTGTATGCAATATCCCAATGTTTTTATAGTTTTGGATTCAAAATCTTTATGTGCTGATTATACAAATAGTGTATGGGCCACGTCACACACACAGATATCTGTGCAGATATTGTTTGCAGATCTCTGGTTGCAGTGAAATCATGGACACATTGCTCCATTTTGTGGCTGTGTACAAATGTAACAATGAGTCCATTATTTCACTGCAACCAGAGATCTGCCAACAATATCTGCACAATTATCTGTGGTGTGTGACGTGGCCCTATGCAATATCATACTGTTATTTTTATAGTTTTGTATTCTAAATTAGCCTTTTTAATAAAATTACTTGATTACCTTCTTTAAAGTCGTATCCGAACTTGTTTGTCTAACCAATTGGCAAAACACCTGCAGAGAGCTGGGACCAACGTAACACAGGCTACCATCAGTAACACACTACGCCACCAGGGACTCAGATCCTGCAGTGCCAGTGATGTCCCCCTGCTTAAGCAATTATACAGTGCCTACAAGTAGTCTTCAACCCCCTGCAGATTTAGCTGGTTGACACATGCGGAATTAACTTGGCATTGTGACATTTGGACTGTAGATCAGCCTGGAAGTGGGAAATGCACTGCAGCCAAAAAGATTTTTGAATTTTTTTTTTATTTTTTTTAAAGCGTTAAAAGTAAATTCAGAGGGTCATTTATTATTCAACCCCTCAAACCACCAGAATTCTGTTTGGTCCCCCTAAAGTATTAAGAAGTAGTTCAGGCACAAAGAACAATGAGCTTCACATGTGTGGATTAATTAGCTCTTTTGCCAGCCTTTTCTGACTATTTAAGACCCTCCCCAAACTTGTGAACAGCACTCATACATGGTCAACATGGGAAAGACAAAGGAGCATTCCAAGGCCATCAGAGACAAGATCGTGGAGGTCACAAGGCTGGCAAGGGGTACAAAACCCTTTCCAAGGAGTTTGGCCTACCTGTCTCCACTGTTGGGAGCATCATCTGGAAGTGGAAGGCTTATGGAACTACTGTTATCCTTCCACGGCCTGGACAGCCTTTGAAAGCTTCCTCCCGTGCCGGGGCCAGGCTTGTCCGAAGAGTCAAGGCTAACCCAAGGACAACAAGGAAGGAGCTCCGGGAAGATCTCATGGCAGTGGGGACATTGGTTTCAGTCAATACCATAAGTAACGTACTCCACCGCAATGATCTCCATTCCAGATGAGCCCGTAAGGTACCTTTACTTTCAAAGCGTCATGTCAAGGCTCGTCTTCAGTTTGCTCATGATCACTTGGAGGACTCTGAGACAGACTGGTTCAAGGTTCTATGGTATGATGAGACCAAGATCGAGATCTTTGGTGCCAACCACACACGTGACGTTTGGAGACTGGATGGCACTGCATACGACCCCAAGTATACCATCCCTACAGTCAAGCATGGTGGTGGCAGCATCATGCTGTGGGGCTGTTTCTCAGCCAAGGGGCCTGGCCATCTGGTCCGCATCCATGGGAAGATGGATAGCACGGCCTACCTGGAGATTTTGGCCAAGAACCTCCGCTCTTCCATCAAGGATCTTAAGATGGGTCGTAATTTCATCTTCCAACAAGACAACAACCCAAAGCACACAGCCAAGAAAACCAAGGCCTGGTTCAAGAGGGAAAAAATCAAGGTGATGGAGTGGCCTAGTCAGTCTCCTGACCTTAACCCAATTGAAAACTTGTGGAAGGAGCTCAAGATTAAAGTCCACATGAGACACCCAAAGAACCTAGATAACTTGGAGAAGATCTGCATGGAGGAGTGGGCCAAGATAACTCCAGAGACCTGTGCCGGCCTGATCAGGTCTTATAAAAGACGATTATTAGCTGTAATTGCAAACAAGGGTTATTCCACAAAATATTAAACCTAGGGGTTGAATAATAATTGACCCACACTTTTATGTTTAAAATTTATTAAAATTCGACTGAGCAACATAACTTTTTGGTTTGTAATATTTATGCTTCTGTTAATAAATCCTACTCTCGTTTGCAGTTTGAAGGCTCTAACTTATTTGCATCTTATCAAACCACCTAAATCTGCAGGGGGTTGAATACTACTTGTAGGCACTGTATGTCTGGGCCCGTCTGAAGTTTGCTAGAGAGCATTTGGATGATCCAGAAGAGTAATGGGAGAATGTTATATGGTCAGATGAAACCAAAGTAGAATTGTTTGGTAGAAAAACAACTTGTGTTTGGAGGAAAAAGAATGCTGAGTTGCATCCAAAGAACACCATACCTACTGTGAAGCATGAGGGTGGCAACATCATGCTTTGGGGCTGTTTCTCTGCCAAGGGACCAGGATGACTGATCCGTATACATGAAAGAATGAATGGGACCATGTATCATGAGAATTTGAGGGCAAACCTCCTTCCATCAGCAAAGGCTGGGGCTTTTGGCATGACAATGATCCCAAGCACATTGCCAGGGCAGCGAAGGAGTGGCTTTGTAAGAAGCATTTTAAGGTTCTG
Source organism: Allobates femoralis (assembly GCA_033576535.1). Classification (NCBI taxonomy): domain Eukaryota; kingdom Metazoa; phylum Chordata; class Amphibia; order Anura; family Aromobatidae; genus Allobates; species Allobates femoralis. Next base: position 471,031,440 of record JARQOC010000006.1, read on the forward strand.
GAGTTGCCTAGTCAGTTTCCAAATCCAAGAAAACCTTTGGACAGAGTTGAAAGTCTGTGTTGCCCAGCGACTGCCCGTGTCAATTACAGGCCGACCTCATCTTTATAAGTGGGAGAACTTGCACAATTCGTAGCTGACTAAATACTCATTTCCCCACTGTATGCTAAGAGTTTCTATGTTCATCCCATGTTTGCGTAGCGTAGGTTTAGTCTGGTTACTCCGGTTTCCTCCCACACTATACAAACATACTGATAGGCTATTTAGATTAGATTTAAGGGCTATGCTATGTGATGCAGTGCAGTATCAGGTTTGTCAGATATTTAACCCAGCACGCCTGGTGCACTGGCTACACATTCTGATAAAACATATAGATAAATGATCTAAAGATTGACCTGTCTTTTTTAAGGTCATCTAAATTCAAACAATATAACATAGTGAAGAAAAATAGTGACATCACATAAAGTATTTACATGATAATAACAATAAATTGAAATGATTATATGGCACCAACACATTCAGCAGCACTTTACAATTCAGAGGGGACATGAATAGAAAACATGAGACAATACACAGTAACAAAATTCAACAAATACCAGAAGGAGTTAGGTTCGTGATCACAAGCTTACAATCTATAAGGAAATAGTTGATGCACAAGAGGTAAATCGTAAAAATTGCTTGTCATATATGGTCCAGCCATCAATATAATAAAGAGGGAATACACATAACGCTGCATGAACCAGTCACCAGCCAGGATCTGTACAAGTACAAATAAAGTGCTATTATGTGCATGAAGGGCGTTTCCAGGGGTGGGGAACCTTTTTCCTGCCGAGGGCCATTTGGAAATTTTTAACAACCTTCGGGGGCCGCACAAAATCATCACCTTAAAAATTACCCGACTATGTCAAAAAATTAATTAACTGACCCCTACTGAGGTGCCTTTAGCTGCTGCTCTTTGGTGCAGTTTTGATCAGGGGCTGACTGGCAAATTTCGGCCTAGGTGGCAAGCACACAACAGTGACCCATGAGCAGTAAGCTTTAGGGGCAGAGCGGCCTCCCAGATCAACATGCCAGATGGCCGGGTGGCCCCAAAACTGCTGCTTGACCACTGGTCTGGGGGGCATGCCCTTTGGGCCAGCCAGCCCCTGGTTGTGATATTGGGTGACACCGATCTTTTTGCTACTCACAACTTTATGTTGGCCTGGAGCACAGTCAAATCATTGTGATAATAATTTTTGTAAACTATATACATCCCAAAAGAGACACTCGACTGCTGTATATACATCACTGGAGAAAAGGAGGCATATACATCACAGGAGGGACAGAGGCATATACATCACAGGAGGAGCTGTAGCATATACATCACATGAGGTGCTGAGGCATATGCATCACAGGATGAACAAAGGCATATACACTACCGTTCAAAAGTTTGGGGTCATTTAGAAATGTCCTTATTTTGAAAGAAAAGCACTTTTTTTCAATGAAGCTTAATGAATCAGAAATACACTCTATACATTGTTAATGTGGTAATTGACTATTCTAGCTGCAAACGTCTGGTTTTTAATGCAATAACTACGTAGGTGTATAGAGGCCTATTTCCAACAACCACCACTCCAGTGTTTTAATGGTACATTGTGTTTGCTAACTCTGTAAGAAGGCTAATGGATGTTTAGCAAACCCTAGAAAACCCATGTACAAGTATGTTAGCACAGCTGAAAATGGTTTGACTGATTAGAGAAGCTATAAAATTGACCTTCCTTTGAGCTAGTTGAAAATCTGGAGCATTACATTTGTTTGTGCTATGAAATTCTCAAATTGACCAGAAAAAGAGAACTTTCATGGGAAACTCGACAGTCTATTCTTGTTCTTAGAAATGAAGGCTATTCTACACGAGAGGTTGCCAAGAAACTGAAGATTTCCTACAAAGATGTGTACTACTCCCTTCAGAGGAGAACCCAAACAGGCTCTAACTAGAGTAGAAAGAGAAGTGTGAGGCCCCACTGCACAACTGAGCAACAAGACAAGTACATTGGAGTCTATAGTTTGAGAAATCGATGCCTCATAGCTCCTCAACTGGCAGCTTCATTAAATAGTACCCGCAAAACGCCAGTGTCAACATTTACAGTGAAGAGGTGACTCCGGCATGCTGCCTTCAGGGCAGAGTGGCAAAGAAAAAGCCATATCTGAGACTGGCTAATAAAAGGAAAAGATTAATATGGGCAAAAGAACACAGACATTGGACAGAGGAAGATTGGAACAAAGTTTTATGGAGAGACAAATCAAAGTTTGAGGTGTTTGGATCACACAGAAGAACATTTGTGAGACGCAGATCAACTGAAAAGATGCTGGAAGAGGCCTGATGCTGTCTGTCAAGCATGGTGGAGGGAATGTGATGGTCTGGGGTTGCTTTGGTGCTGGTAAAGTGGGAGATTTGTACAAGGTAAAAGGTATTTTGAATAAAGAAGGCCTATCACTCCGTTTTGCAATGCCATGCCATGCTGGAATAATTACTGCAAAGGGAGCATTCTTTGACGAAAGCAAAGTATGAAGGACAAAATTATTATTTCAAATAAAAATCATTATTTCTAACCTTGTCAATGTCTGGACTAGATTTTCTATTCATTTTGCAACTCATTTGATAAATGAAAGTATGAGTTTTCATGGAAAACACAAATTGTCTGGGTGACCCCAAACTTGTGAACGGTAGTGTACATCACAAGAGGGGTTGGGGCATATACTTCACAGGAGGGGCTGGGGGTCATAGATATCACAGGAGAGACTGGGAGACCTAGATATCACAAGAGATGCTGGGGCATAGTTATCAAAGGAGATGCCTGGGCATATACATCACAGGAGATGCTGGGGCATATACATCACAGGAGGGGCTGGGGGGCATAGATATCAAGGGGGGTGGAGGCATATACATCACAGGAGATGTTGGGGGGGCATAGATATCACAGGAAATGCTGGGGACATAAATCACAGGAGATGCTGGTGGCATATACAGCAAGGGGGGGGGGGCACATACAGCACTAGGGAGCAGAGGCAGCACTAGAGGGTAAATACATCATGGGGGCCACATACAGTATTGGAGGGAATATACAACATTGGGGGGCACAGACATCATTGGGGACACATACTGTACTGGGGGCACAGGCATCATTGGGGGGCATGTACAATACTACGGACCAGTGGCAGCTGCTCCTCCTTTGTGGGACGGGAGTGCATTTTGCGCTAACCCAAACTACAAAGTGCGTCCTCATCTCATGCTGGTAAGCACACACATTCAGCAGGGCTTGTATGTCACTCTGGGTGTCCTGAAGCAGAAGGGGTGGGCTACGTTGGTTTCTGCTTAGTTCCCCAGACATGTTAAACCTTTTGGTGTGGTATGGGCAGTGTGGGGAGCTCTGATGGTATAGATTAAGTCTCTTCAAGCTTGATCCCGTTTACACACGTCTGGACACTCCTGTGGCCATCTTGGATCTTGAAAAATCAATACCTATCATGATCACCGACATACAGACCCTCAGCCAATATAATAAAACTTGTAAAATATTTCAATCAGGTTTTAGTATAAAATATAACATTTCTGTTGACAACACTAGGGTATTTTACGTTAACACTTAAGACAACGTCTCCAACAACAGGCAAGAAGAACGTATAAGACAAATGAAGAAGGTTCCATCGTACTCCTAGACCTGAAGTCCTGAATTAATGTCCATCGACACTGCCTCTTTATATCCAGAGACGTTTCTGCTCTTAAAACCAGGCATTCAGAGCACCACCGTCACAGACTCTACTAACTTAATGGTGATTGTAACAAGACCCCACTCGACTGCCACCGGTCTAAGGCTGGTTTCACACTACAATTTTGTTAAATCCGATGCTGTCTGATAAAAATCGGACAGCATCGGATCCGATTTAGCCCCCATGTTCTCCAATGGGGATCGGATCGGATCAGATGTGCACTTAATGGCGTCCGATTTGCATCCGATCCGATTCTGTCTGATTTTTTTCAGGAGCCAAAATCGGAGACTGCTCCGATTTTGGTATCCGATTAAAAAATCGGATCGCATCGGATCCGATGCGATCCGATTAAAATAATATGGGAGTCTATGGGGGATTGAATCGGATGGAAAATCGGATCCGATAGCATGCTCAATACCCTAGACCACTCCCAAAACCTCCCACAGCCCTCCCCCAGCCATTTAAATCGGATCCGATAAAAAATCAGATCGGATGGCATCCGATTTTGAGCATCAGATGATGTCCGATTTTCATCGGACAGCATCGGATTTAACAAAATCGTAATGTGAAAGTAGCCTAAGGCTTCGTTCACACATTGCGTATTTTGCCGCGTTTTTTTACGCGCGCTTTTCAAAATACGCAATGTGCCTTTTGTCTGCCTGCAAAGTGAATGGGAAATTCACTTTGCAGTGCAGACATTGCGTAAAAATACGCAGTGCGTTTTCCGGGAGAAAATGCAGCTCTGCAAACAATTGATATGTCAATTGTTTACGCAGCTGCTCCTGCGTATTCTCCCAGAGGGGAGGAAGAATCCTGCTTCCTCCTCCCCTCTGTGACAGCTGTGGCCGCCCATTAGACTTCACAGTGTTGATACACACTGTGAAATCTACATTAAACAAAAGCAAGTGTGTGAAAAATAAAAAAGAATGAATACATCACCTGTCCGACGCCTTCTCCCGGTGTCTGGTGCCTTCTGCCGCTATCCGGTGTCCGATTCTAAGTCAGATCTCTTCTGACAAGACCTGTGGTGACGTCAGAGGGGGGGCGTTCCCGGGCACTCGCGGTCATGTGATACCACATGACCGCGAGCAGCCAATCAGCGATGGGACTGCCCCGGGAACGCCCCCTCTGACATCACCACAGGTCCTGTGAGAACAGACATCTCACTTAGAATCGGACACCGGAGAGCGGCAGAAGGCACCAGACACCGGGAGAAGGCGTCGGAGAGGTGAAGTATTCATTCTTTTTTATTTTTCACACACTTGCTTTTGTTTAATTTAGATTTCACAGTGTGTATCAACACTGTGAAGTCTAATGGGGCGGTCACACATGTCACAGAGGGGAGGAGGAAGCTGGATTCTTCCTCCCCTCTGTGACATCACTGTGCTTTCTGGGGGAAAGAAAGCGCAGTGTGTGAAAGGCCCTGCGTATTTTGCTGCGCTTTTTTGCGCGGCCGAAAAACGCGGCAAAAAGCGCGCGCAAAAAAGCGCAGCAAAATACGCAAATGTGTGAACGTAGCCTAACCCTGTATTCACTTTTGGTCACTCAATTTTGTTATAAGAAATACATCTAGGTATAGCGACTGATCATATACATACACATAATTATTTAAAAATAATTTAGGATATAAAGAATTGACACAAGTAGTAAAACTTTGGTAGAAAGTTTATTGTTTCTTACACATATATTGATAACAAGTTGATGGATTCATGCAATCCCTTCTACAAAACATGATTAAAAAAGTCATTACTACAGGACTGTATGAGAAAGATTTATTCTAAAAACCATAGAGCCAAAAATGAGTGAATCTGGGCACTAGGGCCAGTTACTTTAGGCTTCCAGCTTGTTAGTACAAGATGGGGTCTTTGTCCCCAAAGATCCTCTATTTGATATAATAAGACTCATTGATCTTGTCTATATAAAGAGCATTTAAGTAAAACAGTCTCATAGTTTCTATTAGAAACTACAAAGTAAACTATATGATAGCGCTACACCTTTATACAGGTGCATCTCAATGAATTACAATATCATAAAGTTAATTTTTTTCAGTAATTCAATACAAAAAATTAAACACAATAATTATATAGTCATTACAAACAGAGTTACCGTATGTATTTCAAGTGCTTATTTCTGAAAATGTTGATGATTATGGCTTACAACTAATGAAAAAACCAAAGCTCATTATCTTATTATAATATGGCAATATGATATGGTTTGGTCCTGAGGAAGGGGCCAGGGAGCCCTGAAACGTGTTGGCTAATAAATCAATATTAGATTCACCCTTTGATGTCTCGTGGAATACGGCAGCGTGATTTTTAACCCTCCCTCTCCATATGCACCACGCTGGGGACTGCAGTGGTTGTGGACTCTCACAGCCACACAAGGCAAAGCCTTTGATAACTATTTAGGTAATATTTTTCTCTCCACTGTTTATAGTGACTCTATATAATATATGCGTTTCACTTTATAAATTGAATTACCGAAATAATTTAACTTTATGATGATATTCTAATTAATTGAGATGCACCTGTATGCGATGTTGCTGTAGCCCTAATACTTCTGTACATGAGGCCTCTGTAGAGATAATCTTACACCGGCATTTTGGATTGGAAATAGGGAAGAGAGTATTAAGTAAGTGTTTTGCCTCAGTATTTGTAAGCCAAAACCAGAAGTGGAATAGTCAGGTGATAGAAACGGGCACCACTCCTGCATTTTTGTACCCACCTTGTTTCGACTTAGAATCCAAGTAGTAGATAGGAACGGGTTGAATTCATGCGCAGCCGATCGGGAGATTCCAGGACAAGGATCAGATAATGGTCACAATCACATTTATTGGTCAGCGCGTTTCATGTGCGGCTGCCCACTTAGGGGTATTGTAACACAAACTGATGTAAAAAAACTCACCAAATATTCAACATGTGCATGTGTCCTTATACGATTTGTTGAAATATAAAGAAGGAGTGAGTATACATAACATATTAGATTTCACTCCAATATGGTGGAAATTTAATTTATCAGAACATACTTTTCTTGAAAGAATGTGAATTTTGGATTGCAAAAGATCCATATAAGGCTGCCTTCACACTTGCGTTTGTGTCTGCATGCGGAGGGCATGCAGACGCAAACGCAGGCAAACGGAGCCCATAATAATGTGAACGCAGCGGAGAATCTGAGCATGCGTTCACATTACTATGGTGCCCCGGCAGCCAATCAGCTGTCTCTGGGGGCTGGCCGGGAGGAGGAGATCAGCGGCAGAGATCTCCTCCTCCCTGCACAGCTGATCTCCCGCCGGTGTCAGCGGGGAGAAACAGCTGATCTGACAGCTGTTTAAATCTCCCGCACTGACACCGAATAGGGTGATATCGGTGCAGGAGATAAGAAACAGCTGATCGCTGCTTCAAATCTCCCACGCCGACATCACCTATTCGGTGTCAGTGCGGGAGATTTAAACAGCTGTCAGATCAGCTGTTTTCTCCCCACTGACACCTGACACCGGCGGGAGATCAGCTGTGGCTCTGCATGATTTCCTGGTGGCCGCCGGTGATCACCGGCGGCCACCGGGAGAGATTTCAATGTGATCCGCAGCGTTCACCTGCGCTGTCATGCGGAGGACACTGCGGATTCATTGAGATCCATGCATTTTTTGTGCGTTTGCGGATAAAACAAGCGCCGCAAACGCACAAAAAAATGCTGCATGCTGCGTTTGGAGTGCGGTCGGATGGAGCATAAATTATGCGCATCCGAACGCAAATGCGGCCAAACGCAGCCATACGCAGGCACATGCGTTCCCATGTTAAATATAGGAACGCATGTGCGAAAGCGTTTGGCTGCGTTGGGTGCGCTGCGCTCCAAACGCAAGTGTGAAGGCAGCCTAAAATATCACAGCTGCACAAGAATGGAAAGAGAAAGCTTAGAGAAAGAATATAGGATGGGAAGATCAGGAATAATAAATAGAAGAAATAAGCATCACCAATTGTATTTAATACTCAGACCGGTACTTTTGCGACTTAAAAATCTGAGGTATAGAATTTTGCAATTGTCCATATAGTCAATATATAACAATATAAAATATTTAATACAGATGGAATCTTGCTCTGTATTTGCTTTTTGTTAAGAAGAATTATTATTAAAACATTTCTCCCTTTTAGGGATAGTAATGACTGTGTCAGATTTTTGATGGATGTCCAAAAAGATGCCATTTGTGATTAAAACATTTCCTAAATTCTGAACAGTAAAAAGGCTTCTCCCCTGTGTGAGTTTAATGAGGTGTCATTTGTTTGCAAACTATTTCTCACATTTTGAACATTATTATGACTTATTCCCTCTGTGAATTTTTTGGTGTTTACTAAGATTATAAATCATTGCAAAAGATTTCCCACATTCTAAACATGAATATGGCTTCTCCCCTGTGTGAACTTTTTGGTGTCTAACTAGACAATATTTATCAGCAAAACATTTCCCACATTCTGTACAAGGAAAAGGCCTCTCCCCTGTGTGACTTCTCTGATGTGTAAGAAAATGTGTTATATCTGCAAAACATTTCCCACATTCTGAACATGAATATGGTTTCTCTCCTGAGTGAATTTTCTCATGTCTACAAAGAGTTGCAAACAATGTAAAACATTTCCCACATTCAGAACATGAATACGGCTTCTCTCCTGTGTGCTTTCTCTGATGTGAAGCAAGAAGATATTTGTTTGTAAAACATTTTCCACATTCTATGCAGGAAAAAGGCTTCTCCCTGTGTGAATTTGATGATGCTTAACAAGGTGTGTTTTACGTGCAAAACCTTTCCCACATTCTGAACATGAATACAACTTCTCCCCTGTGTGAATTTTCTGGTGGCTTCTAAGATTTGACATCATTGGAAAAAATTTCCCACATTCTTCACATGAATATGGCTTCTCCCCTGTGTGAGTTCTCTGGTGTATAACAAGAGTTGATTTAGCAAGAAAACATTTCTCACACTCTGGACATGAATATAGCTTCTCTCCTGTGTGAGTTTTCTGGTGTGAACCAAGAAGACTTTTTCTTGCAAAACATTTCCCACATTCTACACAAGAAAAAGGCTTCTCCCCTGTGTGAATTTGATGATGTGAAACAAGATATGACATTCTAGAAAAACATTTACCACATTCTGAACATGAAAATAGCTTCTCCTTTGTGTGACTTTTCTGATGTTCAACAAGATGTGATTTAGTCACAAAACATTTTTCACATTCTGAACAAGAGAAAGGCCTTTCTCCTGTGTGTTTCCTCTGATGTGAAATAAGATGTACTTTATATGCAAAACATTTCTCACATTCTGAACAAGAAAAAGGCTTCTCCCCTGTGTGTTTTCTCTGATGTAAAGCAAGATGTGTTTTAGCTGCAAAACATTTCCCACATTCTGAACATGAAAAAGGCTTCTCCCCTGTGTGAATTTTTTGGTGTGTGACAAAACTTGATTTCTCTGGAAAACATTTCCCACATTCTGAACATGGATAAGGTTTCTCTCCTGTGTGAATTTTCTGATGTTTCCCAAGACTTGATTTAAGTGCATAACATATCCCACATTCTGAACAGGAAAATGGCTTTTCCCCTGTGTGATTTCTCTCGTGACTTTTAAGATTTGATTTTTGGTTAAAATATTTCCCACACTCTGAACATGAATATGGCTTATTTACTTTTTTTACTTTCCTTTGGCATTTATTTTTTTAGTCTTTGAGGAATCAGAAGATAGGACCTTTTTAACAGGATCAGATAATGGATCTTTGCTGTGATGAGATGATGGTAAATTTGTGATAGCGGCATTCACTTCAATTGTATCTTGTGTGACATCAGGGTTCTCTGATTTCAAAGTTGAAAATGTCACTTGTCTGTCTGATCTCCTAACCAGTCATCTGCCAAAATAAAAGCAATTATTTTTGTAAGATGGTAAAAAAATATATATTTTTACAACCCACTTACATAAAATGTCCTCAGAAATTGCAAGTGATGTAGAAAAATTTGATTATTCAGAGAAAATAATTTCACAATCTAACAACAGACTGCTAGGATCAATAGGGTATAATGTTTGGCTCTCTTTGCTGATTCTGCCTTCCAAATATTGAAATATTAAGCCACCAAAAAATTCAATAGTTAAAAATTATACCTGTAAAAACTTTTAATAAGTCAGCATTGGTCAATAGAATAAAATAGGCCTTTCCCCCTTAAAGCAAAACCACTGTTTACATTTTTATTTATAATATAATAATAATAATAATGTAGAGCAAGCGATTTTAAAGGGAACCTGTCAGGTCGTTCGACCCCCCTATCCTACCACTACCTGTCCCTGCACCATGTGAGCTCATCCCTAACCATCCCTATCTGACCTAAAGGGGCCTATAATGTTTAAGAAAAATGACTTATAACTTACATACAGTCTCCATCTAGGAGACTGGAAAGGTGGGCTCTGAGCTCCATTCTCCCCTTCTTTCCGTCATTCAGCAGCCCTGCTGGGCGTCCTCGCTCCTTGTGTTGTGCCTCCTCATTTTTTAAATTCCTGCCCAGTTACTGATGTAAAACACCGGTACGGGACATCATATCCAGCCCGATACATTGTGGGCGTAATCACATGATCGGCGTAATGCATTGTGGGGCTAATCACGTGATCGGCTTGGTTTCAATATGATCATTGCGCATGCGCCAGAGTCGGGCCAATCATGTGGTTAGGTCCATAATGCACCGGGCCAATCAAAGTGGTTAGGCCCACAATGCACCGGCCCGGATATGATGTCCCGGACCAGCGTTTTACATCAGTAACTGGGCGGGAATAAAAAAATGAGGAGGCACAACACAAGGAGCGAGGACGCTCAGTGGGGTGTGCTGAATGCCGGCGAGGAGGGGAGAATGGAGCACGGAGCCCGCCTTTCCAGTCACCTAGATGGAGACTGTATGGAAGTAATAAGTCATTTTTCTAAATCATTATAGGGCCCCTTTATGTCAGTCAGGGAAGGTAGGAATCAGCTAAAAGGTAAAGGGTCAGGTAGTGATACCCCTGAGAAAGGTGCAGTGACGGAACCGAATCGCATAGGGAATAAAGGAAGAACTACAAAGAAGCCTTGTCACCATTGTCTCTCACCCCAATGGCACCATTCCTTTTTGGATTTCAGAACTGCATCATTGACACAGCAGCCACAGCTGATGACTAAGAAGAATCTGTGACTTCTCTGCATTTAGTGATTACTACTCACCCGGGCGGTTATCTGTAGGGATCTCCTCATTACACCGCTCATCACCCCTCACATATGTCTCTGTAGTATTAATATGGGGCAGATCTTCACCCTAAACAAAGATTGTAAAAAGTCACAGACAGATGGAGAAAGTCACACTAACAGCTGTAATCTGGCCATCTCCACGTTCTCATTACACACAGTATAAAACATAGAATACTGGAGGATAAAACAAGACTGAGCACAAGACCTTCACAGCCGTCTACACATCATAGGGAGATCTCATCACACCTTCTCTCCATCTACCTGATCATCCGGAGGAACATCGGGATCTTCTTGTTTACAGTCCTGTGGAAGAAGAGGATGGGGACATCTCTCTGGTGTTGTCCTCTTATTGGGAACCTCCATCATAACATTCTTGTACAGATCTGTGTGTTCTTCTAAATACTCCCACTCCTCCATGGAGAAATAGATGGTGATGTCCTGACACCTTATAGGAACCTGACACATACAATGATATCCAATCACAAGCAAAAATTGCCTCAGCACCTCGTGGAAGACAGGGTTATAGCATTACTCTAAAGTGTGGCGCCCATCACTTCCAAGGAATCCTCTTGGATAACGACCTATCATCAGAAATGAATAAGGATAGCACCTCACAAGTTGGTGAATTGCGTCACATTCTTTATTCCACCTCCAGTTGCGATGTTTCAATCCAACAGGGATCTTAAGTGCTTGAGAAAGATCAAAATGTCACAACTGGAGGTGGAATAAAGAATGTGATGCAATTCACCAACTTGTGAGGCGCTGTCCATATCCATTAAATATAATGATACTGTCATCCCCCGATCCCTTCATAGCGTTACTGTATAATGTCCCAGCAGTAGCAGCATTCCCAGCAGTGTCACCTCTCCAGTCAGCAGCTCAATCATCTTGTAGGTGAGTTCTAGGATCTTCTGGTCATTGATGTCCTCATGTATCAGGGGGTGAGGTGGAGGCCCCGTGATTGGGCTCAGGGCTCTTCCCTCAGACACAGGGTCCTGACAGCACAGATCACTAGAGCTCTTCTTCACTACTGTGTAATCCTGGTTATGGAGAGACACATTAATAAATCTCCAGTCTCCAGACATTTCCAGAGTCCTCACCTCTCCAGTTCTGTCATCTGTTATTCTGTCCATAGATAAGAATGATGTCATGTGACATTGTCATCACAATCTCTCACCTCTCCAGTAACAAGGAAGAGGATCTCTAGGGTGAGGTGGAAGATCCTCTCCGCCATCTTGTCCCTGTCCAGATCCATCCTTGATGGTCAATCAGGAGAATTCTCTAATGTAGAAGATGTGAGAGGATCCGATATTGTAGGGACCTGAATGGGAAGAAGATGAGCTGATGTAAATCAAATTCCCTGGCATATTGCACACCTTAGTTTAGTATTATATGGCACGAATCAGGGCCGCCATCAGGGCATTACTGCCCTTACTAGTGTATGAAGCCTGGTGATAAGAACTGCTAACTGAGCCCCAGGGGCAGAACTCGGCAGGTTCTGTATTGAACTGAATGTGCGGGCAAGCGCTCGGTTGAAATACATTGCTTCCTGCCGGCCCAGGAATTGTGAACAGCCAGCAACCATTCAGATGACAGTTGACGTTGGTGCGCAGGTCACCGGCATATGACGTCATTGCCATGAGCCAGCACCCCCTGCTCCGTATGTGAAGACTGCTTACTCTCCTGATAGAAATACATGCAGCTGCACGTGATCCTCTTAATGTCACCATCATGCCCCCTCCTAATGTCACCATCCTGCCCTCATTATACCATAGTAACATAGTTTTAAGGTTGAAGGAAGACTTAAGTCCATCTAGTTCAACCCATAGCCTAACATGTTGATCCAGAGGAAGGCAAAAAAAAACCCATGTGGCAACACTAAGCTCCACATTGGGGGAAAAAATTCCTTCCTGACTCCAGATATGGCAATCAGACTAATTCCCTGGATCAACGCCCTATCAAAGAATCTAGTATATATAACTGGTAATATTATAGTTTTCAAGAAAGGCATCCAGGCCCTTCTTAAATGTTAGTAGTGACTCATTCATTACAACAGCATGTGGTAGAGAGTTCCATAGTCTCACTGCTCTTACAGTAAAGAATCCACGTCTGTTATTATGATTAAACCTTCTTTCCTCCAGACGTAGAGGATGCCCCCTTGTCCCAGTCTCAGGCCTAAGAGTAAAGAGATCATTAGAAAGGTCTCTGTACTGCCCCCTCATATATTTATATATTATTATAAGATCACCCCTAAGCCTTTGTTTTTCCAAGCTAAGCAACCCCAAGTTTAATAACCTGTCTTGGTATTGCAGACCCCTTAATCCTCTAATGACTTTTGTCGCTCTTCTCTGGACCCGCTCTAGTTCAGCTATGTCTTTCTTATACACCGGAGACCAGAATTGTACACAGTATTCTAAGTGTGGTCGCACTAGTGACTTGTATAGAGGTAAAATGATGTTCTCCTCATGAGCATCTATGCCTCTTTTAATGCATCCCATTATTTTATTTGCCTTTGCAGCAGCTGCCTGACACTGGCCACTAAATGTGAGTTTGTCATCTACCCATACACCCAGGTCTTTTTCAGTGATAGTTTTGCCCACATTGATAGTTTTACCGTAGCTTAAAATAAAAAAAATCATACTCACCTAGTAGTACTTCTGCCTTCACCGCTGCTTTATGCCTTTTTAGAGAGCAATTCACCGTCAACTTGCTTAACTGTTCAAAAAACAGTCATTTTGACCAGGGGTGCCCACATTTTTAAATGCAACTGTGAACTAGGGATGAGTGGGAAGGAGAAGGCAGAATGTAGAGTTAAGAAGGTTCCAGAATTAGAATTTCGGAAATTAAATGTGGGAAAATGAAAGTAACCTAAAATGTATATTCACAAATGCAAGTAAAATGGGAGAGCCTGATGCCTTGTTGCTGGAGGAACACAACCTAGGGGGCAACAACACTCCTGTTGTGGCTGGAGGAACACATTGATGCAGTTTATGTTAAAGGGAACCTGTCACCTGGATCTAAGCCCCTACACTATCACTATCTGTCCCTACACCTTCCTAGCCGACTCCCTATCTATCCCTCTCTGAGCTAAATCCGCCCTACATCATTGAAAAGGAGTTGCAAAATGGAATCAGGGGATTCTGCGTCCTCAGCCTCAGGGACCCTTCTGACCGAATATTACATCTAAGCCCCTGTTATCCAGATCCTCCATGTGGGATTGCATCTCATCTATTGCAGCTTGTTGTGATGTCACAAGTTGATGTAATTCTGACAAGTGCTTCCTAGTAACATAGTAACATAGTTTTTAAGGTTGAAGGAAGACTTTAAGTCCATCTAGTTCAACCCATAGCCTAACATGTTGATCCAGAGGAAGGAAAAAACCACATGTGGCAACACTAAGCTCCACATTGGGGGAAAAATTCCTTCCTGACTCCAGATACGGCAATCAGACTAGTTCCCTGGATCAACGCCCTATCAAAGAATCTAGTATGTATAACTGGTAATATTACATACTAGATTCTTTGATAGGGCGTTGATCCGGGAACTAGTCTGATTGCCGTATCTGGAGTCATGATCATCCTCCATGGTCTCAGCCTGCCACTTAGGTGATGTAAATCCCTTTTAACACTGGCTATCACGACTCTGCATGTATCTTCGTTGATGAGGATCCTGAAGTCCTCCTTAGATGGCAAGGCAGCCAGCATGCTCTGCCAATCCTGTGGTGGGAAGGGGGGCCCCCAGAACTCCCCCAGGCTGGCATACAGGGGCACAACCAGGGGTCTGGAGCATGTTATGGGAACAGTGGTGACCTTGATAGGAATGATGGAATAAAGGGCTCCGATAGACTCCCCAGCCTGGGTCTCCCTGTTTGGCAGAGGCTCTTGTATTATATGTGCTCTGAGACAGAGAGCCCATTGATGTCCCAGCCCCTCTCTCCCCCAGCATCTCCTCAGTACAAGCTTTAACACTATTGTCCTGGCTCATGCAGGGACTCCCTCCATCCCCTGACCTTGTGCTCTCCTGAATGTGTGCTGGTCATCTTCTTCTCCTCCAGTGTCCCCAGACTCATGCTATGTCTCCTGCAGCTGTGTGGCACTCAGGGGTATCCCCTCCTCCACTTCTCCTTGCAGACTGAGTAATGGTGCTCGCTCCCCTGTCGGAGGCTGCTCCAAGCCCAGGAATGTATCTAGGGCTGTCTTCTGGGCAGACTGACCCACCACCAGCTACGCTGCAGGTTTGTTGCGTTTGGGACCCATAATATGTAGTTAAATTTGGGGTGTGCTAATGGTTAAAGTGCTTATTAAAGCTGAGGTTAGTGGGAGCCTCTCCTCAATGCGTCCTCTCAGGCCAGCATCCGGACACGCCCTCCATACGCTTTTCTTTTATTGAGTGGTGATAAGAATTCATTCTTGTTCTGAATTTTTGCCCGGTCTCACCTATGTACATGCCACCTGTTGAACATTTAGTACATATGATTAAATACACCACATTGCTTGTGGTGCAACTGAAGTTACCTGGGATCTTGTAGTCCTGATCTGTCCCAGGAATCTTATCTTGTCTGTTGTCATTATAGATGGAGGTTTTGCACCTGTTCTGGTTGCAGGGAAAGGTTCCTGTGCTGCTGGAGAGGACAGGGCACTTCTAACAATGATGTTTTTTAGATTGGAGGTTGTCTAAAACACAAGAGCGGGGAATCCGGAAATATTGATTTTAGTCTGGCATCTTTTTGTAGGAGTGGTTGCAGTTTCTGTGCGGCTCCTCTTAGCACCTCCAGACTTGGATTGTAGGTGACTACAAGAGGAACTCTGTTGTTTTCTTCTCTAGTTTTGTAATGTAGGAGATGATTCCTTGATATTCCGGTGGCTCTTGTAATCTGGTTCTCGATTGTTCTTGGATGGTAGCCCTGGTTCAAAAAGGTCTTTCTGAGGCCCTCAAGGTGATTGTCTGACATGGATTCATGGGTTTTTATATAATGAAATGAAAGCGCATTTGGGGATATCACATCTTGCAACAAACTCAAGTTAGAGGACTATGAACTTTTGACACTTCTTCCTCTTACCTTAGAATTTTGGTTTCACTTTCCCAGCTCCTTCCACCCCCCCAGCCTGACTCTGCTTTACATCACCTGTCCTATTTACTGCACCATCTCATCCCGTTTAAGCATCTAATATATAATCACGAATAATGTGTGTCACAAGCTTCTGGCGCTTATGTCGCTATCCCAAAATCTACCGCGCTGCCCGGGAAGTGCGCCGACCGCCAAACGGGTCTCCCGCCCGCCACACTGCTGCTGCACTCCCACGCCGTAGCCCAACACCTCCCTCAGCCTCCCTGCTGCCCGATCACTCCTGCCTGTCAACACAGCCCGACACTGCCCAAATCACCCCCCCAACCTGTCACCACTGCTCCCTCTCTGCCCGATCACCCCCCCCTGTCACCACTGCCCCCCTCGCTGCCCGATCACCCCCCCCTGTCACCACTGACCCCCTCGCTGCCCGACACTGCCCGCTGCCTGATCACCCCCCGCCCCCATCTGTCACCACTGCTCCCTCGCTGCCCGATCACTCCCTCCGCCTGTCACCACTGCCCCCCCTCACTGCCTGATCACCTCCCGCCTGTCACCACTGCCCCCCTCGATGCCAGATCACCCCTTGCCTGTCACGATTGCCCCCTCGCTGCCCGACACTGCCCGCTGCCTGATCACCCCACGCCCACATTTGTCACCACTGCTGCCTCGCTGCCCAATCACTCCATCCGCCTATGACCACTGCTCCCCGCCGTTACCACTCTTCCTGGTGGTCCTCGCGGCGCCTGCAAGTATAAATAAGAGTGCTTCAGGACCTCTGATGATGTCACAATGATGGGTGGAGTCATAAATCACATAACCGTGACGTCATCATCAAGGGTCTCTCCCGATCTACCCTGCTGTGGCCCCTGACCCCCTGCTCTGCCCACTGATCCCCTGCTCTGCACACTGACTGTGCTCACTGACCCCCTGCTCTGGCCACTGACCCACCGCACTGCCCACTGACCCCCCACTCTGCCCACTGATCCCCTGCCCAATGACCCCCGCTCTGCCCCCTGACCCTCCGCTCTGCCCATTGCCTCCCCACTCTGAACACTGACCGTGCCCACTGACCCCTGCTCTGCCCACTGACCCTCTGCTCTGCCCACCTACCGCCACACTGCACACGGACCCCCCGCTCTACCCACTGACCGCCCGCTCTACCCTTTGCCCCTTGCTGTGCCCACTGACCCTGCTCTGCCCACTCGCCATGCCCACTGACACCCTGCTCTGCCCACTGACAATTCCCACTGACTCCCCGCTCTGCCCACTGACCCCTGCTCTGCCCACAGACCCCTGCTCTGCCCACAGACCCCTGCTCTGCCCACAGACCCCTGCTCTGCCCACAGACCCCTGCTCTGCCCACTGACCCTGCTAACCACTGAACCACTATATACAGTGCTAACCACTGAACCATCATAGAGTGCTAACCACTGAGCCACCATACAGTGCTAACCACTGAGCCACCATACAGTGCTAACCACTGAGCCACCATACAGTGCTAACCACGGAGCCATCATACAGTGCTAACCACTGCGCCACCGCACAGTTCTAACCACTGAGCCACTGTATATAGTGCTAACCACTGAGCCACCATATACTCTGCTAACCACTGAGCCACCATACAGTGCTGACCACTGAGCCACCATACAGTGCTGACCACTGAGCCACCATATACAGTGCTACCCACTGAGCCACCGTATACAGTGCTAACCATTGAGCCAACATATACTCTGCTAACCACTGTGCCACCATACAGTGCTAACCACTGAGCCACCATACAATGCTAACCACTGAGCCACCGTATACAGTGCTAACCACTGAGCCACCATATACAGTGCTAACCACTGAACCACCGTATACAGTGCTAACCACTGAGCCACTGTATACAGTGCTAACCACTGAGCCACAATACTGTGCTAACCGCTGAGCCACCATATGCAGTGCTAACCACTGAGCCACCATACACAGTGCTAACCGCTGAGCCATCATATGCAGTGCTAACCACTGAGCCACCATATACAGAGCTAACCACTGAGCCACCATATGCAGTGCTAACTACTGAGACGCCATATACAGAGCTAATCACTGAGCCACAGTATACAGCGCTGCTAACCACTGAGCCACCATATACAGAGCTAACCACTGAGCCACAGTATACAGTGCTAACCACTGAGCCACCATATACAGTGCTAATCACTGAGCCACCATACAATGCTAACCACTGAGCCACCATATGCAGTGCTAACTACTGAGACGCCATATACAGAGCTAATCACTGAGCCACAGTATACAGCGCTAACCACTGAGCCACCGTATACAGTGCTGACCACTGAGCCACCATACAGTGCTAACCACTGAGCCACCATATGCAGTGCTAACTACTGAGCTGCCATATACAGAGCTAATCACTGAGCCACAGTATACAGTGCTAACCACTGAGCAGCGCAGGATTCTAATTCCCCGCCGAAGCCGCGCGGTACCGCTCATTCAAAAGGACTTCTATTCCTGCAGCTGTCATTTTATTAAAAAGCTGTAATAAATACATTTTACGGTAGTGATTGTACATGTAAAGCCGCTCTGCAGCTCTGTGCTACATGTCGGCGCAGAGCTGCAGGAGCGGCTATGAACGTGGTGTTTAAACGGTTAATAATATTGAGCCACATGGCCACAGAGAGTGCCCTCACTCCCCTGGAACCATGTAGCCCATTACTTTGGCAGCGCAGGGGTTAAATCATTCAGTTATCAGAAGCTGCACACTGTCGGCTCTGCTACATTCATTCATAAAAAGCCGGCGGCTCCTGTCATTTTACAGTGCGCCGTGAACAATTGCTAAACACCTTCCTGAATAGGGAGCTGTACCAGGTACTTACGCAAAATGCGTACTGTACCCGTCCCTGGCCATGGTGCTGATCGCTTCAGCATTAATAAATATTGCAAGCGCACATTGAAACTCTGGTGCGCTTGCTATACTTATTAATGCTGAAGCAATCAGCACCATTGACAGAGATGGGTACAGTACACAATTAGCGTTAGTACCTTGGACAGCTCCCTGCCAGAATGAACATCGTTAACGATATCCTTGTGTGTGACGACGCACGAACGATATATACATATCGTTCGTACTATTTCAGTCACGTGACTTTTCTAAGGAGATCGTTAACATTATCCTTGTGTGTAAACCCACCAAAACACTCCTCTTCAAAACACCATTGTCTCATTATCTAATGTGTATGGGCCCATTAGTAACATAGGGGTTAATATGGTCTAAAACAGGGGTGGGGAACTCCAGGCCTTTATGGCCGCAAACAGTGCAGGTTTTCAGGATTTCCATAGGCCGGCTTCACACCACGATGTCGGAGTTTCCGAGTGTATCCGTATCAAACCGGATACACTCAGATCCGATTTTGCCTCCCATGTATTGCTATGGGGCACGGCTTGTGCTCGGATGTGTCCTTTTTGCAATCCGATTTAACACGGATACACTCGGATGCCTCAAAATCGTAAAGTGAAGCCGGCCTTAGCATTGCACAGGTAATAATTGAATCACTTGCACAGGTGATCATTTCAACCCCTGTGCAATACTAAGGCCGGCTTCATACCACGGTTTTGGAGCAGTCAGGATGTGTCCGGTGTTTTGCAGGAAGCATGGGACACAACCTGACAGCGACGGACAAACAGATTCGGAGGGTTACTATACCCTCCGGTCCTGTTTTCTGCCTGAATTGTAAGTCCGCAGCTGCAGGAGCTGTCCCCTGTTGAAATTTCTAAATTGCGGCTAGTGGGGAGCTAGCCGCGGGTCTGAAATATCAGCTGGGAGCTCTCCACGGTGCTGAAGTTCAGTGCCAGCTGGCGCTGAGCTTCAGCACCCGGATCTGATTTTCTGTCGGATCCGGTGCCAAAGACTCCCATGTTAGGGGGCACCGGATTGCACCGGATCTGGTTTTGCTTAATTTTTTGTCCCAGACAGAAAAACGCTGCAAGCTGCACACTGATGCAGCCGAACAGGGACAAAACCGGATGGCAAATAGCTGCCATCCGGCCCTGTCCGGCACCATAGGGCTACATTATGTCCAAAATCGGGTCCGGGGCTGTCCGGTTCAAACGGGACAGCCCCGGACCTGAAAAAACCATGGTGTGAAGTCAGCCTAAGAAAATCCTGTAAACCTGACCTGTTGGCGGCCCTCGAGGCAGGGCTGTGGAGTCGAAGTCGTTGCACATTTGGTGGAGTCGGAGTCTATATAAAATGAACTGACTCTGACTCCTAAAATATATAATAAATTAGGTACAATTAGATTCATTGCTGAATGTGCAGAATATTATTATGAATTATTATTACCGTATATACTCGTGTATAAGCCGACCCGTGTATAAGCCAACCCCCTACTTTTGCCCCCAAAACCTGGGAAAACCTATTGACTCGTGTATAAGCCGAGGGTGGACCCCAGCACAGGTATACAGCTCCCAGCAGTGTGGTATACAGCAGCCTCCCCAGTGGTATATACAGCAGCAGCCCCAGTGGTAGTATACAGCAGCCCCAGAGGTATATACAGCAGCCCCAGAGGTAGTATACAGCAGCCCCAGTGGTAGTATACAGCAGTAGCCCCATTGGTAGTATACAGCAGCAGCCCCAGTGGTAGTATACAGCAGCAGCCCCAGAGGTATACAGCAGCAGCCCCAGTGGTAGTATACAGCAGCAGCCCCAGTGGTAGAATACAGCAGCAGCCCCAGTGGTAGTATACAGCAGCAGCCCCAGTGGTAGTATACAGCAGCAGCCCCAGTGGTAGTATACAGCAGCAGCCCAGTGGTAGTATACAACAGCAGCCCCAGTGGTAGTATACAACAGCAGCCCCAGTGGTAGTATACAGCAGCAGCCCCATTGGTAGTATACAGCAGCAGCCCCATTGGTAGTATACAGCAGCAGCCCCATTGGTAGTATACAGCAGCAGCCCCAGTGGTATATACAGGCCGCCCGCCCCTATCAGTATACAGGCCCCCCCTTGCTGCCGCAATCCTGTAGAGGAATAGATCATTATACTTATCCCTGCCGCTGTCCCGCCGTTGCCATCGCGCTCTTCCGGCTTCCTCCTCTGGCGCACAGACAATGACGTCATTGCCTGCGCCCACCGGAGGAGGAAGCCGGAAGAAGCCGGATGAAGCTGGAGGAGCGCGATGGCAGCGGCGGGACAGCGGCAGGGATAAGTATAATGATCTATTCCTTTACAGGATTGCGGCAGCAAGGGGGGGCCTGTATACTGATGGGGGCGGGCGGCCTGTATTCTATATACAGTGTATACAATGACTCGCGTATAAGCCGAGTAGGGTACTTTTCAGCCCAATTTTTGGGCTGAAAAACTCTGCTTATACGTGAGTATATACGGTATGTTCTATCTGAATATCTTGATTAGGCAGCATTAACATCAGCGTTTTTTTTTAATTTTGCAGCAGATCCGGCAGTTGCGCCACATCTGCAGCCTAAAGGTACCTTTACACGCGGCAACATTTCTAGGAATTGCACTGGCAACTTACTGGTTGCAGTGAAATCATGGACACATTGTTACATTTGTACACAGCAACAAGATAGAACAATGTGTCCATGATTTCACTGCAACCAGTAAGTTGCAAGGGAAATTGTTAGAAATGTTGCCGCGTGTAAAGGTACCTTTACTGGGACACTTGTGACAAGCTCCATTCATTCCCTATAGGACTTGCGGTCATGTGCGGCAAATGCAGTGTTGCATTTGCGGCGAGTCAAAAAAAGTGTGTTTGTTTTTTTGCGTTGCTGAGCCATGTATAAAGGAGTCGAAGTCTGAGTCAGGAAGTTGAGCAGTCAGAGTCGCAGACTCAGTGGTTTGGCTTACGGAGTCCACGCGCTGCCTCGAGGCTGGAGTTTCCCATCCTTGGTCTAAAGCATGAGGGCCACAACAAGGCACAAAACTACCCAAATTAAAATCAATATGAAAGCAACAGTAGTGCACTATTCTAAAATATAACTTTTAATAAATATCTTTAAAAAAAGATACACATACAGGTTCACAACAAAAATACTTGTTTTGGTTATTTCTCATCAGGGGAACGATGGAGCCTCGTTGACAAAGCTGTTTTGGGTCAAGGATATACTCAAGATGGTAGGACCTATACTCCCTTTCTTCATATGACCAAGAGATCAGCTTAGGCTGCTTTCACACAGCATTTTTGTGCTGTCCGAGGGGATCAGACTTTTTGTAGGGCCCCTCGGACAGCAACGGATCCAAACTGATGACTGCAATCGGATGCCAAATAGGCATCCAAATCCGATATTTTGCAGCATCAGTTTGGATCCTCTCTCCTCCTCCTGTCACCTTTCTCCCCTCCTCTCTCTGCCCCCTCTTTCGTCCCCTCTTTGTCCTCCTCTTTGT
This sequence comes from Allobates femoralis, assembly GCA_033576535.1. Lineage (NCBI taxonomy): Eukaryota > Metazoa > Chordata > Amphibia > Anura > Aromobatidae > Allobates > Allobates femoralis. Next base: position 471,053,885 of record JARQOC010000006.1, read on the forward strand.
CCCCCTTTTCCAGACCTTAAAAAATAAAAAAATCTTTATTCTCTGCTATCCACGACTCCCGCGGCGCTTCCAGCTGTCTTCTTCTGATCCACAGGACCTGGCGTGATGTCACAGTCACATGACCGGTTACCGCGGTAACTGGTCATTTGACTGTAACATCACGCCAGATCCTAGAAAAAGATAGCTGAAAGCGTCGGGGGACTCCGGTCATGTGACTGTGACGTCACGCCAGGTCCTAGAAGAAGATACCTGTAACGTAGGGGGACTCCGGTCATGTGACTGTGACATCACGCCAGGTCCTAGAAGAAGATAGCTGGAAGCGCCGGGGGACTCATGGATAGGTGAGGATAAAGATTTTTTTTATTTTTAACCCATTGTTTTCACTAAATTTCACTTCTGCAATGTATGAATATGCGTTGCAGAAGTGAAATTAGATGGCACAGAGCGATTTTAAATCGGGTCCGAGGAACAATCAGCTGTTTCCTCGGACCTGCGCTCCATAGGCCCCATGTTATTTGGCGCGGATCAGGTCGGATCCAATTCGGTCCGATTTGATCCGCTGTGCCCAAAATCACAGCAGGCTGCGATTTTGGGCACAGCAAAAAAACAGAACCGGATCCGACAAAAATGCCACTAAGGGCAAATCCGATCCGATCCGTGCCCATAGGATAACATGGGGCCAAAATCGGATCCGATGCTGTCCGATTTTCAACGGACAGCATCGGATTGCAGAAAAACGCTGTGTGAAAGCAGCCTTATATGGAATAACCACAACGGATGGGTGAGAGTGTTCCATCTATTTCCTCTCTGCAGACATTTGGAGGTTGTTAGGTGCATACATCATAGTGAGCATAGATTATGAATGTAAGTCTACTTCTAACATAGGTGTGGCACCATAATTTTTGGGCTATTGCACCTGAACCCTAAATTGAGGGTGCTACGTGTCTTTTTGCTGTGAGTCTGTATGTATATTCTTTTTAAGATATTTATTAAAAGTAATATTTTAGTATAGCGCACTACTCTTGCTTCAGTGGTGTAAGTTGGAGCTCATGGGCCCCGTTGCAACAGCTCCACAGCGGCCCCAAATTATTGCAAATCTCTAACAACATCAGTGTTTGCGATTGAATCCCCTGCACCTATTGTGGTTACGCCCCTGTCTTGCTTTCGTATAGGGGTTACTAGGCCTCGTGGGCGACTCTGTGGTTAGTCCTGCAGCGTTGGGGTCCTGGATTCAAATTTCACCAAGGACGACATCTGCAGTCTGTATGTTCTCCCTGTGTTTGTGTGGGTTTCCTCTCACACGATAAAGACATGGTGACAAAGCCCATAGATAGTGAGCACCGATAGGGACAGTGTTGCAAATGTATGTAAAAGTGCTATGGAATTAATCTATTATATAATCACGAATGGGTTTTTTGCCCCTTTTGAGACCGCTCGCGCTGCGAGTCAATGTCGTCATGTGGATACGACCGAAGCATTGGCCGCGCAGCGGCCATTGCGAGCAGTTCTAAGGCGACTCGCTATGCCCGCGCAGCGGGCATGGCGAGTCGGCTTAGCAGCGCGAAGCATTGGCCGCGAAGCGGCCATTGCGAGTCAGAGACTCACTCTTCTAGAATCCCGATGCATCTGCATCGGGCACCCAGCTAGTAGAGCTATATACATGAAAAATATTATTATTCTAATGGGGAATGGTCACATACCTTCACCTGCAGAGCCGCACACTACATATATGGCTGCTCTGTGCTTACAGGACCTGGGATGATGTCACATGGAGGGGAGGAGTCAGGAGTCACATGATCAGCTCCTCTGGTTGTCATGGTGGTGGATGAGGTGAAGGTTATGTGTGAGGTCAGGAGGGATTTACAGTGTGGATGTAGCAGAGGCGAGTGTGTACGAGGTGTACGGAGCAGAGGCGAGTGTGTACGAGGTGTATGGAGCAGAGCCGCGTGTGTACGAAGTGTACGGAGCAGAGCGAGTGTGTACGAGGTGTACAGAGCAGAGCCGTGTGTGTACGAGGTGTACGGAGCAGAGCCGTGTGTGTACGAGGTGTACGGAGCAGAGCCGCGTGTGTACGAGGTGTACGGAGCAGAGCCGTGTGTGTACGAGGTGTACGGAACAGAGCCGTGTGTGTACGAGGTGTACGGAGCAGAGCCGCGTGTGTACGAGGCGTACGGAGCAGAGCCGAGTGTGTACGAGGTGTACAGAGCAGAGCCGAGTGTGTACGAGGTGTACGGAGCGGAGCCACCTGTGTACGAGGTGTACGGAGCGGAGCCGTGTGTGTACGAGGTGTACGGAGCGGAGCCGTGTGTGTACGAGGTGTACGGAGCGGAGCCGTGTGTGTACGAGGTGTACGGAGCGGAGCCGTGTGTGTACGAGGTGTACGGAGCAGAGCCACGTGTGTACGAGGTGTACGGAGCGGAGCCACGTGTGTACGAGGTGTACGGAGCGGAGCCACGTGTGTACGAGGTGTACGGAGCAGAGCGACGTGTGTGCGAGGTGTACGGAGCAGAGCGACGTGTGTGCGAGGTGTACGGAGCGGAGCCGTGTGTGTACGAGGTGTACGGAGCGGAGCCACGTGTGTACGAGGTGTACGGAGCGGAGCCGTGTGTGTACGAGGTGTACGGAGCGGAGCCACGTGTGTACGAGGTGTACGGAGCGGAGCCATGTGTACGAGGTGTACGGAGCAGAGCCGTGTGTACGAGGTGTACGGAGCAGAGCCGTGTGTGTACGAGGTGTACGGAGCAGAGCCGTGTGTGTACGAGGTGTACGGAGCGGAGCCGTGTGTGTACGAGGTGTACGGAGCAGAGCGACGTGTGTGCGAGGTGTACGGAGCGGAGCCGTGTGTGTACGAGGTGTACAGAGCGGAGCCACGTGTGTACGAGGTGTACGGAGCAGAGCCACGTGTGTACGAGGTGTACGGAGCAGAGCCGCATGTGTACGAGGTGTACGGAGCAGAGCCACATGTGTACAAGGTGTACGGAGCAGAGCCACATGTGTTCGAGGTGTACGGAGTAGAGTCATGTGTATACGAGGTGTACGGAGCAGAGCCGTGTGTGTATGAGGTGTATGGAGCGGAGCTGTGTACGAAGTGTACGGAGCGGAGCCGAGTGTGTACGAGGTGTACGGAGCAGAGCCGTGTGTGTACTAGGTGTACAGAGCGGAGCCGCGTGTGTATGATATTTACAGAGCAGAGCTATGTGTGTACGAGGTGTACGAAGCGGAGCAGCGTGTGTACGGAGCAGAGCCACATGTGTATGAGGTGTATGGAGCGGAGCCATGTGTGTACGAGGTGTACGGAGCGGAGCCGAGTGTGTACGAGGTGTACGGAGCGGAGCAGAGTGTGTACGAAGTGTACGGAGTGGAACCACATGTGTATGACATGTACAGAGCAGAGCCATGTGTGTACGAGGTGTACGGTTCAGAGCCGCGTGTGTACGAGGTGTACGGAGCGGAGCAGCGTGTGTACGGAGCAGAGCCACATGTGTACAAGGTGTACGGAGTAGAGTCGTGTGTGTACGAGGTGTACGGAGTGGAGCCATGTGTGTATGAGGTGTATGGAGCGGAGCCGTGTGTGTACGAGGTGTATGGATCGGAGCCGAGTGTGTACGAGGTGTACGGAGTGGAGCAGAGTGTGTACGAGGTGTACGGAGTGGAGCCGCATGTGTATGACATGTACGGAGCGGAGCCATGTGTGTATGAGGTGTACGGTGCAGAGCTGCGTGTGTACGAGGTGTGCGGAGCGGAGCCGTGTGTATATGAGGTGTACGGAGCGGAGCCATATGTGTACGAGGTGTCCGGAGCGGAGCCGCGTGAGTACAAGGTGTACGGTGCAGAGCCGTGTGTGTACGAAGTGTACGGAGCGGAGCCGTGTGAGTACGAGGTGTACGGAGAGGAGCAGAGTGTGTATGAGATGTATAGAGCAGGGCTGTGTGTATGAGATGTACGGATTGGAGCCGTTTGAACACGGAGCTGCGTGTGTATGAGGTGTATGGAGCGGAGCCGTGTGTGTACGAGGTGTACGGAGCGGAGCCGCATGTGTACGAATGTAGTTAAAAAGTTCAATCCTGGGGCGTGGCCTGACTGGCAATGGCAGAGGCTGCATAACTTTGAGCTCCTGATCTCCCGGGCACAGAAACAGCCATTACCAGCTTCCAGAGCCTGCAACAGCGATCTCCTCTGCACCACAAAAGACCGGATCCCTCACTGCACCGATGGGTAAGACCAGACCAGTGACAGGACTAGCACCAAGGCGGGTATCCGACTTTTTCACAGCCCCCAAGCCCTTCGCGCTCCAGGAGCCCAACATGGCGCCTCCCTCACCCAGAGCAGCACGTGCGGCCAAACGCGGTCCACACTCTCAGGAGGTGGCTGGCGGGAGTCAGGCACCCGAGATTCCCCTAACACATGCCAGCATGAGGGAGCTGCTGGAGGAGTTCCGGGCTTCTCTCCACACCGACATGATGAAAATGGTGGCAGAGGTGAGGGGTGAAATAGCAGAGCTGAGCTCACGCACAGATTCATTAGAAAGAAAGCTCACAGAGCTCATTTCCTCTCATAATGCCCTGCTGGACACAAACGAACAACTAGAAGAGCAGATTGCAAGGGTCCAAAGCAAAAATCTGGACCTTGAGGACAGATCACGCCGCAACAATGTAAGGCTGAGAGGGGTGGATGAAAATGTGCAAAATAGAGAGCTAAGGGGCTTTCTGCAGGGGTTCCTAACTGCAGCTCTACCAGACACAGACCCCATGGATTTCAAAATTGATAGAATACATAGGATACCAAAGCCATCAAACCTGGATCCCTCCCTGCCCAGAGACATTCTTGCAAGGGTGCATTATTTTGAAGTGAAAGAAGACTTTCTCAGGTCTCTTAGATCTCGTCCTGAACTACCAGATAAATATGCACATATTGAAGTTTATCAGGACATTTCACCTGGAACCTTACTTCAACGCAAAGCATTTCAGCACTGCACCAAAGTCCTGAGGGATAATGATATCCCTTACAGATGGGGATTTCCCACAAAGCTTATAATCAAAAAAGAGGACAAGTCCTATGTTTGCTTGCTGCCTGTTCATGCAGAAAGACTATTGAAACAATGGGGACTGATGAACTCCCCCCCTGTGGAGGGCTCGGATAAACCTGGCTCACAAACTGGCTTGGATGGAAAGAAAAAAAGAGGAAACAGACCAAGAATTGATCCTGAATGGTTCACAGTATGATACCACTGCAGGTCCATAAAGCTTGATAGCCCGGAGTAGATCAGGAACTCTTGTACTTTTATGTTCCTGAAACTATCTTTGTACCTTTTAGTGTTCTCTTTCTGAACAACTCTGTTTAGATCTCTAAATTCTTCTTCTTGATCTTACCTTCTTCTTCTCACACTCGACCTAAATCTTCACACATCCCTCCCTCTCTTCCCCCACCACACGTGCCTTCTCCTGGCATATCCTTACTCCCTAACACATCTTCTCACTCCCCCTTCTATATTGCTTTTTTCTTTTCTCTCTGCACAACCACACTCTAAGACCTTCCCCCCTCTCTCTCTCACTTCTTCTACAATCTAAACCTCTACTGTACTGATTTGCTTATTTCTTTATCCCAGTAAATACTGGGATAATATTGCCCCTTGAGTGCGTTTCAGTTGGCACTCTTTGTTTTTATTTTTCTGTGGTTTTACCCACAGGTTTTTGGACAAGATGTACGCAAGATGTACTTGTCTGTGTATAATGCTCATTATGCCTATTGTTGCTCCAGTTAATGGAATTTGTTCCTATAATCCTCATGTGTTTCCCTCCCTCCTCTCCCATCCCCCCCTCCCCCTACAGGTCGGCTGGTCTCCCAACAGTAATGATTGTATTCTACAATTGAATGTGTTTGATCCACCATGAGTATAACATGCGGTTCAGTAAATGTAAATGGACTTAACAGTCCTGAGAAACGTTCTTTGACATGGAGACAGATCGTAAAGCTCAGGTATGATGTTTTGTTTCTACAGGAGACGCACCTGTTGGCAGCAGATACACACAGAATGAAGTCGCCTCATTACCCTCATAGTTTCTTTGCGACAGCAGACACCAAAAAAGCGGGGGTGGCTATACTAATTCATAAGAGATTAACGTTTGAACACATATCCTCTACACTAGACCCAGCGGGACGCTATATCCTCATTAACTGCAAATTAAATAATGCCACCTACTCACTTATGTCCATGTACTCCCCTAATACAGGTCAGGTTAAATTTCTGTCTCAAACTCTGGAAACCCTATTCCCCCTATCATTGGGAAGGAAAATTATAGCCGGAGATTTAAATGCTCCAGCAGACAAAAAAATGGACTGCTCTGGAATCGGAGCGTATAGGGCAGAGTTGGGACCGACTTTTACGCAATTTGGGCTTCACGATGTTTGGAGATGTTTTCATCCAGAGCAGAGAGATTATTCATATATGTCACCCAGATTTGGCTCTTGGTCAAGAATTGACTACATTCTAATTGATGACACCTTGCTCCCGCTCTGCCTCTCAGCTGAAGTGGGTTCCATTTCGTGGACAGACCACGCCCCTGTTGCCATTAAATTTGAGGATGCACTGGCTGTATCTCCCACTACACTATGGAAACTTAATGAATATATTCTCTCCTCACCTGTACACCTAGAAGAGATATCAGGATATATTACAGATTACTTCTCCTTAAATGACACAGGAGACGTTTCCCCAGAGACACTTTGGCTAGCGCACAAAGCTGTCCTCAGAGGTAAACTTATCAAGATGTCAGCATGGGCGAAAAAACAACACGTAAATAGGGTTACCACCCTTACGACCCAAATCCAAAACCTGGAACACAAACAAAAATCCCATCCTTCCCCAACTTTAACGGCTGAGCTATTAGAAACTCGTAGACAACTCCGCACTACACTCTTGATCAAAGTACAAAAAGACATGACCAGAACTAAAGCCCGGTTCTACTCAATGGGAGATAGAGCAGGGAAGCTGCTGGCTAGACGAGTCCGCAAGCGTATGGCCACCACCAAAATCTCTCACTTGTTGGACTCAAATGGTTCCAAAATAAGACACCCCATAAAAATTGTAGATCAGTTTAGAACATACTATGAAACTTTATATAATTTAAAAAATGACTCATGCACCCCTCAACCAACGAAAACAATAATTAAAAACTTTTTAGATAAGGCCACCCTACCTTCTCTGAACCCCCAACAGGTTGCTCAAATAAATATCCCTATAACTGAAATGGAAGTACAAAAGGCCATCCAAACTTCCAAACGACACTCTGCCCCAGGCCCGGATGGATATACATATAAGTATTACACTTCCTTTTCCCTATTATTGACCCCATACTTAACTAAGCTGTTTCGGTTCTGGCAGTCCACGGGAAAGGTCAAGGAGGAGGGTTTACAAGCTGTGATCACTACCCTTCCCAAACCAGGCAAACCCCCCACATCCCCGAGTAACTTCCGACCGATAGCACTGTTAAATTGTGATATTAAATTGTATGCCAAGATCCTTGCCAGTCGTCTTATGGAAGTACTTCCGGACCTCGTGGGCAGGGACCAAGTGGGTTTCATTCCGGGGCGTCAAGCCAGAGATGCCACAAGAAGGCTAATAAACCTGCTGGACATCATGGAGAGGGGGGGTGCCCCCGGTGCACTACTCTCACTCGACGCAGAGAAAGCGTTTGACAGGGTGCACTGGGGGTTCCTCAGTGAAGTCCTAGATAGGTTCCATATTGTTGGACGATTTAAGGACTCTATAATGTCCCTATACTCATCCCCCTCAGCTTTAGTCCGTGCCTCTGGCTTCTTATCTCAAAAATTTGAGATTACAAATGGTACTCGACAGGGCTGCCCCCTCTCTCCTCTGATCTTCGCCCTGGTCATGGAACCCTTGGCATCTATAGTGCGTAACACGGCGCAGGTCTCGGGGGTGTGGGTGGGACCAATGGAACACAAAATTAATCTATATGCAGATGATGTGATATTCACATGCACTCATCTTAAACAAACTGTTCCGGCTTTAATGTCTATCCTGGAAGAATTCGCAGCAGCATCATATTACAAGCTCAATCTATCCAAATCCTCCTTTTTCCCAGTAAATATCCCAGCTAAAGAACAATTGACATTACGTCGAACGCTACCTTTCATATGGATCTCCCGATCCTTCACATATCTGGGTATCCAAATCTCTCTCACCAAATCTATAGTTAAAATAAATTCTGATTATCTAACTAAGGAATTACGCTCTCTGATACAGTCTTACTCCCCTTCGCTGCTGTCGTGGATTGCCAGAATTCAAATTACCAAAATGCTACTATTTCCGAAAATATTATATTTTCTCCGTTGCATCCCTATACGCTTCCCCAGAAAAACCCTTAACCTTCTCCAATCTATTCTGGGCAAATTTATATGGATGAACAAACCTCATAGAGTCGGTTCCTCAACGTTAACTCGGCCTACCACTTTGGGAGGTATGGGTGCCCCCAACATACAGTATTACTACAGAGCAGTTAATCTGGAGATCTCACAGTTATGGTGGATCCCCAATGCTGAAGCAAACTCCTTGCCTCTGTGGCTACAAATAGAATCCTGGTATTCCCCAACAAAATTCAACTCGTCTTTTGCTGGAGTCACACCTCCTCCGCCATAGGCCTGGAAACCTCCCCCTGAGGTCCATGCAAGCAGTGCTTGAGGTATGGTCTGGGGTCAGCCTCTTACTCCTAAAAGGCCTATATAGATACATAACACTGAGGGCTGTAGAGTGCTGTGTAGACTCTCCAGCTTTCTCCCTGGCGAAATGGCGGAGGGCGGGCGCTAAACATCTTTCGGATGTGCTGCACAATGCCAAAATACAATCATTTGCAACTCTGAAAGAAAAATATGGTCTTTCTAATGCTGACTACTTTTCTTACCTTCAACTAAAAGACCTTCTCAGAACCATAGCTATCCCAATGGAAGATACACTGTCCAGCCTTCCACAGGTTATATCCATTTTCAAGCAAACAACTGCTGCCAACGGGGGAATCTCCACTTTTTACAGGGCTATGTCAGAAATACAGGCAGAGTCTAAGCTCCCGTTTATGACGAAATGGGAAGCTCTCCTCGCATTCACCTCACCAGTTGAAGAGTGGTTGAAGGCATCAACACATGCTCTTTCTTATACCTCATGCCTGAACCACCATGAGCAAGCTAAGAAACTTCAATTCGGATGGTACCTGACTCCAGACAAAATTGCTAGTTTTAAAAAAACAGGCCTCCGACCTGGGATGAACTTGTGCTGGAAAAACTGTGGAGAGGTTGGAACCACTACACATGTCTGGTGGAATTGTCTGGGCATTCGCTCCTTTTGGTCACAAGTCAACCATTTGATATGTACTACTACCGGTCTTAAACTCACGTTGACTCCACAGATGGCCTTACTAGGTTTAGAGATTCAGGACTTACCTCGGGGACTGAGACCAATTATATCAAATATACTTATAGCAGCTCGTTACTGCATATCCAGGCACTGGAAAAACCCCACCTTCCCATCTATACAGGAAGTCATCTCCCAACTTAACCTGCACTTCAACTACGAACTGGTTTTATCAACAGATACAGCTAAACGCACCAAAGTCATTAATTGGTGGGACACATAGGTGAGCTCGCAACATAATAACGTGGTAATATCCAACTAAACATACTTGTAATACGATTGGTGATGAAGTCAGTTTGACTAATGTTATTATTTAAGACACTTCCCCTTATTCTGGGGTCCCTAGCCGACCTGCTAAATGCTCCCCCCCCCCCTCTCCCCCTTCTTCCCTACCTTCCCTAAGGTTACCCTTCCTTCCTTGTTTGTTCTAAAGAAAACTGTTCTTTTTTTTTTTTTTGGTTACACTTTAATCTAAAGTTGTACACTTAATTATCTATGTAACAGCTTTGTTTCCATTGTACCCTTCTGTTCGGGTACACTTTTGTTCACCTTATTTATGTTATATGTTTGAAAATGCTTTAATAAAAACACAATGATTCAAAAAAAAAGTTCAATCCTCATTTGAAATCCATCATCTCCATACCGTGCCCCCCATCTCCATATCGTGCCCCCCTCAGGCTACCTATTCTCCATACCATGCCTTTCCAGTCTAGCCCTTCAACATACTGCACCCCCCTCATGTCCCATGCCGCTCACCCTCCCCTCCATATCTCCCATACTGCTTATCCTGCCCCCACATGTCCCATACTGCTCATCCTCCTTCCGCATGACATGTTCCATGCAGCTCATCCTCACCCCCATTCTCCTCAATCAGATGTTGCTCATCCTCCCTATACGTCTCATGCAGCTCATCCTTACCTCATCCATGTTCCACACAGCTTCTCCCCTCATCCTTGTTCCACGCAGCCTCTCCCCTCATCCATGTTCCATGCAGCCTCTATCCTCATCCATGTTCCACGCAGCATCTCCCCTCATCCATGTTCCACGCAGCCTCTCCCCTCATCCATGTTCCACACAGCCTCTCGCCTCATCCATGTTCCACGCAGTCTCTCCCCTCACCCATCTTCCCCATGTAACTTCGCCCCCCATCCATGTAGCTTCTCCCCATCCATGTAGCTTTTACCCCTATCCCCCACCCATGCAGCTTCTCCCCCATCCATGTAGCTTCTCCCCATCCATGTAGCTTCTCCCCCTTTCCCCCATCCATGTAGCTTCTCCCCCATCCCATATCCATGTAGCTTCTCCTGTCATCCATGTACCTTCTCCCCATCCATCCATGTAGGTTCTCCCCCCCATCTCCCCATCCATGTAGCTTCTTCCCCATCTCCCCATCCATGTAGCTTTTCCCCCCATCCCCCATCCTTCCATGTAGCTTCTCCCCCATCTATCCATGTAGCTTCTCCCCATTCATCCATGTAGCTTCTCCACCCATTCATCCATCCATGTAGCTTTTCCCCCATTCATCTATCCATATAGCTTCTCCCCCATCCATTAAGCTTATCCCTATCCCTCCATCCATCCATGTATCTTCTCCCACCATCCATCCATGTAACGTCTTGCTCATCCCCCCATCCATCCATGTTTCTTCTCACCCATCCCCCATCCATCCATTTATGTAACTTCTCCCCCATCTCCCCCATCCATCCATCCATGTGCCCTCTCACCCAACTCCACCATCCATCCATGTACCTTCTCACCCATCCCCCATCCATACATCTATATGCCTTTTCACCCATTCCCCCATCCATCCATCTATGTGCCTTCTCACCCATCATCCATCCATCCATCAATCTATGTGCCTTTTCACCCATCCATGTGCCTTCCACCCAGACCCTCCATCCATCTATCCATGTGCCTTCTCCTCCATCCCCCATCCATCCATCCATGTGCCTTCTCACCCATCCATCTATTTATGTGCCTTCTCCCCCATCCCATCTATTCATCCATCCATCCATGTGCCTTCTCACCCATTTCCCGCATCCATCCATCCATTTGCCTTCGCACCCATCCATCCATCCATGTGCCTTCTCCCCCATCTCCCCCATCCAACCATCTATGTGCCTTCTCACCCATCCCATCTATTCATCCATCCATCCATGTGCCTTCTCAGCCATCTCCCCCATCCATCCATCCATCCATGTGCCTTCGCACCCATCCCCCTATCCATCCATCCATGTGCCTTCTCACCCATCTCCCCCATCCAACCATCTATGTGCCTTCTCACCAATCCCCCCTTCCATCTATCCATCTATGTGCCTTCTCTGCCATCTCCCCCATCCATCCATCCATCTTTGTGCCTTCTCACCCATCCCCCTATCCATCCATCCATCCATCCATGTGCCTTGTCACTCATCTCCCCCATCCATCCATCCATCAATCTATGTGCCTTCTCATCTATCCCCCCATCCATCCATCCATCCATGCATGTCTTCTTGCAGAGACAAGAACGTGTTCACTGTGTGCGTGGCTCATTAGTTTTTGCCTAATTTGTTAAATACATCAGTTAGGGACTGCTCTGATACGGGTTACCTTGTCGAGGTAGAGCGGCTTAGTATACAATTTTTGCAAAAAACGTATCAACTAAATACCCTCTTTTTTTACTACTTTTTTAGCAGCACTTGCTTTTCACAGTTTTTTTTACAACAGAGTATTTTGACTACGTTCACACGTAGCATAACTTTTGCGTATTTAAGCAGTAGCGCTTTTTTGTGCGTGTGCGGCGCAAAAAAGTGCGACTGCATTCACACGCTGTGCCATTTTTGGTGTGCTTTTCCCAAGCCCATTTTATAATGTGGCCTATGGGAAAAGTGCGCCGAAAAAGGAGCAAAGAATTGGCATGTCAATTCTTTGTGCGCACGCGCTTTTGCAGTGAATCCTTGCACGCAAAAGCGCAACGTGTGAACGCGTTTCCAGAATTGCGTTTCACTGCATTTACACAAGTGCAAAATAGCGCTGTGTAAACGCAGTAAGATGCACTAAATACACAACGTGTGAACGTAGTCTTATGTGTTTTTTCGCAATTTCACCACGCTTTGAATTTTCTTTCAGATGAATGGTGTTACCAAAAACTACAACACATCCCGTAAATAAACAATCCCTTATATGTCTATGTGGAAAACCAAACACTTATGGCTACCGGTAGAAGGGCAGAAAAAAAATTAACTGCAAAAATTGAAATTGCCCATGTCAGGATGGGATAAATGTTGCTGTTTTGGGGACGTTTGCCATCCTCAATGCCTAAACCTGGGAAAGTTGACACTTTACCAGATTCATACAGGCCTATTTATCTTGATGGCTGATTTCAAGATAGTAACAGAAGTACTGACCGATAGACTGAATACAGTCAGCCTTCAGATCTCATAAAATATGGAGGTAGGGCCGTATTCCCAGTTTAAAGGGGAACTCGGGGGAGAGAAAACGTTTTCGTAGTCCCTGCTCTTCTATATGATGAAGCAGAGCTGTACACTGCAGTTCTAGGATCTATAGATCACTTATAATTCAATAAAATCATACCTGCTCCTTTGGTCTTCCCCCTCCCTCATGGGACAGAGAATTTCACCCTGAGAGATTCATGCAGCAGCAGAGAACAGGAGGTGTGTCAGGGGTGTAGATGTTGGGAGCTGCAGGATCATCCTACATTCCAGTGAAGAGTGATGATGATGATCCATTGAGAGTTGGAGGGATTGGGAGATGCCATGTTTCTATGGGGAGGGACGACCATGCAGAGCTGCCGAATTGATCAATGTAATGATTTACCTATGCTTCTAGCCTCACAATAACAGTACACATTATGCATCATCACACAGCAGAGGATCACAGCATGTATTTCTATCTGCTTGGTGACATGATTGCTATTTCAAGCCTGGACCCCCTGTCACATAGGATGGTATATCAGGGACAGGATTGTAGTGTGACCATGGGGACGGCAGCCATGCCTCCTGCCATGCCCCTCACTATACAGAAGTGTGAGGGGGCTGGAATGTAGACTGATCCTGCAGCTCCCAGCATCCACGCCCCCGACACACCTCCTGCTTTTTGCTCCTACATGAAGCGGACATGCTGAAATTCTCTGTCCCATGAGGGAGGAGGGGCAGAGCTGAGGAGCAGGTATGATTTTATCAATTTATAAGAGATCTATAGATCCTGGAATTGCAATGTACAGCTCTGCTTCATCATGTGGGAGGGCAGAGACTGTACTAAAAAGTTTTCTCTCACTGGAGTTCCCATTTAACTGAAAAAGCGGTTGACTGGTCCTACCTAAAATTGTAAAATCATAATCATCCGAATTGGTTGGTGACTCCCAGGTTTTAATTAGGGTATATAGAAAAACCGACAATAGACACACGTGGTAAAAATGTGCTAGGACGTTTATTGTTTTTTGCACATAAATTGATAACATTTGGATAGATTAAGACAAAGCGTCCTACGATACAAAATAAAGAAATATGTAAATTAGTTGCATGACTAATTATATAGATCTCATGTTATCTACTGAATAATGCAAGGGAGAAAGCAACCATAAATAGGGCTACAGTAGGACTCATTGGACAAATCGCTGACATATGAAACACACAGCAAGCAATCAGAAAACAAATGCCATCAAATGTCCATGATGATATAAACAAAATATACTTGATTAGACAACCAATGAGATGGACAAAAACCCGTACAAGATAAAATGGAACCAAAAGAACAGCGCGGGATTGACGATATAAGAGCATCTTGATGAATTAATTAAAAAGTTTATATATAATATATAAATACTGCTGCTGGTCTCACATATGGAAACATGATAATGTGAGGACCATTAATACAACCTCTTTGTAATTATAGATGATATTACATTAGTAAATGGTGTGAAAATATATCCGTGCTATGGGGTGCTCATTCCTGGGGACTGAGCTGTTAAAGGGGTTGTCCGGTCACTGATAATTCTGTAGTTACTCCGTGTGACTATAGAATTATCAATCCTCCCAGTGCCCGCAGTGTGCACTGCAAGGATTTGCCTTTTAGTAATCTGGAAACGGACCGCAAGTATGCAGTATGCATGTTTCCGGCAAAACAAGGCTAGTGGGCGTGGCCTTGCTCAATTCAAGTGTATGGAACAGGCACGTCCGACTAGTGGGCGTGGTCTTCTAGTGGGTGCGGCCTTGCCCCATACAATTCTATTGAGCGAGGCCACACCAACTAGACGGGGTCTCCGGTCACAGTGGCCGGGCACATGCACACCTCATAATAGCGGTCAGTTCCCGGTTTAGAAGCAGTGAATCCTCGCAGTGCTTAGTGCAGGCATTGGGAGGATTGATAATTCTGCAGTTACACAGCGTGCCTGCAGAATTATCATTTTAGACCAGACAACCCCTTTAATATGGAGTGCACTGTCGGCTCCTACTAATATTGGCCAGTGCACTCAGAAGCTAGCCTAATAAACCTAAATCTAAAAGTACTGCATAAACTGGCATTTATGACCACTTTACACGTCCCAACATCGTTCCGATATTGGATACAACGGCGCAGGAGCGCACACTTCTTTGGCTGAAATCCAAGATCGCATAGGAGATGTTACACAGGGAGATATCGGCAGCCAACACAACTGCGATGTGTACGCCCCCTTGTACGGGCGACCCAGGAACGACCATTTAACATGGGAGTGAATAGGGGAAGTTGTTCTCCAAGTCGTTGTTGGGCTTTTACACGGCACGATCCGGCCACATCGTCCATCCAATATCGGGCAGTTGGAGAGCCTGCTCATTTCTCCCCCAATATCGGTTTGGCATCGTTCTTGCGTCGCATTGCACATTTACACCACACAACTCACGAACGATATCGGGGCCAATGCACGAACCACGTGACTTTATTGGAGTTGGACGCCGATATCGGGACGTGTAAAGTGGCAATTACCCCGGCAGGGAGCAGATATTCACATAATTAAAGATGACATTATAATAGTATTTGGAATGATGGCATATCCCTATTATAAGGACTGTATGAGAACATGATTTATTATAAAAGAAACACTAGAGCCAAAAATGATAGAATCTGGGCCCCGGGGCTGGACACTTCAGGCTTTAAGGGAGTTAGTACGAGATGGGGTCTTTGTCCCTGGAGCTTCTCTATTTGGTATAATGAGACTCACAGATCGAAATGATATAAAATGTATTTAATTGGGTTGTTCCATGAACAAAATTAATTTTACTCAAAAGATCGCACAACTGTGGCCATGTGACTGTCATTCCTGGCTCAGAAACCGGCAAATCCTTGCAGCGTACAGTGCTTGTGCTGCGAGGATTCCTAAGTCAGCAGTTACATAGAGTAAGTGAAGAGTTGTCACTTTAGACCAGACAACTCCTTTAATATGATTTGGTGGAATATGAAAAAAAGCAGTGAAGTATAAGTAACATACTACATTTCACTCCAATATGGGAGAACTGTACTTTACAGAACTTATTTTTCTTCAGAGAATATTAATTTTTGGTTGTGAAAGATATAAATGAAATATCACAGTCGATGGAGAAACGAAGGATAAGGAGAATGGATGAGCTAAGAGTTCATATTCAGCCAAGAGAAAGGCAATATAATAGCATAACTAAGATACAGGATGGGATGGCCTCTATTCTAGAAAAAAGTAAAATGAAGAAATAAGCATCTCCAATAAATGAAGAATAATATCTAAAATTCTCAGACAGGTACCTTTTCTGCCTAAATATCCATGGTATAGAATTTTGCATTTGGTCACTTCATGGGATTCATTTGGCACCAGAGGTTTTATGAAAAATTAATGGGAAAAGAAAAAGGATTCTTAGTGTCCTAAATGTAAGGTTGAGTGGGGGGACACCTGTTATATGTTAAGGTACCTTTACACGCCGCTACAGCATGGTGGAAACAACCGGGTTAATGAGACAAATGTATCTTGCACCGTCAAATCAACCCGAGGTAGCGGCGTGTAAAGTAGGTTGTTGCCACCCGTCACTTGCGGCACCTGTTTCAGAGCAGTGCTGTAAAACAGGTTGGTTTCAACCCGATGGTAGTGGCGTCTAAATAAGGTAGGGTAAGGGTTTTTCGCCACCTAGTTAACTCCCTGGGGCGTGACACAGCCTCCGTGAAACCACCCCGCTTCAGCGATCGTTGGAGGAAGCTCCTGCGTTACGATTGGTTGTCGTGCATAGGGCAGCATATTTAAGGAGCTGACCACTCACACTACACAATTGCTCGAGCGTCATGTATTAGCCATCCTTCCTGCGCTGGCTGGCCAATCATGATGCTATTGCATTGTCCTATCATTGTACGAGCGTCTCGTAATCCACAACTCTGGCACGCCTATGTGTTGTCCCTGCTGCACCAGGTCCTCCCATATTACCTTCTGTAGCGGCGTGTAAATGAGGTAAGGTGCTTTGCAGAAGGTAACTTTAGGCACCCGGCGGTGCAGCCAGAGATAGTTTCAACCTTCTCTAGAGCACCTTGTTGCGGCGTGTAAAGACGGTATCGGGTACCGTTTTCAACCGTTGGTATGTGCTCGTGCACGTGAGACACCCGGTTGTTTCCAACTTTCTGTAGCGGCGTGTAAAGGTACCTTTAAGGTTATGGTTTAACCCCTTCCCGACCTATGATGTTGTACAACGTCATGGGCCGGTAAGGGGTGTTTGATGTGAGCTCAAACAGCATACATCTCAGCTGATCTCATCAGCTGAGATGTCGGGCTAACAGCTCCGATCGGATCCGGGATCCGATCGGCGCTGTTAACCCCTTGGATCCCGCTATCAATCACTGACAGCGGGATCCAAGGCAGCCGCGGCAGGGAACGCACTGTTACCCGCCTGCAGCTCATCTGTATCTCCCAGAAGCGATCAGACTGTGCAGCAAGGTGCCTCTTAAAGAGGCAGTGTAAAAAAAAGAATCAATGAAAAAATAAAGTTTTTAAAAACCTGTAAAAAAAAAAATATATAAAAGTTCAAATCACCCCCTTTTCCCCCAATCACAATAAAAAAATACACATGTTTGGTATCACCGCGTTCAGAATCACCCGATCTATCATGCTATTAAATCCGTTAATGAGAGCCGTAAACTCCGTAACGGAAAAAATTCATTTTTTGGTCGCCGCAACATTGCTATAAAATGCAATAACGGGCGATCAAAACTGCAGATCCCCCCTAAAAATGGTATCATTAGAAACGTTAGCTCAAGACGCAAAAAATAAGCCATCACACAGCCCCAGATCCCGAAAAATGAGAACACTACGGGTCGCAGAACATGGCGCAAAAAGTCCATTTTTGTTTTTTTTCAAACTTCTGAATTTTGTTTCACCATCTACATACCAGTAAAGGTATATATGTTGGGTGTCTACGAATTCGTACCGATGCGAGGCATCACGCAGTCACGTCGGTTTTACCATATAGTGAACATGGCGACTAATATACCCAAAAAACAAACATGTTATTGCACTTTTTTTGCAATTTCACTGCATTTAGAATTTTTTTGCAATTTCCCTGTACACTATATGGTAAAATAAATTATTGCATATGAAAGTACAACTCGTCTTGGAAAAAAACAAGCCGTCATATGTCTATAATGACGGAAAAATAAAGTTATGGCTCTTGAAAGCAGGGGAGCAAAAAACGAAAATGAAAAACGAAAAATTCCCGAGTCATGAAGGGGTTAAACTGTAGATAATTATTTTAATGAGAACATATGGGATAAACACAAAAATGGGCATGCACCCTATAATAAAGCAATTAAGTAAATGGTAGTACTTTTAAATAACATAGGGTACTTGGTTAACACTGTTTGATAAAAAAAAAAAAAAACATAAAAGCCATCCCAACTGACAAGATGCACCTATCAGGGCGCGGTCCTACTCTACTATGAAAACCTTACTTTCCATCAGTGACACCAATGTGAATAAGCGCAGAGAACTACAGCGCTCCTACTACAGCAACCTGCCCATAGAAAGATATCTAAATGGAGTGCCTAGCTTAGGGCCACTTCACACTGCGGCGTGATCCGGTCTGGGTCTCTCCGGGAGGACCCTGACAGCCGCAGACCGAATCAGCACACAGGACTGGGGGGCTATTATGCCTTCCGGTCCGGTGTGCAGCGCACGCAGTTCCTGCTTGCTTATAAGTCAGGACCGCGGGCACCGCGGTCCTGACCTGTCAGCGGCTGCAGCTGCGTGTGCTGCACACCGGACCGGAAGGCATAATAGCCCCCAAGTCCTGTGTGCTGATCCGGTCTGCGGCTGTCAGGGTCAGGGTGTGAAGCGGCCCTTAGAGGGAGGCACCACACCCCTATTTATATGGATTACTAAAAAAAATACGGAAAAAAAATGAGCCGAAGCAAATTTAGAATTTTGCATTTGTTTATTTCCCATAGGATTCACTTGACACTAGAGGGTTTGTGAAAAATGAATGCGAAGAAGGACCTTTATTGTCCTAAATGTAATGTGAAGTCGGGGGACACCTATCATATGTTATGGCTATACTTTAAACTGCAGATTATTATTATTTTAATAGTTCATTATTATCGTACTATACATACCATACATTAAATATATTTGTTCAGACACAGAGATTATAAATTGAAAGACCATAATGGCTGAGATTGGGAGGTAGGTAGAAGAAAGGCAAATATTTTTTAGGAAGGGTGGTGAAAAAGACTAGGGTGTTGGGTAGCATGTTTTTTGTCCATATATTGTATAGAAATATATAAAAGTATAAAATATTTAATATACATGGAATATTGCTTTTTTTCTTTTTGGGTAGCAGATCTCTATCCTCATATATTTTTAATATTAATGTAAGATTTAAATTGCTTTCCTTATATTTATATTTTGTTACATAATACATGTTTTCTTGTACATTAACTATATGATTTCTTCTTTTTTGCTGGTCAATAAAAAATGTTCAAGTAAAACATCTTCATGTTCTAGGGATGATAATAACTTTTACTCTGTGTGAGATTTTCGATGTTCAAGAAGACGCCATTTGTGAGTAAAATATTTCCTACATTCTGAACATGAATATGGTTTTTCCCCCGTGTGAGTTCTATGATGTGAGGCAAGATGATATTTATTTGCAAAACATTTCCCACATTCTGAACATGAAAAAGGCTTCTCTCCTGTGTGAGTTTGATGATGTTTAACAAGTTGTGATTTCTTTGCAAAACATTTCTTACATTCTGAACATGAATATGGCTTCTCCCCTATGTGAATTCTTAGGTGTTTATGAAGACTTGATCTATCAGCAAAACATTTCTCACACTCTGAACATGAAAATGGCTTCTCCCCTGTGTGAGTTCTCTGATGTGAAACAAGATGTGGTTTAACTACAAAACATTTCCCGCATTCTGAACAAGAAAAAGGCTTCTGCCCTGTGTGATATCTCTGATGTACAACAAGATGTGTTTTATCTACAAAACATTTCCCACATTCTGAACATGAATAAGGCATCTCCCCAGTGTGAAGTTTCTTGTGTTTATCAAGATTGGCAATTATTGTAAAACATTTCCCACATTCTGGACATGCATATGGCTTTTCACCTGTGTGAATTCTCTGGTGTTGAACAAGACATAATTTGTTAATAAAACATTTATCACACTCCGAACATGAAAATGGCTTCTCTCCTGTGTGAGTTCTCTGATGTGTAATAGCACTTGATTTCTTTTCAAAACATTTTCCACATTCTGAACATGAATGTGGCTTCACCCTTGTGTGAATTCTCTGATGTGACGCAAGTTGTGATTTAAGTACAAAACATTTCCCACACTCTAAACATGAAATAGTCTTCTCCCCTTTGTGAATTATATGGTGTCTTTTAAGATACAATTTGTTTTTAAAACATTTCCCACATTCTGAACATGAATATGGCTTCTCACCTTTATGATTTCTCTCATGCTTAACAAGATCTGATTTTTGGCTAAAATATTTCCCACATTCTGAACAAGAAAATATTTTCTCTCCATACTGTGAACATGAAAGAGACTTTTTTACTTTTTTGACTTTCCTTTTGTGGTATTTATTTTTCTTAACACTCTGGGGTGAATCAGAAGATAGGACCTGTTTAACAGGATCAGATGATGGATCTTTGCTGTGAAGGGACAATGGTAAATCTGTGATAGCTGCATTCACTTCAGTTATATCTTCCGTGGTATTAAAGTTAGCTGATTTCAAAATTGATAATGTCAGTTGTCTGTCTGATCTCCTCCTACAGTCATCTGCCAAGAATAAAAGCAATTATGTTTTAATAATCTAAAAATTATATTTTTATACTACTTTTAAATAAAATGTCCAATGAAAATGACAATGAAAATATAATTTCACAATCTAACAATAGACTGCAGAGCAAAGACCAATAGGGCATAATGTTCATCTCTCTTTGTTCATTCTGATTTTTAAATATTGGAGTAATAAGAAAGTCAAAAACATGATGTAGCTCAAAATTATACCAATAAAAACTTCTACTAAGCCAATAGAAACACAAGACCCCTCAGAGGTCCAGCATAGGTCAATAAAAAAAATAGGGTTTCCACCTTGAAAAGCAACATGGCTTCTATGAGCCAATACAGCTAAATCTATGCTTCCAAACCCACATGTCTCACCCTTTCTGAGCCTTGCAGTGAGAAAAACCACAGTTGGTGCTCACATATTCGGCATTGCTGTAGCAGAAAGAACACACTTAAGAAATTGAAGTGTGAGTGTCTCCAGAATAATATGGGTACAATGTATTGGGCAGTCAATTATATTTGCAACTTTCACTCTGCAACACCCACTGCTTGCTAATTTTTAGAAGCCAAAAAAAGTCATTATGCCTAGAGATTAATTAACTAAGGGGAATCATTTCCAAAATGGACATCTTCATGTTTTTTTCTGCTGTTGTCCTTTTTCAAGCAGAAGACAATTTTTTTTCCATAAAGTGCA
This sequence comes from Allobates femoralis, assembly GCA_033576535.1. Taxonomy (NCBI): domain Eukaryota; kingdom Metazoa; phylum Chordata; class Amphibia; order Anura; family Aromobatidae; genus Allobates; species Allobates femoralis. Next base: position 471,075,277 of record JARQOC010000006.1, read on the forward strand.
TTTTGCAACATCTTTTTGATTGTTTTGTATAATATCTTTGGTTGCCAACATTTTTTTTTACTTGCACTGTGCAAATTAATGAGCGGCTTCTAAACAGGAGCTGCAAGAAGAATGGTAAGGCTGGCTTCACACCACGGTGTGATCCGGTCCGGGGCTCTCCGGGATGACCCAGACAGCCCCAGACCGGATCAGCACACAGAACCGGAGGGCCAAATGTGCCCTCCGGTCCTGTGTGCAGCTGGATGGCTTTAATTGCAGCCGCAGCTGCTGATTTTTCAAGACCGCGGCTAGAATGGAGCTAGCCGCGGTCCTGAAACAACAGCGGCGTGCAGCCGCCAGTGTCCGGTTCCCGGATCCTCCTGGTCCGGGGCATAGGCTCCCATGTTAGGGAACGCCGGATTGCCCCGGATCCGGGAGGATCCAGGAGAATCCGGCCGAATCTGGGATCCGGCACATTGGGGAGATTTTTGTGTCCGGAGAGAACAATCTGTATTCCCCCGGATTCCACCGGAGAGATGAAACCGGATGGCAGTGAGCTGCCATCCGGACCATAGGCTACTATGGGGCCAAAAAACGGTCCGGGGCTGCCTGGTTTACACCGGACAGCCCCGGATCAAAAAAAAACGTGGTGTGAGGCCAGCCTAAGGTCACTTCTTGCCTGAAAAATACATTGTGTGCACATACCCTAAAAGGTTAACAGATATCCTGAATGCAGTTTTTGATAGAGCAGTGCGATTTTCTAAAATTTAAGATAGCAGTCAAAAGTTGGGATACAACTTTTCATGCAAAGATTTCCTTGTTATTTGGAATCTGAATATAGTAGAGTCAGACTGAAGGCAGCATACATAAAACAAACCAGAATTTGCATATAAATGATAGATTTCTCAAGGTACTCCTCTTTTTCTCTTAAAACAGCTATATTCCCTCCCATTCTCTCAAGCATCTTCATCAGGAAGTCCCGTGGAATGATTTTCAATGTACAGGTATGACTTTTCTGATGTTTATTTGCAGAGTCACAAGCATACAGAAAGTGTTTGTGACCAAACCATGGGCAGTGTTGGTATACAATGCCATACAGTGTTGAGCCCTTTTCGAAAATTGTTTTAAGCCAGAATATGGTAAAAAAAAACACCCACTATATAAGGAAAACTACAGTTCATCATTACTTTAAGATATGAAGATCTATAAATACATAAGATTGCTAGAACCTTGAAGGTATACTCAAGTGCAGCTATGCAAGCCACCAATCATGGTGAAGCTGGCTCTCATGACCTTCTCAGGAAAGGAAGACCAAGAATGATCCCTGCTGCAGATTATAAATTCTTCATAGCAGCCTCAGAAAATGCAAACTGGCAGCACCTCAAATAACAGCTGTCACAAATGATGCATAGACATCAAATAATCTAAATGATCTCAAGGGCTAATATTTTTGTTTAGCTAAAATTCTTACAGAAACATTACACATTTAGTAATAACTAATTAACATACAAGACATAGGAAAAAAAAAAAAACATGTTACATCCCTGTGACGAAATGGACCCCTTCAATGTAGAACATATGATGATTTCTTATGTAACCCAGACAGTATTGTATTTTGGTTTGTAAACTTGTAATGGCCAAGGAGAATTTCCTACAGCTTTTCATAGATTACTGTGGTTTTAGCTAGCATGGTAATGTAATTATCTAACTTGTTTGTCATAGAAGGCCAGAGAACTTAAGTATGCTAATCGTCCATTGTATGTTACCATGTGGATCCCTGACTCTATGTACATGGCTGCAGCTACTATTGTTTAAGTGTCTTTGATTGCAGACTCAATGTCTCATACTAACATTCCATTGTATCACTGCTAGGTGCTATATCAATCAGCATTTGGCTCTCCATGTCTGGACTGCAATACGACCAAAAATGGTTATATGAGGCTTGAGGTCCAGCCAATGAAAAAAGAGAATTTTGTTTACGTACCGTAAATTCTTTTTTCTTTAATCATCAATGGGAGACCCAGACAATGGGGTTTAGGGCACTGCCCTCCGGAGGTCACACTAGGTACTACAAGTTTGTAGACACCGCCCCCTCCGCTTATAAACCCCTACCGCAGGGAACATCCTCAGTTTGGTCTACAAGCTGCGAGGAGGAAAATAAACCACACCCGAAACATCGGGAAGAACACCGTGCACAAACGGTTCAACAACCCGGCAAACACTGTCTCAACAGAGAACAGAGCCAATGCAAAACAAGCAAAGGAACAACTGGGTGGGTACTGGGTCTCCCATTGATGATTAAAGAAAAAAGAATTTACGGTACGTAAACAAAATTCTCTTTTTTCTGGTCATCATAATGGGAGACCCAGACAATGGGGATGTCCTAAAGCAATACCCCAGGGCGGGAAGAGTTCCTCAACAAGACGGATAACATGGTTCCCCTTTAAAGGTGGGCCACCGCCGCCTGTAGAACCCGCCTGCCCAAATTTGCATCCGCAGAGGCATGGGCATGCACCATATAGTGCTTAGAGAAAGTGTGTAAGCTGGACCAAGTGGCCGCCTGACACACCTGTAGAGCAGATGCTCTATGTCGCAAAGCCCATGAGGCACCTACGGCTCTGGTAGAGTGAGCCTTCAATCCCACCGGGAGAGGCAAACCAGAAGACCGGTAAGCCTCTTGAATGGAAGTCTTAATCCACCTGGCTAAGGTTGACTTTGAAGCCGCGGACCCCTTACAGCGACCTGTCGTAAGAACAAACAAAGAATCCGAACTCCTAAAGGAGGCGGTTCTGGACACATAAATGCGTATAGCTCTCACGAGATCCAGAGTATGGAGGTCGCGCTCAACCTGATGAACGGGAGCGGGGCAAAATGATGGGAGAACAATCTCCTGGTTCAGGTGAAACGTTGAAACCACCTTTGGCAAGAATTCCGGCCGGGGACGCAACACCACCTTGTCTTGGTGAACCACCAGAAAAGGAGACTTGCACGATAGTGCAGCCAATTCTGAGACCCTCCTCAGAGATGTAATCGCCACCAGAAAAGCCACCTTCTGGGACAGACGAGAAAGGGGAACCTCCCTCAGAGGCTCAAATGGCGGTTTTTGCAATGCCGCCAGGACCATGTTAAGGTCCCACGGATCCAGAGGTCTTTTGTAGGGTGGAACCATCCGCGACACCCCCTGCAGAAATTGACGGACCTTCGGGAGAAGCGCCAATCGTCTGTCAAACAGCACAGAAAGTGCTGAGACCTGACCCTTTAAGGAGCCAAGGGATAATCCCAACTCCAAACCCGACTGTAGGAATGCCAACAATGTCGGGATGGACAAGGGCCACGGGGACCGGCCCCCAGAGGCACACCAGGTAAAAAAGATTTTCCACGTCCTGTGGTACATTTTCCTGGAAACTGGCTTTCTAGCCCGATTCATAGTGGCAACCACTGTAGGGGAGAACCCCCTTCAGCAGCCAGGCCTCAAGAGCCATGCAGTCAATCTGAGGGCCTTGGAATTGAGGTGGAAGAATGGGCCTTGCGCGAGAAGATCTGCGCGTTCTGGAAGAGCCCACCTGTGTCCGCCTGACAGTTGCCACAGGTCCGGATACCAGGACCTCCTGGGCCAGTCTGGAGCCACTAGAATGGCTACCCTGCATTCCGACCTGATTTTCCACAGCACCCTGGGAATCAGAGCCATAGGAGGGAACACATATGGTAGATTGAATCTGGACCAAGTCAAGATCAGGGCGTCCGCTCCCAACGACTGGGGGTCCCATGACCTCGCCATGTATTGCGGAACCTGATGATTCAGCCGTGAGGCCATCAGATGCACGTCCGGAGTGCCCCATCTGCTGCAGATGTCCCGAAAGACGTCTGGATGAAGGGCCCACTCTCCGGCGTCCATCCCCTGCCTGCTCAGATAGTCGGCCTCCCAGTTTTCGACCCCTGGGATGTGAACTGCGGAGATCAGGCAGTTGTTGTCCTCCGCCCAGGATAGGATGCGGTGGACTGCGGCCAGAGCCTCTGCACTCCTGGTTCCTCCTTGATGATTTATATAAGCGACGGCCGTCGCGTTGTCGGACTGAACCCGGATGGGATGTCCTGAGAGGAATCTCTGAAAGGCCAGGAGTGCTAGATAGATCGCCTTGATCTCCAGCACGTTGATCTGTAATGCCGACTCCGACAGAGTCCAGAGGCCTTGGGCCCTGTGGTGTAAGAACACCGCACCCCAGCCCTTCAGACTGGCGTCGGTGGTCACCACTAACCATGACGGTTTGATGAAGGACCGGCCCCGCGACAAGTGATGTGGTTGAAGCCACCACTGCAGGGAATCTCGGGTCGGTTGTGACAGTGTCACCAGCCGATTCAGTGAGATCGTCCTCTTGTCCCACCTGCGTAGTATCTCCAGCTGGAGAGGACGGAGGCGAAATTGTGCAAACGGCACCGCCTCTATCGCCGCCACCATGCGACCCACCAGCTTCATCAACCCACGAAGGGACGATTGTGGTGACAGGAGCACTGCTTGTACTCCCGATCGGATCGCCACCTGTTTGGATTGTGGCAGAGACACCAGGGCTGAGGACGTGTTGAAGTCCATGCCCAAATAAGTCAAGGACTGGGTCGGAACCAAGGTTGACTTCTGGACATTGAGGAGCCAACCGAATTGTTCCAGAGACCGCATGGTCACATCTAGGCTCGCTTGACAGAGGTGTTCCGATGGCGCCCTGACCAGCAGGTCGTCTAAATAGGGAATGACGGCATGGCCCTGCACGTGCAGGAGAGCCATCATAGAGGCCATCACTTTTGTGAACACCCGTGGTGCCGAGGCCAAGCCGAACGGCAGCGCCACAAATTGGAAGTGTTCCTCCCCCACTGCAAATCTCAACCATCGCTGGTGAGCCGGTGCAATGGGCACGTGAAGGTAAGCGTCTCTGATATCTATGGACGCCAAGAAGTCCCCCTGTGACACAGCTGCGATCACGGAGCGCAGTGATTCCATACGGAACTTCCGAACCAACACGTGACGGTTGAACAACTTCAGGTCCAGTACTGGGCGGAAGGATCCGTCCTTCTTTGGGACGATAAAGAGGTTGGAGTAAAAACCCCTGAACCTCTCCCCGGAAGGCACCGGGACCACCACTCCGTCTCTGCGGAGTCCCTCCAACACCAAAGAAAAGGCCTGAGCTTTTTCTGGGGAGGGGACCGACCGATGGAATCGGGATATCGGTTTTGACGTCAGCTCTATCCTGTAACCTCGCGAGACCACGTCTCGAACCCACTGATCTGGAACGTGAAGTAGCCACTCGTCCTGAAAGCGAGACAAGCGGCCCCCCACCTGTGGGGAGGCAGGAAGAGAGAGCGAGTCATGTAGAGGCGGGTTTGGGGGTGGCAGCTGCTGCCCCCGCCGGCTTCTTTGGACGACTCTTAGAGCGCCACTGAGAAGCGGGCTTGCCCCCTCGGTCCGTGCGAGCGGACGGTGCTGATGACTGTGAGCTGGACCGAAAGGACCACTGTTTTGGGTTCCTCTTAACGGTATACCGTGGCTTAGGTTTATTCTGCGGTATCTTAGACTCAGCAGAATCCTTTATCAGCTTGTCCAGCTCTGTGCCAAAAAGCCTGTCACCAGAGAACGGAAGATTCTGCAGAATCTTCTTAGATGTGGCATCTGAGTCCCAAAGACGTAGCCACAACAACCTGCGGATCGCTATAGCATTGGCCGAAGCCACAGCTGAGCGAGTGGCAGTTTCCAGAGTCGCCGTTCTGGCGTAGTCCGCATAGGCCCTCGCCCTCTCGGTAAGTGCCAGGACCTCTGGACTGGACCTTGCCAGGTCAGTGATACCATCCAAGCAGGTAGTAATCGCTTGTAAGGTCCAGACCGTGGCAAAGTTAGGGGCAAATGAAGACCCCACAGCCTCATAGGAAGACTTGGCGAGTTGCTCGACCTGTCTATCCGTCGCATCCTTCAACGAGGAGCTATCAGAGGCAGAAAACAGGGAGCGTGCAGCAATTCTAGTCATGGACGCGTCCACCTTCGGGGACTGCGACCACTCCTGAAGCACCTCCTGGGGAAAGGGGAAGCGATTGTCCTTGGGTTTGCGGACATAACGCCGCCCAGGATGTAACCTGGGGGCTCTAATCACCCTTCCAAAATTAGTATGGTCCATAAAGGAGCCACTTGGTCTAGCCTCCGGCCGCAGCCATTGATAGACCTCCTTCGGGTGCACCGTCACCTCCTCAGGGGGTGTCACGAGACGTAAGGTCTCGTTGATAGAGGACACCAGATCCTCCACCCCATCTGGTGGTTCAGACACAGATACAGACCCGAAAGTCGAACCCCCATCATCTTCCTCACCATCAGAGGAACGCTCCTCCTCAGAGAGAGTCTGGAGCTCGGGTGAAGCCTCACGACGAGCCCGCTTAAGGGGTCTCACAGCAGAAGAGGGAGACACCCGGGGGTAACTGGAAGGAGTAGCTGGGCTATCCAGTCTCCTATTAAGTGCCTCCAGGGATTGCGACATGGAGGACAGCTGAGACAACAGAGATTCATTGATCCTGTTCTGAGTCTCCCAAGGCCCTGAGATCACCTGAACCTCGGGGTATAGCACCGGGGTTGCTGACCCAGTAGTTGCAGCCCGGGCCTCTGGGCGTCCACAGTTATTGCAGGACCCCTCCACCAGTGTTCCATTGCACGTAGCACATGTAACGGTGGCCTCGGCCGCCTTAGCAGCAAGCTTCCTAACTGAGGACATGGCCACAGTAGGGGTAGATAAGCCCAATTGCAGACAATAAAACCGGAGATCCCGGTGGCTTACCGACCGCTGTAAAGCGGTATGAGGGAGCGGTGTGTGTGTGTGACCTCCGCGCCGTCTTCCGGTCTCCCCTCTTGGAGTGCAGACGCACGCTGCATACAGTTCCCAGCCGGGAAGTGAGGGTAAAGATGGCCGCCGACAGAGAAACTGTGGGCGGCGCCGAAGACACGCGGGAAACACACGCACACGCCCCGCGGTGACGTCACCGCACGGGCTGCATCCCATCCTCCAAGCATCCTTCTCATGAGGGAGCTGGAGCCCGCAGGGCGGGAAACAGTGTAAAAAACATTGTACACAGACTGCAAAGACATATCACACATCCGCAGCCTACGGCCTCAGCCCCTGTGACACACAGGGCGGTCAGCCAGGGTGACCCCAGCACAGGGTACACCCGCAGAACCGCGGGCCCGAGGGCAACGCGCGGTCTGAGTGTCATGAAACACATAAAGTGCCAGACACTACCCCCAGGCACACAGGAGACACAGAGTGCCTCAGTGCCGGTCCGGTCTGTAAGCACCATTCAGGGAGGCCTCGGACGGGGGTGCAGCACCAGTCTGGAGTGTAAGCACCATTTAGGGAGGCCTCAGACTGGGCCGCTCAGCCCAGTCCGGAGTGTAAGCACCATTTAGGGAGGCCTCGGACTGGGCTGGCTCCAGTCCGGTCTGTAAGCACCATTTAGGGAGGCCTCGGACGGAGCGGAGCTGTGCAAAGCTCCCATCTCCCACTCACCAGAGCCCCCCAGAGAGGGATGGAGAGGAGTGTAACAGCGTACCGGGAGAACACCAGGTGTCCAGGCCCTAGGCCCTCCGGTACCTCCACCAGCGTGTGCCACTAAGGGTGAGCGGGGAGGCTGTCACCGGTCCCGACTGGGACCTTATTACCTTGTCTTCAGACGCCATCACGTAAGTAGTGAGAATGCAGTGAAGTGCAAGCAAAGCGTGATCCTCCGAGCACACTAAGTTTAAAACTGAGGATGTTCCCTGCGGTAGGGGTTTATAAGCGGAGGGGGCGGTGTCTACAAACTTGTAGTACCTAGTGTGACCTCCGGAGGGCAGTGCCCTAAACCCCATTGTCTGGGTCTCCCATTATGATGACCAGAAAAGACAGTGTTATTGCACCAATCGTGACATCCCCAATATCCTGCAATGAGGGCTGAAGGTATATAAGGAGATGTGTTCATTAACCAGAGTTAGTTAGATTCTGTCTAGTGACCTCAGTCTAGGGATTTCGGTCTCGGCTAGAGGTACACTGGATTGGATACAGGCAGCTAATCTAGGATCTTCGGGTCCGGTTAGCAAGCCATAACCCCAGGCCTAGGCATTTTGGTGCCGACCAAGGGGACCAGAACACGGACTATAGAACCACAAGGACTTCAGCATCGGATTATCGGATTCGGCTGTGATAAAGACTGCATAAGGATAAGGAAGCAACCCAGGTTGGGACGATACAGTCACCTGGCTACAGACTTTGCTGTGCTACATTCTAAACCCTGGTGAGCCAGCGGAAGGGTGAGACTCTGTTGCCTGTTACATTGTTGTGTTTTGCTGGTTATGTGTTATATGCTGTTAACTGTTTGGGGATCCAATAAAGCCTTAATATTGTGATTCCCTCACCCTGTGTTGTCTGAGTAGTGTTCCGCCCACGGTTAAGGAGCTCGGGCACTCAGTTGGGATAAGCCCTGGTCTACGTTGTCTTTGTAAAGGCGGCTGGGCCTGCGGACGAGAGCACCCACTGACCCCCGGGTCTCCACAATCCCCAACAAGAATTTGTGTTTGGGAAGAGATCCAACACTACAAGTGTAGTGTCCATAGTAAAGGGGACAGGTTTGAGTGGATGATCATGCTGTGTCCTAGTTGCTGGATAATGACCACTTGATTGTGATATGACTGTATAATACGTCTGATAAAGCAGCCACGGCAAGTGAATAAGAATAATATTTGACTTCTCTGTATTTAATGGTTACTACTCACCTGGGTGGTTATCCGTAGGAATCTCCACTTTACACCGCTCATCACCCCTCACATATGTCTCTGTAGTATTAATATGGGGCAGATCTTCATCCTGAAACAAAGATTGTAAAAGTCACAGACAGATGGAGAAGTCCCATCTATGATCAGCTGTAATCTGCCATCTCCACCGTTCTCATTACACAAGTATAAAACATATAATACTGGAGGAGAAAACAAGACTGAGCACAAGACCTTCACAGCCGTCTAGACATCATAGGGAGATTTCATGACTAGTAATGAGCTAGCACTACCTCATTAGGGTGCTAGATACTCGTAACAAGAATTTTTAACTCAGAAGGGCTCGGCTCGTTTACCAACTATGATGGAAGTCAATTTGAAACTCGAGCATTTTTCGGAAAAGCATCTGATTTTCCCATTGTCTTCGATTATACTCAGTAAACTAGTGGAGCCCTTCCGAACACTAAAATGCTTCTTATGAGTACTGAGCATGGTAGTACTCGCTCATCACTTGTCATGAGACCTTCTCTCCATCTACCTGATCATCCTGAGGAACATTAGGATTTTCTAGTTTACAGACCTGTGGGAGAAGAGGACGGGGACATCTCTCTGGTGTTGTCCTCTTACTGGATAGACCTGGAGGAGACACATACAGGGACTGAATTCATTCTTTACATACAGATCATTATAGGCCGTGTGTATTTAGTCCTGTCTATTACCTGGTGATGTGAGGGGCTGGGGATCCTCCATCATGACTATGTCCTTGTACAGATCTTTGTGTTCTTCTAAATACTCCCACTCCTCCATGGAGAAATAGACGGTGACGTCCTGACACCTTATAGGAACCTGACACATACAATGATACCATTGTCATCCCCCGATCCCTTCATAGCGTTACTGTATAATGTCCCAGCAGCAGCAGCATTCCCAGCAGTGTCACCTCTCCAGTCAGCAGCTCAATCATCTTGTAGGTGAGTTGTAGGATCTTCTGGTCATTGATGTCCTCATGTATCAGGGGTGAGGTGGAGGCCTCGTGATTGGGCTCAGGGCTCTTCCCTCAGACACAGGATCCTGACAGCACAGATCACTAGAGCTCTTCACTACTGTGTAATCCTGGTTATGGAGAGACACATTAATAAATCTCCAGTCTCCAGACATTTCCAGAGTCCTCACCTCTCCAGTTCTGTCATCTGTTATTCTGTCCATAGATAAGAATGATGTCATGTGACATTGTCATCACAATCTCTCACCTCTCCAGTAACAAGGAAGAGGATCTCTAGGGTGAGGTGGAAGATCCTCTCCGCCATCTTGTCCTTATCCATCCTTGATGGGTCAATCAGGGGAAATCTCTTATATAGAAGATCTACACTGAGAGGATCCAATATTGTAGGGGCCTGAATGGGAAGATGATGAGCTGATATAAACCAATGCTGAGGCATATTACATACCTTTGTGTACAAATACAGGACGCCAATAGGAGAGGCTCAAATGCTGTTTTTTTAACTCCTAATATGCTGTGATCAATAGTGACTGTCACAAAATGGTAATGTAATACAACTCATGCTGTCAGGGTCGGGATAAAATATTGTGATGCCCTAGGAAGATGTGGAAACACCTCTCTTCCACCTATAACAATCAGCTGTACAGTGGTTTTCCACTATGACTGCCTCTTTTATGATGCCTCTTTTTTATTTGAATACGGTAATTAAATTTGTTATATTATTTTAAAAAGTAAATTATATAATCACCTTACACTTCCTCCAAGAAGTCCAGGTATCCCCAGTGACAGACCATGCCAATGACCTTTGCTTGCATTAGCCTCCCATCCTATCGCTTACTTTGGTAAAAATTACAGTTCGGCAGTAAAACTTTGGGGTCCAAAGTTGGGGAGAATTTGCTCAATGAGTGGCTTGGAAACAAGTAGAATTAAAAATAGTAATAGTAATAATAGTAGGTTTGAGGGGTTTTTTTAGGCTATGTTCACAGTGTGTTTTTGATTTGTTTTTTGTGATCCGTTTTTGCATGGAAAACAGATCACTTCCGGTGATGCCCAGCAAAGTCAATGAGTTTTCAGAAATGCTGTTGCGACGCTGCAATTTTTTACTGGTCCGTTTTTGGGGCAGAAAATGCATCCAATTAGTGATCTCATTTTTTCTTGAGTGGAGCATGCAGCTCTCTGTGCAAGCAACTATTGAGAAGGATATGGAGGGTGGACATGAGGGTCAGGATGAGCAGACAAGCATCTGGGTTAATAGAATAAAGCTGAGTGGAAAGGGGTACAAGAAAAGAAAGGCAGCTCCTGCTTCTGTACTTGCTAGCAAATTTGCCACATTGGTTCTACCGGTAGTAGGTCAATTTCAGAACAGCAACTGTAGTGCATAGTGTTTTTCCTAACAGCCAAGAGATCAGCCTAACTAACAGCCAGAGGGACAGTAATGTAGGTAGGGTTGGTAGGGTTAGGCCCCTTTCACATCAGTGGTTTTTGCTGAAAAAAACCGCATCTGCCGCGATTACCGCATAACAGCTGCACTTGCAGCAAGCCCCATACAATGTCTATGGGGCTTGCGGCAGGTGCGGTAAATGCGGTTTTGGCACTTGCGGCAGCGAAAAAAACGCGGCATACCGCGTTTTTTTTCACGGCCGCACCTGCCGCAAGTGCCAAAACTGCACTTGCCGCACCTGCCGCACACTTACCGCAAGCCCCATAGACATTGTATGGGGCTTGCCGCAAGTGTGCCGCAAGTGCAGCCGTGATGTGGTAATCGCGGCAGTTGCGTTTTTTTTCACCGTAACTGCCGCGATCGGCAAAAAACGCTGATGTGAAAGCAGCCTTAGATAGTAGGGGTTTATAAGGCATTCTACAAATAGCAAGACGATAGCAAAATTTGCCTAAACAGTTCGGTTTGCTGTCTCCAGAAAGCCAGGGTTCAGCATGTGGTTGATAAATTATTTCAGATGAATGGTGATGATCCAGCTGTTGTGGTCCAAGTGGGAACCAATGACAGAAAAAGTGGTAGGTGGAGGATCATTACTTAAAGAGAATCTGTCAGGTCAAAAATCCATAAGTAACTGCTACCATTTTCTAATTCCTCACGCTAAGCTCTCTCTATTGATGTATTTATTTATATTTCCCTCCTATCTTCTGTAAACTTCAAATAAAGAGATTCATTTCATCTGTCACTCACAGTGAATGATCCACTTAGTTCTTTGCTGTCCACCCCCCATACGATGAATATTCATGTCTCATATTCACATTACTGCACAGGACATCAGTAGGGGGGCTGTATCCTCCTCTCTTTGCAGCAAAACCAAGAGGTCATATAAAACACAGAATCTCTCACAGCACAGCAGGGATAGCTTCTTAGAGAAACAAATGGAGTCTAGATAAGGCAGACCTGCAATAGCTCTCTCCTTGCATGTCCTCAACAGAGCAGAAGCTCTCAATGGAAACTGAAACCTGACACTGCACTGAGAGCAAAGGGAGGAGAAAGGAGGGAGGAGAGAGCTGCTGAGAAGGAGTGCATAATTACATGAGAGTTTATAACACAGCCGGATTAATCCTGTATGCTTATAATGGAGAGGACTAATGCAAGAGCTCCCTGCAGGGTCTAAAAATTATAATAAGGAAACTACAAAGGGTAGAATAATGATTTTACATGTTTTTAAAAGGTCTGCCCAAGCCCTATTGAAGGGTAATAGTAGTATCATACTGAAAAATAACCTGACAGTGTCCCTTTAAGAATAATTTGCAAAAATGAGGCTGCAAGCTGAAGCTGAACCTCTAATGTAGTATTAAAATTTTGTATTCTTTGGTAATACTTTGCCATGCGTATCACAGGAAACACAGCGGAAACTACAGAGCCACAAAAAATACATGACTTAAAGGGATCCTATCACTTCCAAAAAGCCACCTAAGCTACAAAAACATGTCCCTGCAGCATCGTATGACCATTCTCACACTCCTTTAGTCTCCTAAATGCTTACTATCAGAGTACATAAAAACGTTTTTATAATCACTCATTACCCATGATAATGAGTAGTTCATTAGTCCTTAGGGCGTGTTTGTTTGGTGCCTTGGTCCTCATAAGATCACACCCTAATGGGCGTGATCTTGTATTCATGTTCTAGACAGGCCCTCCCTGCTTTCCACGTGTGCGGTCCGAGTGTAGTACGTCTTTTTTGTCGGACCCATAGACTTGCATTGGTGAGTCTCTTCCGACACTCGCATACAATCGCAGCATGTTGCGACTGACTCGTCATCCGTGAATCGGACGAGAAAAAAACGTCCGACACTACGAAATGCGCTCTCGGACACTGACTAACATTGGTCCGACTGCAATGCGATTTTTACTCGCATTGCAGTCGTCCGAGTTTCACACCAGTGTGTCCATATCCTAAGGTGGGTAATTGGATTCTGAAGGGAGTATTAGATCAACAGATAAAGAAAACAATGCATAGCTTAGAAAGTGTGAGGATAAATGTGTGTACAAAAATTACAAAACTAACACTTCTGAAAGTAAATGTGGGAAAATGGAAGAAAACCTAAAATGTTTATTCACAAAGGCAAGTAAAATGGAAGTGCTTGTGGCCTTGGTACTAGAGGAACACATTGATGAGACATGTTGGACTTTTCGTTATTGAGCTTTAAATCAATCTTCATGGTTTATGCTCTTTTGGAAAGACCCATCAAAGAGGAGTAGGGTGTCTGCATATTAGGAGTCATATAAAAGAGAGTGTGACAAATGCAATAGTGGCTGGAATGACATAAAGAATTAAATGCTGAAAAAGCTATTTTTGGTGTAATTTATAGATCCCTGACATCACTGAGGAGTTGGAAGGTCGGCACATAATCAGTTGGCGCGTAATGATTATGGGAGATAACTACTTAGGTTTTGTTAGGAGTTATGATTTAGCTTCAAATGAAAGGGGAGAAAATACCTCAGCTTATTGCAGGATTATTATTGACCAGTCAATGGAGGACAACATGAGAGGTGGTAGGTTCTGGTTATGTTTAACCATGCAAAGCTTGTCGGAAATATTACTATTCCAGAAAACCTTGGTACCAGTGACCACAATATAATTTATTTTTGCTTACACAGTGAAATACATAAAGTGTGGGGGGAAGGGGCAAAAACTATTTTAAAATGGTAACATTTCCAAAAATGAGGGTTGTACTTTAGGAGGAAAAACTACAAAAAGATAGTGATACAAATGACCAATGTAATGTTGGTCATGAGACTGTAAAACATATTCCTATAAGCAACAAAACACCTGCGTGAATTACACCTCTGCCCAATAATGAACCAAAAAGGCATTTAGAATATGAAATTCGGAGGGGATCAGGCTCCAGCATTAAAAGAACTACAAAGAGCTGAATAAAATCGGTGAAAAAAGAATAGGCGCCTAGGAATTCACTGTGTTTGAGCGCTTTAGCCGGCTGCCCGCAGTGTTTTCTTGGACTGGTCTCCCTGAGATCAGTGAATACTTTGTGATGTTGGTCTACTAGGCATTGCTTCCACTTAGCCAGAATCCTACTCCACACTGATGAGGGGCAACACCCCGAAACAGCTGTCTGTGGATGGATACCTGGTCTTGGTATTCCCTTGTCATATCTCTAAGCTTGTAAAAGAGCTGGATATTGACTAAAAGGGCCACTTAATATGGTGGTTATGGTGTTCTCCACAAGGAGTCACCCCTTGGCTGGGTCCTTCCCTGGAGGGATATATGGCTAGTCCTGTGTTTGAGACTCCTAACCGAGGCGCCACAGACTCTATTTGCATATTCATAATTCCCAGGGGGCAATGCGCCTAGGAATTCACTGTGTTGAGCGCTTTAGCCGGCTGCCCGCAGTGATTTCTTGGACTGGTCTCCCTGAGGTCAGTGAAGGCTTTGTGATGTAAGAATGAATGAAGCAGAGCCAACATAGTGCGGCTTCTGCAAACTGCTTCGGTTAACCCCTGAGCTGCCAATGTTTTGGGTTACATGGCTCCAGGGGAGTGTGGCCACTCTCTGGGTCCATGCAGCTCAATAACATTAACCCATTAAACACCGGCTTCAGACATGCCGGTTTTTCATGAATGTATCTAGCAGAGTCGACATTGTGCGGCTTCTGCTAAATACATGATTTAACCCCTGCGCTGCCAATGTTATGTGCTACATGGCTCCAGGGGAGTGTGGGCACTCTCTGGGGCCATGTAGCACAATAACATTAACCCCTTACACACCGGGTTAATACCAGCTCCTGCAGCACGGTGCCGGCATGTAGCACTGAGCTGCAGGAGCAGGATAAAATGAATTATATAAAAAAAAAATAGTTTTCTACATTTTAACAAACAAAATTACAGTTCCAGGAATAGAAGACTTTTGAACGATATCGTTCAAAAGGCTTCACACTGAACAATGTGCCACATCCTTCAGTGGTTAATTGGACGACGAACGATAGATTTGAGGTCAGGACCTCAAATCTTGGATGAACGATCCAACGATCTTTTCATCTTATATCGTTGGTTTACACGCAACAACGCCCGAACAATATCTTTTCAACAATCACAAATCTGTGACGTTTCAAGGATATCGTTCAGGATATCCTAGCGTGTACACCCACCATAAGTTAGGAAATCTGTGATATATATTGTGATGGGAGGACTGATAAATGGACATTCTGCATTGTACTCTGCTGCCATCTAATGGTCAATGTATGTATGACAGTTACATCATTTTCATAACTAGCTACCATAGCAACGGTGAGAGGAGTCTCTACCTCAGGTCTCTCACACATAGCAGCAGTATGAGGAGCCTCTACCTCAGGCCTCACACATAGCAATGGTGGGAGGAGTCTCTACCTCAGGCCTCTCACACATAACAATGGTGGGAGGAGCCTCTACCTCAGGCCTCTCACACATAGCAACGGTGGCAGGAGCCTCTACCTCAGGCCTCACACATAGCAATGGTGGGAGGAGTCTCTACCTCAGGTCTCTCACACATAGCAGCAGTATGAGGAGCCTCTACCTCAGGCCTCTCACACATAGTAAAGGTGGGAGAAGCCTCTACCTCAGGCCTCTCACACATAGCAACAGTGGGAGGAGCCTCTACCTCAGGCCTCTCACACATAGCAATGGTGGGAGGAGCCTCTACCTCAGGCCTCACACATAGCAACAGTGGGAGGAGCCTCTACCTCAGGCCTCTCACACATAGCAACAGTGGGAGGAGCCTCTACCTCAGGCCTCTCACACTTCCTGGAACTGGTTCACACAGGTTTAGTCAGTCTAGTCAGGAGAGAGGGAGGAAGCACTACTGCTCCCAGAATGTCTATCCCGGTCCATGCTGAGGGGACGTCATTCTCTCACTTTAATTGCCTCCACACAGGAGTGAAGTTTCATACAGCCAGGAGTGACAAGGCTGAACAGGTGTCTCCTCCATGCTGGTTCATATTGGCTTCCAGACAGAACCAGAGCAACATGACTTCCCCGCCTGTCTGTCCAACCCCCTGCGATAGGGAACGGCAGCCATAATTGTGAGTATCTTCATACCACTGGTGTGTGACCACGGGGGGCCGAGCCGTGAAGGTCCCCCCATCAGTGTAGTATTACCTGGACTGTGTATATATTACCTTAGTGAAGAGACCTGCACTCCAGCTGCCTGAGAGGCCCAAAATGTGCTACTTTCATGAGGAGAAAACACCATCTTTCATACACAAAATAACAAGTGTATCCTATACGGTTAACCACAGCCTCTTTGCCTTTGACAGACTGTATCATATTATTCCAGGTGTGATTTTGGATTGTCAATCATTTTATTCTCTAAGGGCGGCTTCACACTGCGGTCAGATCTGGTCCGGGTCTGTCACGTTCATCCCTGACAGACCCGGACCGGATCTGACCACAGTGTGAAGCCGCCCTGAAAGATAAGAAGCTAACACAGAAGTCTGGTATCACCTCTTTTAAAGAGAACACTGGAGCACTCAGCTGAGCCAAATGTCCCTGATTAAAGTGAAGTTGAGATAAATGGCTGTCAATTGAATCAATTTACTATATGCACCCTGGTGTATACACACTTTATACACATGTACATAGCCATAGACAGAAGGAGAAAGAAGGAGAAGTCCCATCTATGATCAGCTGTAATCCTGCCATCTCCTCCGTTCTCATTACACAAGTATAAAACATAGAATACTGGAGGATGAAACAAGACTGAGCACAAGACCTTCACAGCCGTCTACACATCATAGGGAGATCTCATCACACCTTCTCTCCATCTACCTGATCATCCAGAGGAACATCGGGATCTTCTTGTTTACAGTCCTGTGGGAGAAGAGGACGGGGACATCTCTCTGGTGTTGTCCTCTTACTGGATAGACCTGGAGGAGACACATACAGGGACTGAATTCATTCTTTACATACAGATCATTATAGGCCGTGTGTATTTAGTCCTGTCTATTACCTGGTGATGTGAGGGGCTGGGTATCCTCCATCATGACGTTCTTGTACAGATCTTTGTGTTCTTCTAAATACTCCCACTCCTCCAAGGAGAAATAGACAGTGACGTCCTGATACCTTATAGGAACCTGACACATACAATGATACCAATGTCACCCCTGATCCCTTCATAGCGTTATGGTACCTTCACACGCCGCAATATCGGCTGGCGATATGAGGCGTTTTTCATGCTCACCTCAGATCGCCGATGGCAGCATTACACGCCGCAATCTCGCCCTGAAAGTAAGGGGATGTGTCGCTCTGGAAATCGCCTCACCTACAGTGGAAACAATCTTGCCTCACTTCATCGCCGCTTCACACACCGCAATTCCAAAGGCAATGTGGGCGTACATGTTCAGCGGTGCGAGGAGATAGGCGTGCCACAGTGGTTTACACCGTGCCCCAAACGCGCTCATTGGACAACGCAACAGCGTTGCGATTGGTCAGCCTGCTCTGGAATGCTGGCTAATACATGACGCAAATGACGATTTGTGTGTTGCTGAATGGACAGCTCTTCAAATATGGCGCCCTGTCGACTGTCAGTCAATGGGAACACAGTAGCCACCACCAATCATCGCCGCGAAATTCCCCAATCACACGCCGCAACTGTGAGGCAATTTCACGGCGATTGCTCCGGGGCGACATATCGCCTTTAGGATCTCCAACCGATATTGCGGCGTGTGAAGGTACCTTTACTGTATAATATCCCAGCATTCCCAGCAGTGTCACCTCTCCAGTCAGCAGCTCAATCATCTTGTAGGTGAGTTCTAGGATCTTCTGGTCATTGATGTCCTCATGTATCAGGGGGTGAGGTGGAGGCCCCGTGATTGGGCTCAGGGCTCTTCCCTCAGACACAGGGTCCTGACAGCACAGATCACTAGAGCTCTTCACTACTGTGTAATCCTGGTTATGGAGAGACACATTAATAAATTTCCAGTCTCCAGACATTTCCAGAGTCCTCACCTCTCCAGTTCTGTCATCTGTTATTCTGTCCATAGATAAGAATGATGTCATGTGACATTGTCATCACAATCTCTCACCTCTCCAGTAAGCCGGAAGAGGATCTCTAGGGCGAGGTGTAATATCCTCTCCGCCATCTTGTCCCTGTCCTTATAGATCCTTGTTGGGTCAATCAGGAAAAGTCTTTTATACAGAACATTTCCACTGAGAGGATCCGATATTGTATGGACCTGAATGGCAAAATGATACAGCAAAGTAAAAATCATAAAAAATCCTATGTAATAGTACAATTACTGGAGAAACATATCATGATATTTAAGGTAGCTGTTTTATTCTCAAATTATATACCCTGGAGTGCCACAAACACTTCCCACTCGTTTCACTCATGACTCAGATGTGATTGTACAGGGAGAATCCATTTCATACACTCACTCGTCAACTTAGGGTGCTTTCACACCACGATTTTTGCATTTCCGATGCTGTCCGAAAAAAATCGGACAGCATCGGACCGATTTTCGGACCCCATGCATCCCTATGGGGATCGGACCGAATCGGATGTGCACTAAATGCCATCCGATTTGGCCGATCAGATTCTGCCCGATTTTGGCCGATTTTTTTCAGGAGAAAAAAATCGTTGCTTGCAACGATTTTTTCATCCGATTACAAAATCTGACAGACTCGGATCGGACCAAATCGGATGGCATTTAGTGCACATCCGATCTGACCCGATCCCTAACATGGGGCCCTATGGAGAAGGGTCCGAGGAAACATCTCATGTCTCCTCGGACCCCATTTTACTGTACTGAGCATGCTCAGTACAGTAAAACTGCTCCTGGGAGCACAAGGGTTAAAAAGAAAAAAAAAAAAGTTTATTCTCACCTCTCCCCGAGCCCCCGCCGTCAACCGCCATCTTCCTCTAGGCTCCCGGTGGCTCTCGCAGGCTGCCGGTGTCAGCAGAGGTGTACCTCTGCTGTTCTGGACCTGCGGTGATGTCACAGTCATGTGACCGCGAGTTCACCATGGTGAACCCGCGGTCACGTGACTGTGACATCACCGCAGGTCCTGTGTACAGCAGAGGTACACCTCTGCTGACACCGGCAGCCTGCGAGAGCCACCGGGAACCTAGAGGAAGATGGCGGTTGACGGCGGGGGCTCGGGGAGAGGTGAGAATAAACTTTTTTTTTTAATCTTTTTTTGCAGCCCGTCGCCGATTTTTTGCCGGAATCGGGTGCCTATTTGGCACCCGATTCCAGGCATCAGAAGGGAGCCGATGCTGTCCGATTTATATCGGACAGCATCAGATACCCTAAAAATCGTGGTGTGAACGCACCCTTAAACATCACAATGAATAAAACGCACCCAGCAGTAAGTTCACAAAATGACTTGCACCTACCAGCTGCTGTTTTGCTTGGCCAGAAAAATGACTGCTCTGGGTGACACAATATTATACATGTAAATGTCTTCTTCAGAGAGGTAGAGGACTTGAACTCTAGAGCCATCTATTGGAAGTAGCAATCCTAATAGGCAATAACAACCCTTTAAAGGGATCCTGTCACCTACAAAATGCCTCCTAAGCTAGCAAAACATGTCCCTGCCGCTTCCTATCACTAATCTCACACTCCTTTTGTCTCCTAAAAGCATCCTGTGAAAGTGCATAAAAACGTTTTAATACTTACTCATTAGGGATTATAATTAGCTGGGGCTATATTCTTTAGCCCTTAGGGCGTGTTGTTTTGCAGCCTGAATGATCCAGCCTCTCTCTGTGCAGCTTCTGCTGTGATGTGGAGCTGAAGGCAGGACTAATGATTTGCATTCTGTGAGTGATAGAGAGGGGGGAGGGTAAAGCCTGCACAAGCAGACCACACAGACAGAGAGAGGGTGGATCCTGGAGCCTGCAAAACAAAACACCCTAAGGGCTAAAGAATATGGCCCCTGCTAATTATAATCACTAATGAGTGAGTATTAAAACGTTTTTATGCACTTTCACAGGATGCTTTTAGGAGACAAAAGGAGTGTGAGATTAGTGATAATATGCTGCAGGGACATGTTTTGGTAGCTTAGGTGGTGTTTTGGAGGTGACAGGATCCCTTTAATGAAGCTTACCATATGACTTCAAATAAACTCAAACCAGAATCTCAATTTGTAAAGAAGTTGTTTCAGAGTGTTGCCCCTCAACAGTGTAAAGCATGAGATCTGATTTGGCTGTATAAGAAGCTTCTGACTGGGATCAAGGGGCAACATTTTTCCTGGATGTGATCATAATTCTTTCTGGAGGAAATATTACAAATGGTTTTATCCACAACTCTCATCTCTCCTCCTTGTCAGGTGGGAGGAGATTGGCTAATTATACGCACAGAAAGATGTTGCAAGGAAATTATTTTAATTTAAAAGATTTTCCCACAGGAACACAACATATTTCAAAGCGTACTCCACTGATCACAGATATATTCGTAGATGATGTTGATATCATATTACTATTAATATGACATGGAAATATTGCATTTCCATTGATCATCCAGATATGTTGATCAAATCGAAGTTGGAAATGCAGCTTGACTCTAATCTTTGCTGTCAAATGTTCCACAGTCAGCTCCTCCCATTGTTTTTGTGCCAATGATTGACGACCTCCATCTTTGGGGAACACGCATGTAGTCAATCTGATTCTTATAGGCCCCATTCAGTGATATCCATGTGTAGAGTCTCCGTTTATGATTTTGGAAGGTGTCTATGAAGGGCAATTGATTTGTTATACAAAAGTCAATGAATCTTCCTCCGGAGTAGCTTCTTACTTCAAGTCCAAAGTTTCCAACAATGGTTCCATATTTGCCAAGTCTTGTTATGGCGTCTTGTCGATATCTTTTTAAATTTGATCGTAGTTGTACATCCTCCTCCTTGGCATCTGTTGTTGGTGAGTAGACTTGTATAATTGTGACATGGATTGGCGCTTCTAGTCGTGTTGAGATGATTCTATCACTGACAGCATTGTAATTCAGGACAGTGCTGGCCAATTTTCGGATGAAAATAAAAGCTACACCATTTTTTGCTTCATTGACTACAACAAAGCCTTTGAATGTCTTGATCACCAGAAATTTTTGAATACTATGAAAGATATGGTGCGCCAAACCACCTGATCTCCCTCATTAGGAACCTTTACATCGACCAAGAAGCAACAGTCTTAACAGAACACAAAGACACACATTGGTTCAAAGTAGATCGAGGAGGCATCAGACAAGGCTGCATCCTGTCACCATTTTTCCTCAATTTATATGCAGAAGGAAGGCTAGAGTTGACGGATAGGAAAAAAGAATCAAATTGCTGGATGAATCGTCAACAATCTAAAATATGCAGACGAAAAACACTGATAGCAACAATCGTAGATTGAATGAAGGACATTTCAAGATGGGAAGCTCATACATGGGAGTGGTACTCAACACAAAGAAGACAAAGATACGGACTATTGTCAGGTATGACAGGGACACATTTAGGATAGAGAGCTATGAACTGGAAGTTGTAAAGGACTTCAACTTACTCAGATCAATGATCTCAAGATGCAATGATGACACCGGAAGTCAATAAGAGAATAGCTATGGGAACATCAACAATGAAGTCACTGGACAACATCAAGAAACATTTCACTGGTGACAAAGACACGGCTCGTACCTAGTCTGGTCTTTTCTGTAGTAACATATGAAAGTGAAACATGGACGAAAAACAAGACAGAAGAGTCAACACCTTCAAAATGTAGTGCTGAAGAAGGATGTTATCAATGCCATAAACATCAAGAAGAACAAACTAATTTCGGAACAAATCAAGCTAGACATGTCACGTGAAGCAAGGATCACCAAGCCACATTCTTGCCTTCTTTGGACAAATCATACGAAGAAAGAAATCACTGGAGTAGGATATCATGGTAGGAGGAATAGAAGAAACAAGGTGAAGAGGAAGACCAGAAAGCTAATGTCTTGATACTGTCAAAATAATGGCAAAGGAAACCCTGGTGGAACTATCTACACTGCACAAGATCGATCGTACTACAGAGCAATCATCCATCGAGTCACCATTGCTTGGGATTGAGCTGAAGGCCGTTAAATAAATAATATTTGCATGCTTTCTGTTGTAATACTTATTTAATAGCGTCGTAGAAAGCCGTTTCCTGGGAGAGCTAATTTGTAGTGAGATGCAAGGGATCTCGACATCTGCCAGTTCTGGTCCAATTCAGGTGTCACGATTCCTCCACTCAGCAGTCAGGGTGGGCTGTGCTGGGTGATTGACAGCTTAGTCATCCTATCTGGAGCTGGGATGTTAGTTTTTTTATTGACAGTTTAGTCACCCAATCTCTTTCTAGCTTGTACTGAGATTCTGCAGCTGTTCCTTGTCTCAATTAATTGCTTAACCTTTTAGCTCTGGAGCAATTCCCAGAGAACTGCCAGCCTTATGGTGGGTTTACATGCTCAGATATCTGAAACGATATCGGTTGGAATGTCACGTGACTGCGATTGTTTTGACATCGTTAGTGTGTTGTCAAATGCAAGGATATCGTTAATGCAATGCGTCGTTCATTACAACTTTGTGAACGATTGGATAAAGTGGCAGGAATAGGAGACTTCAGAATGGTATCTTTCATCTTGGTGTCACACTGAACGATGCTGCACTTTGCTGGAGCATTAATTGGACGACGAATAATAAAAGTGAGGTCCTGAGAACACTTTTGAGATGTCTGATCCAACGATTTTTCCTTCAGATATCCTGCATTTACACGCAACGATGCTAAAACGATATTGTTCGAACGATGTCAAAAGCGTGAGGTGTAAACGATATCGCTTCACATATCTGATCGTGTAAACCCACCATAAGTTTCAGCTCTGAGGTGCTAAATTGGTCTCTTGAATCTGTGCTCTGGGAATTGATCTTTTGCTGTCTGACCTTGGCTGTGTTTGACTATTCTTTTGTCTTGTCCCTCTGTTCTGATCTGCTTCCCTCTAGGTAACTGACTTTGGACCCTGACTTTAGCAGACCTCTGTTTTATCCAGGGCTGTGGAGTCGGAGTCATGGGGTCGGTATCCATTTTGGGTGGAGTCGGATTTGGGGAAATTGAGGAGTCGGATGTCTGGCTGACTTCACAGCCCTGGTTATGGAGTCGGAGTCATGGAGTCGGTATCCATTTTGGTGGAGTTGGAGTCAGAGTCGGATTCGGGGAAATTGAGGAGTCTGAGTCAGATATTTGGCTTACCAACTCCACAGCTCTGGTTTGTTCCCCTCTATCTTGACGTGCTTTACTGACCTGAATGACTATCCTACTTCTGCTTGTCCATACGGTGACTAGCG
Source organism: Allobates femoralis (assembly GCA_033576535.1). Lineage (NCBI taxonomy): Eukaryota > Metazoa > Chordata > Amphibia > Anura > Aromobatidae > Allobates > Allobates femoralis. The sequence continues at coordinate 471,098,782 of JARQOC010000006.1, forward strand.
TCACATCAGGTTTGTTGATCAGTTAGGGAGCAAGCACACACAGCCAGTGTCTGACAGTGTGAATGGCTTGTCTACAAACACCTGCCAAATCACATGTATTTATTAATACTCCTGAAACAATAGGATGGCTTAGTCCACGAGACATGGAAACTGCTGAAACAGCTAAAACAAAGGCAAGGTCCAGTCAAAGCAGCCATAAATGGAGCAAAGATAAAGACAATGCAGACACTTTGTGTCCTTGCTTTTCTGCTTCCATTGCAGATCTAAGGGTACTTTCACACTAACGGTTTTTTTTCGCGGCCGCACCTGCCGCAAGTGCCAAAACCGCACTTGCCGCAAGCCCGCATATACATTGTATGGGGCTTGCCGCAACTGTGCCACAAGTGCAGCCGGTATGCGGTAATCGCGGCAGATGCGGTTTTTTTCACCGCATCTGCCGCGATTTAAAAAAAAACGCTGCTGTGAAAGTACCCCAATACAATCCTGATATAAAACGAGTTATCAAAGATATATAAACTGCTTAAATCTTAATAAAAATAAGGCATAAGATACTAACCATAACAATAGTGATTTAAGGTTGCATTATTCTACTACTGTAATAATGTGTCCCCTGAATGTCAACATTCCAATATACAGCTCAGGCTGCAGATAAAGCCCCTCTGTATATAAACAATATATGGTGTGAGGAGGATGGCGGAACCTTAGGAACATTCTACTGTGTGCGAGGGCATCATATATACTACAGGGGCCAACAGCGAGAGCCGAGAGAGGGGCACCGGACTGTGACGGCGATACGTCTCTCCATATCTGCTCTCTCACAGTTGGGGCGTATTTTTATCAGAGGAAAAGAGATATAAAGGAGTTAATACCCCCACTAATTGTGAATGTGCACCTACCTCCACCTGCAGAGCCGCACACTACATATATGGCTGCTCTGTGCTTACAGGACCTGTGATGATGTCACATGGAGGGGAGGAGTCGGGGGTCACATGATCAGCTCCTCAGTGTATGCAGGACTCTGCTGTGCTGGTTGTCATGGCCCAAAGAAACCAGGATGGGGATCATACAGAATATATACCAGAATGGGGATCATACTGAATATATACCAGGATGGGATCATATATAGCAAGATAGAGACCATATGGGACCATATATACCAGGATGGGACCATATATACCAGGATGGCGATATATATATGTGGCACCCCTGCGGGGGATTTCCACAGGTTCCACCGTTGCAAGGAGGGAATTACACCTTGGTTAACACCGCACACCACACCTTCCACCCCAGACCTGAAGGGGGAGCTCTACTGGCTGCCTTAAGTCAGTTTCCCTTTAAGAACACCCAGGCCTGAGGGGAGGAGTTAGTCAGTCCCTGTAGTTTCAGTTCAGTTCCTGACTTCCTGTGAGGAGAGGGAAGAGAGAGGAGACGGAGGAACTGGTCGCTGGGGGAGATCCAGGACCAGAGACCACTGACCGCTGTGTGCACCCTGGGAAAGGGTCGGAGGCAAGTGGAAAGGCAGGGAACTAAGAAAGGGAACCATGTTCTACAGCCCTTTAGTACACTAGGACATTGGAGTCCGATGCTGCCAGCATTCAGAGCTGCAGCAGAAGACCCAGGAGGAGTTCAGCCCTGAGGAGAGTGAGTAAGAGACACTAACCTGACCAAGCACAGGACCAGGGGCCATAGGAGAAACAGGGACCCCGCAGAAGGACCTCATTGCCAGTTTAGGACAAACCCCAGAGAGGGAGAAGAAGCGGTGGGTTCAGGCTCAGGCAGGACTCATCCCACACCACCGAGCACAGACACAGAGGAGGCCTCATAACTTTCTCAGGTGGAAGTTCCAAGTTGCACCAGGGAACCTGGTTAATCCTCTGGGTTGTACCTGTTACTCTGTCACCAGTAAAAGGTACTGAAACAACAATCCCTGTGTGTCTGTGTGCCTGTCTAACCGCTGCAGTTCACCGCTGTGTCAGCAAGGACTTAACTACTACTCCCCTCATCCATCCCCGCTGCCCTGAGGTAAAGCTCTGTGGCGCCCCTGCGACCAGGAGGCCACAAAAGGAACTGCAGCCAGGACGGTAGGAAAGACAGTTGAACCCCAACACCCTCACAGCCCACACAACTCACATACCAGTAGAGGGCAGCACCCAACCCGGAGCCCGGGAACTCTAGGCGGGCAACTCTGCAGCAGCAGTGGTCCCACTACTGACCACAAACCGTGGGTGGCGTCACGACTGACATTATTCCCTGTAAATATTCCCCTTTTCACTGCCAGGCTAGGGACACGGTCCGGACCAGGACCACCCGTGACTTCCCCAGCAGCAGACCCAGTCCGGTACCGAGTACCCCGTCCCAATGGGCTCGACATAAACCTGGCGTCACAAACAGGATGTACCGGTCCAAAAGAATTGGACCCCGTGTACCTAAATAAGTGTTCTGGACTTTTCCCGCCAAAATCTGGGCTTAATGACAGCCATAAAAGCCTAATGCCATGTGCAGAGGAGGCGTGCCCAGACCCCGCATCGTCGGCCGGCCCAGTCCAAGGAGCAAAAAGAAGGACCCGCCCTGGCTCCCATTAACTCCGGGGGAGCCAGCCATCAATCCCAAGGAAGAGCCTCCGCCCCTAGACCCAACTACCAATGAGAAGCTGGCGGGAGATGAACACGAAATCGTCATCAGGAAGAGGCTGGACGAATAACCGGAAGAGAAGCAGTCGCCATTACGATACACGAGGACGGAAGCAGAGGACGCCTAGGAAAGCGCCATAATCGAGAGACCCGAAGTGATCCCGGAGGGCCCACAGAACGTATTAGTGGAGGAACCCGGCCAGGGAGAGAGCGACGGTGATCGTGATAGCATGGCAGAAGGCAGCAGAGAGCGTCCGGAGATCTGAGACACCCGGAGAGGTGTGCTGCGGCTGCTACCCTTGCAGACGACCCGGGTCCAAGAAGAGCACAGGACCCGGATTCAAATTGCCATCACCAACAGATTTTATCTACGCAACCCGGCTGGGTTGGAACTACCTGTAGTCGCACAGAGTGCAAGGAGAGATGCCGCACTGCGACCCTAGTTGACCTGTCTGTGCCCAGAGCTGCACCGTGCCCTTCCATGAAAGAAGCCGACCCACTAGGAGCCTTACCAGAGGGATGCTTGCCGTTGCCGGAGCCCTTGATACCACCACCTACAACATCCGAGGTGAGAGGGGAGCAGCTCCGCTGCTGGTGGGAGTGAGACGAGGCCAGCGGTGACCTAATAGACTTCCTAGGACAGTGTTTCCCAACTCCAGTCCTCAAGGCACACCAACAGGTCATGTTTTCAGGATTCCTTATCATTAGACAGATGATGGAATTATCCCCTGTGCAAGTGATTAAACTAACACCTGTGCAATCCTAAGGAAATCCTGAAAACATGACCTGTTGGTGTACCTTGAGGACTGGAGTTGGGAAACACTGTCGTAGGAGACCCTGGTGGCCCAGTAGGCCCTGCAGAGATCGTAACACGGGAGGAATATATACGGCGATGTGTGAGGAAATGGAAAAAGGAAGTGATAGAGAGGCAAGTCCAAAAGCAGCTGATGATAGTCCATACAAAAGAGGCCAAAGATGTAGAGAGCAATCATCAGGGAGAAACCTCCCATTGTATTTGTATAAGGTTGAAACATTACCCATGTCTCTCAAGGTTGCAGGGAAAGACCAGGCTCAGGACAGACAAGGACACAGGACACTCATTCCAACACGTGTTTCGCTAACAACAGTCTTATTGCTTCCTCAGGGAAAGGATATGACTATACCCAGTGGTCACGACCTTTTATATCCGCTAACTAACCGCAAATACCAATCACCTGTCCGCCTCCTCTCCAGTAATGTGGCGCCTGCGCGCCAGGAGACCGCAGCGCCGGAAGCCGTCCCCGCGTACCGGAAGTGCGTGTTGTAATGATGCGCGCGGCGTCAGGAGGTTACCATGGCACCGCGCGCATGCGCACTCGTGGTCGCGAATCGGGCCGCCCGCACAGCGACCCATGGCGCGCAGGCGCACACTGGGGAGGGAGGGGAGGATAAGTACAAGGTTAAAAGATAGAAGGAAAAACCGGTACAGAGCAATTAATAGTGCATTCCATGGCTATCATCCTACAGCAACATTATAGTCAGTAACTTGAATAGTATCTTGATAAAAAGTCCATAGGAATCCACTTAAGTCCTCCGGTGACCTCTCTTATAAAAGTTCTCATTTGGTGAAGCCACATGCAGGTAGACGGATCAGAAAAGGTTCATTGTATTCCACAGTTCTAAAAAGGGCAGAAAAAATTGTTTCTTATTACACAAACACATAGACAAACACCAAAAGGTCAGGTAAAGATGGAAATTGGAGATAGAGACTGGACAAACATAATTACAAAAATGGAGCGTAACTAATGACCTCATTTAGGCCCTTGGGTACCAAGGTGTCCAAAGTGGAAATCCACTTCGCCTCACACCTAGCCAACATACCCTTCAGGTCTCCCCCCCGGATCCCTGCATGTATCGCATCGATACCCCTAACCTGTAGGCTGCTTGCATCGCAATTATGATGGATTTTAAAGTGCCTAGGCAGGGTTTTGAGTAGGGTGATATCCTCGGAACCTCCGGCTGCCTCAATACCCCGCACGTGCTCTCTCACTCTGACGCGCAATTCACGTGATGTTAGTCCCACGTAAATACGTGGGCAGCTGCAAGTTGCAAAATAAACTACATAAGTAGTACTACAGGAGATGTAATGCCTTATTTTATATGTTTTTTTGTTATCGCTTGAGTGAAAGAACCCCGTGCGGAGGATATTGGGGCAGGCAGAGCAATCGCCACATGGGTAACAGCCTAAACGTTGGGTTCGCTGTCCGAATGGCAGTTGTTTCTGTGGGATGTAGTGGCTATCTACAAGAAAATCTTTAAGATTTCTTGCCCGCCGTGCAGTCATCAATGGCACATCAGGGAGAGTTTCAGCAAGAACCGGATCGGTCTTTAAAATAGACCAATGTTTGATAAAAATATCTCTCATCGAATCCCATTCCTGATTGAATGTGCCGATGAAGCGTACTTGTTCACCAGACCCATCAGTTAATCTGCCACGATACTGCAGTAAATTTTGCCGTTCAGTTTTTTTGGCTCTACAGTAGCTTCTTTTCAGACAGCGTCGACTGTATCCTCGTTCTAAAAAGCGATTCCGCAGGTCACAGGCTTGTTTCTCAAAGCCCTCATCTGAAGAACAGATACGTCGCATCCTAAGATACTGACCGGTCGGGATAGCACGGATGGTCGACCTGGGGTGTGCAGAAGACGCATGCAGAAGTGCGTTCTAAGACGTTTCTTTACGGAATACATCCGTTCGCGCCATTCTGCATGTATCTAGACTGATCTTAATGTCTAAAAAGTCTATCTCCGTGGGGCTGTATTTCAACGTCAGTTTAATATTCAAGTTGTTATTATTCAGCTCACCCACGAAAGTATCAAGTTGCTCCGCTGTGCCCTGCCACAAAATCAGGATGTCGTCTATATATCTATACCAGCACTGCAGATGGGCGTCGGCCCGCACGCCTCCGCCACCAAAAACCTTGAGGACTGGAGTTGGGAAACACTGTCGTAGGAGACCCTGGTGGCCCAGTAGGCCCTGCAGAGATCGTAACACGGGAGGAATATATACGGCGATGTGTGAGGAAATGGAAAAAGGAAGTGATAGAGAGGCAAGTCCAAAAGCAGCTGATGATAGTCCATACAAAAGAGGCCAAAGATGTAGCTTGCCGAGACGCAGAAGTACGTAGATCCCCGCGGCACCAAGGGCAGATCGTAAAGATAATTGAAAGCCGAGGGTTTGCATTTGCCCGAGAACCCGTTGCGCAGAGATATGTGTTTTATAAACAGACAAGAGGTAGAAGAACAGTTGCCTTCAGACCATCCAGATAGGAGAGTAGTAATCGGTGAATGGGTCTCATACAACATGGTGCAAGGCGAGAGAGGTCCATAAGGGGTTAAGGTACAGAGACTATGCTTGAGAATGCAGGAAGAAGAAGAACCCCCTGCCCTAGAGGATCCTGAACTTAATTCAGTTGTACACTTGGGTTCGCCAAATAACACGGATCCACTTTATACCACGGGTCCCGCAGATTTACCAGAGACTGTTACAGCTAAAGAAACAGCAGATGTTGCTACGCAGACCCCAGAGAGTTACCTGCTGATACAAGCGTTACAGGACCTTGAACTGTTCCCGAGGAGGAGAGAACCGCAGATATTGCCTTGGAAGATGAAGCAAGAAAAGAAGAACTAAAGAAACCTGGATCCTGCCAAAGAAGACTTGTAAGTGTGAATGCGATGTGATCCTTGCTGTCCCCATCCTAATTCTGAATGAATGTTAGCTTTCTCTTGTCTGTCTTATATGTTAATTGAACAATTGCTACCACGAACAGTGAGCTGGTACGAACTTTGAATTGTATATAGTTGAGCACCTTGCGTGCTCCCCTTTGGTTTTAAGACCAGCTAGCACTTGAAAGACTGTGCTTGAACTTTGCACTGTAGAGTGCTTGCATATGGTATTTGAAGCACTCATGTTCTTTTGGACCCTTTGAGACTTTTTGAGACTTTGAACTTTTTGCACTTTTTGAGAAAACCAGAACTTTTATACTTTTGTTAGAAAGTAATGCCTTTTAAGTGTTTTACCAGAGTAAAGTGAATGCGTTGTAGCATTAGACCCGGCAAAGGTCTAGAAGGGTGGTGAAGGAGATGCACCCATGCACTATGTACATAGTTAAATTAACGTAACTTTTGAAGAGAATCGTACCTCCCGGACAGGAAGAAACCAAGAATGCTTAATTTTTAATGTTGTTATAAAAAAAAATGTTTTCAGGGGGATCCATGCCGGGCAGCGTGAGGACACGCTGGTTTAACTCCGGGGGAATGTGGCACCCCTGCGACCAGGAGGCCACAAAGGGAACTGCAGCCAGGAAGGTAGGAAATACAGTTGAACCCCAACACCCTCACAGCCCACACAACCCACATACCAGTAGAGGGCAGCACCCAACCCGGAGCCCGGGAACTCTAGGCGGGCAAGGGGTGGTGGGTTTAGAGACAGTGGGTGGGCCAACAAGCAAGTCAGGTGACAGAGGGTAGATATAGAGCAGGGGGAGGAGAAAGGAGTCAGTAGGCCGGTGTAGGATGAGATGCAAAGACAGAAGCACATGTCCTGGAAGAGTGGGGTGGAAGGAGCGCAGAATCTAGAGAGCCAGTGCGAGCCACAGAGAGAAAGCCTATCCGGAGCCAGCACCCAGGAGTGTGAGGGACGAGAGGACCAGTAGCACTGGGTCCTAGAAACACGGCTGAGACGCCCTCCTATTGAAACCAAAGACACGGTTAGAAGGAGCCTGGTAGAGCCTCACCCAGGAGGACTATTGGAGGCTAGGCTAGCAGCAGAGTGTCGGCTCTGACGGGGACCGTTGATCCACCTGGTATCCCCAAACAACCGACGGGGAACTCTAGTGTCACGGTAGGGTTCCCACCCCAAAGGACGGGTAGCTCAGTGGCGACCACGAGGGCCCACAGGGGTCCGAGCCACTGCCATACCGTCTGGAGACACGCACATCAAGTGAATAAGACAGAGACAAAAGCCTGGAAAGGACAGAGACAGAGTGAGGGTGTCATAGAAGGAACAACCTGGCTGCAGGGAGTAAAAGGAACCCGGAGGGGATAGTTGTGCCCGTGTAAGACTGGTGTTGGGAACTGGAACTGAAACTGTGACTAAGCTGTAACTGCGAAGTTGAGAAGTAAACACGGTGAACCCTGAATCCGACTCCCTCGCATGATTCTCCCTGCACATGATTCCCTCCAAACAGGTTTACAGAAGATTCCCACCTGGAGAGCCACAGCCTGTCAGCTCTGAACGTTGAAGGAGGATTTCTGCAGCATCAGGACAGTAAGTGCACTGCACCCAGCACCAGCCAGTATTATACCCTACACTATAGACTCTATCATCACTGCCCCAGGGAACCTAGTTCTACCCGCGGAGAACTATTCCATCTTAGCTGCCATTACATCATCCCCGGAGGTTCTGCAGCAGCGGTGGTCCCACTACTGACCACAAACCGTGGGTGGCGTCACGACTGACATTATCCGTGACTTCCCCAACAGCAACCGTCCCAATGGGCTCGACAGCTCCACCTGTGGGGAGCTGTTCCACACTCTGCTACACCCACCATCACCTCATCGGCCGGCTGCAGCGCTGGTATACCCATTACCAGATACCATAGGTGGTGTCACATTAACAATCCCCTTATCCCCCACCGTTCCCCGCCATTGAGGGTCCAGGGCACGGGACTGGGGATCGACCAGCCGTGATACCCCATCCAAGCCGCCATCAGCCCCAGCTCCCGAGTACCCCATACCCTGTCTATCGCCCCATATATACACCAGGATGGGGATCATTTATAGCAAGATGGAGAACATACGGACCAGATATAACAGGATGGGGATATATATACCAGGATGGGGATCATATATAGCAAAATGGAGAACATATGGACCAGATATAACAGGATGGGGATATATATGTGGGGCCCCGCTATGCAGGCTGCATCTGTAAAAGAGGTGCAGAAACTCCAGCTGCAGGTGGATCCAAGGATGGTGGGTGGCACCCTATTCAAGCACTCCCACACTAGTACACACGGTGGGAGGTTACCCGGGAGGGAATAAAATCACCTCTAGGGGGAAAAAGGAGGTCTTTGCCTCTAAGCTTGAAGCTTAGGAGTCACTCGGCTGAGGGACCAGGGAGAGATGGAAGAAAGAGAGAGAGCCTAAGGAGAAAGGGAACTTTTCCAGGAGAGCAGCCGGTTTGGGAAATGGGGCCGTCGGCAGGGTCTCCCAGACAGCTTACCGGAACCCGCACCTGTGGGATACTTTAGGACCACAGAGAATCCGGAGCCCCGTGGAGTCTTCAATTTTCCCGGGCACCAGAGCAGACCGAAAGAGGGTACCAGGCACCGCCAAAGGAACATGCAGCCAGCCAGTAGAGGGTTACCCGACGCCAGCGAAGGTGAGAGAAGAAAGGAAGTCGGCTGATTTCAATTCAACAGGCCTCATAACAACTGGAAAGCAGGGAAGAACAGATGGGGTTAGAGCATTAGAGTATTATCTGACAGAATTGCAGGGGTGTCAATACTTTTGGCCACAACTGTACATCTTATAGTGGTCTCTTATAGTATAAGACCGATGTAGTTCACACTGTGTAAATGTATGGTGCTTTGTGTAAGTATAAGCTGCTTTGTGTACTGTGTAATGATTACACACAAAGCACCTTACACTTACACACTTACACAGTATTGTGCGTATGGTGTGTGTACTGTTTTTACATTATTAACCTGTTTTACACCAGCAGGCTGTCCCGCAGACTCGCTTGGCTCTCCGCCTCCTAGGCTTCTGTCCTCCGACGCTTGCTATGTCCGCCCACTGATGACGTCAGCAAGCGCTGGACACACGTAATCCGCTGCTATGGACAGTGGAGCGTTCCCCCTTCTTTCCCCACCCCTTAGGCCACGGACGGATGATGCAATCACGTCTGAGCATGCGCGAAGGCATTCAGTTTGGAACGTGCATCCATAACGGCGTGTGTTCCAGCTGAATAGCGCTGCTGCAGACGGTAGAGCGACTTCTCAGCGGCTAAAGCCATCGGAAATATGTATTCCTATGGCTTTAGGTGACCCCTGTGTTTTGGTCAATTGACCCCCGCCGGGGTCGCGACCCACAGGTTGAGAACAGCTGTATTAGAGGTTGCCATCTATTTCAGGAGGCTTTTCAGCATTGCTCTGCAGATTCTTCTCAGTTATACTGTGCACACCTTGATTGTGCTATTTTCTGTCTGTTTTTCTGCTTGGCTCATGTCTACTGTTCGCTGTGGTTGACTGGCTCGATACCTTTTGCTCATATACCTTACAAAGAAGCTCTTTATTTCATCTGTATCAACCCAGTGGTTCAGCTATCCAAGTATGCTCCCCTCATTATACAAGGCAGTTATAATATTACTCCCCAAGCCAAGGAAACATCTCATATTATGTGAAACCTATTGCCCAATTTTGTTTGATTTTTTTTTTCGGAAAGACATTCAAAATTCTAACACATATACCATACTTAATACTGATATTATATCCTCAATTAGCAAATATCGAAATGAAATACCAACCAATAACCGTACAGCCTTATTCCACCAATCCTGGAATACCACAATACTCTCAGATGAGTGCTCGGGCTATATAAAAGGACTTTCTTCAGTCACCAGGATATATGCTACATGGCTTCAATTTAGGGGCTCCAGCCCCGATTGGAAGATCATAACGTCAGCCTAGAATTTTGGTTCTGGCTACCAGGATAACATCATGTCTTCACACTCTGCATGACCTCAGTCTAGGAGCTTTGGGTTCGACCAGAGAAGCAACAGAACTGGATTATATAATCTGCAGGAGTTCAGCCTAGAATTCAGCTGGAAGAAACCAAGGTTGGGAAAATTCAATCACCTGGCAACAGACTTTGCTGTGCTCGATCAGCTTCCTAATCTTGCCGATATTCATTTCTTGGTTGGTGGTCGCCAAGAGCAGGGTACTGCTGGGTTGGAGTAAGTGATCCTGGATGCGCCAAAGGGATGAATATTCTAATCCCTGGTGAGCCAGCAGAAAGATGAGACTCTGTTGCCCATTATATTGTGTTTTGCTTCTTGAGTGTTATATGCCTTTGACTGTTGGGGATCCAATTAAGTCTTTCGGTACCGTCACACGGGGAGATGTTGCGTGCAACATCGCTGAAAAGTCCGACGTTCAGTGATGTTGCAGCAACATCGCAAGTGCATTGTGCCGTGTAACAGCACAATACAACTGCGATAAATCGCTGGATCGCAGTTGACAGGTTTACCAACATGATGGTAAACCTGGCGATGTTGCTCCAGCGATCTGCTAACATCGCTCTGTGTGACCCAGCGATAACAATGTTGTAAGCGATGTCGCCTATTCACAACATTGATGTGCACAACCCAGCAAGCGATAGCTGCTGCAACATGGTGGCTGCATCGCTTACAACATCTCTTCGTGTGACACCTAAGGAAGCGATGTCGAAAGTGAGCGCGCACCCGTGGAATCACTGCCGACATCGCTTCAAAGTTGTACCTTGTGACGGTACCTTTAAAGGGATCCTGTCACCCCCAAAACACCTTTAAACCTATTAAAACCTGTCCCTAGAGCATATTAACACTTTCCCTACACTCCTTTTAGCTCCTATATGCACATAATAAAAGTGTATAAAAACGTTTTATAAGTACCTCATTAGTGATGATAATGAGTGACTATGCTATTCATAGTCACTCATTCAGGCTGCCCCTCTTCATACTATGACGCCTCCATAGGCGTGATCTTCATGATAGATTCAAATTGCCGCCTCCCTGCGCGCCTCCCCGCTGTGGCTTGTGTCGGCCGGGCTTCAGCGTGGGGCTGTATGACGCGATTCGCGTCATTTCCGGCGCCGGGTGACGTATACAACCGCGCCGCTCTGTCAGCTTCAAAATGCGCACTGCGCATGCGCATGCACAGTGCGGGACTTGAAGCCAACAGCGGCGCCGGTGTAAATACGTCACCCGGCGCCGGGAATGACGCGGATCGCGTCATACAGCCCCACGCTGAAGCCCGGCCGACACAAGCCACAGCGGGGAGGCGCGCAGGGAGGCGGCAATTTGAATCTATCATGAAGATCACGCCTATGGAGGCGTCATAGTATGAACAGGGGCAGCCTGAATGAGTGACTATGAATAGCATAGTCACTCATTATCATCACTAATGAGGTACTTATAAAACGTTTTTATACACTTTTATTATGTGCATATAGGAGCTAAAAGGAGTGTAGGGAAAGTGTTAATATGCTCTAGGGACAGGTTTTAATAGGTTTAAAGGTGTTTTGGGGGTGACAGGATCCCTTTAAAAGTGTGTGGTTCCCTCAGCCTGTGTTGTCTCTGTAGCATACCGCCCACAGTTGAGGAGTACGGGCGTTCAGTTCGGATGAGCCCTGGTCCATGTGGTCTTTCTAAAGGCAGCCAGGCCAGCGGACGAGAGCACCCACTTATTCCCATGTCCCTTCACCTGAATTTTAAGGAGATATGTAAAACCACAATCTTTAATCCTTATCCTTTACCTCTCATACATGACCCATGGAGATAAATAGATTTGTACACTTGACCTGAGAGGGGTGTATAAACTCTTACATATTTGGCAAGGTAAGTGAGTGGAAAACCTCTTTCAATACACCTGAGGGTCACAAATTTGGTGATGCAAATCGGGTTTTATTGAGCTTTTGGTGCTAACAATCACTTAACAGAAGGAATACAGGGGTTTAGCTGGACCAAAGGTTTCGGCAGTTTTTCATAACTTCATTGCTTTCTGGCTGGTAGATTTGTGGTAATTTATTTGGATAACATGTTCTCATAAGGAACAGCATGAACATATTTGACACATTCTTCAAATTCTTTGTGACAATCATTTATTTCTTTTATAATTTGTTTTTCTTATTCCCATCTTTATGCTGATGATACGCCAATTATACACATCTCATGACATCACCCCCTCATTACTACAAAATATTGTCCCTCAATCGAAAACTGAATCTGGCAAAAATTGATCTCCTTGGCCCCGAATCATCAAAGCAATTACCCCAGAATTCTGGCGTAAATTGCTTTGCAAAGTTGTAAAACCTTTGTCCAACAAGTTGCACAACTTTTTTTGATCGTTTTCACTCTATTTTTGCCCACCTCAGCCAAAATTGGTGAGAATGTAACCCTACTGAAATTAGTAAAATCTGTAGCTAGGTACACACATTTTAATGAATAAGAAGCATCTAACTCCAGTACTGCTCTTATCAAGACAGATGTGAAAAATCCTTGCTTGGCTCACAAATATTTTCTTACCTTTGACTGTACAAAAACTGTTAAGCCCCCGTCACACCTGGCGACGGGGCTGGGGATGTCGGCGGCGACTGGCGGGTGCGCGCACGTTCTTGGCGCCCCACCAGCGTCTCCGCTCCCCGTTCACACGGGGCAACATTACCAGCCCCGCGCCGGTGAGCTGTCAGGCGGCATCGCTACCGGGGTGTCTGGAAACGCCAGCGGCGATGCAGGACAATGCCTATGGCTCCCATCGCCTGACAGGTCGCCGGCGCCCGGTTACATGGGGCGATGTGTGCACATAGCCCCATGATGGTCGCCTAGTTTCAGAGCATTGCTCTGAAACCAGGCGACCGCTGATATTGTCCCTTTACATGAGGCGACGTAGGGGCAATGTTGCCGCTGATAGGCCACGCTCCCACGCCACCTCTGTAATGGGCGGCGATGTTGCCCCGTGTGACGGGGGCTTTACAGTTGCTGATACAGTTGCATTCTTGTCTGGACTATTGCAACTCTCTTCTAACCAGTCTTGCTCTTACTGCACCATCCCCTCTCCAATGTATCCTGAATGCAACAGCCAGGACCATATTTCTGTCCAGCTACTACACCAATATCTCAACACTGTGCCAGTCATTGCAACTAGTTCCCCCATCGTCCAAAATACAATATTCATTTATCACCCTGACTCACAAAACTATCCACATTTGTGCACTGCCAAACATCTCTTTCCTTATATATATCTACCACCCTAACCATGCTCTATGTTTCGTTAATTACATAAGGTTAACATCCTCTTTATTCCTAACTTTTCAATCCCATCTTCAAGACTTCTCTTGTGCTGCGTCAGTTCTCTGGAATGCACTAATCCAGATAATCCAGTTAATTTCCTGTATCCGCAGTTTAAAGTGTGCCTAAAATAACCCACTTCACTATACTGACCGATCACCTCACTAATCTAACTATTCACTATTCTCTCTTCCTAACTTTTCTTTTGAATTTGATCCCTAAGCGTTCGATGCCCTCAATAGCACTTTGTTTCTACACTTATACAGATAAAATCAGAAGCCTGGTTCTTGCAGTATTATCTAAATGCCCCTATTATATTAATGGTTAGATATACACTTTTTACCTTTTGTGTACCCCCTATTTCTTTATAGATCATAAGCTTGTGAGCAGAGTATTCATTCCTCTTGGTGTATCTTGTTTTGTGCATTACTCTGTACTTTAATTACTTAATTCATTTGTATAAGTCCCCACTGAATTAGAAAGTGTTGTGGAATATGTTGACGCTATAGAAATAAAAATGATTAATTGGCAGAAACAATTAAGTACCATCTTTTTCGCTTTATAAGACACACCTGATAATAATATGCACCCCCAAATTTGGTGAAGGAATAGAGAAAAATTATTTTTTAATGTTAAATGGGGTCCATCTTTAGAATGCCAGTGTCTGCTTTACAATCAGTATATATGTCCCTCATCCTTGTACATATATACCCCATCCTGGAATATATATTCCCTCATCCTAGTATGTGGGGTCCCCCCATGCTGGATATGGCCCACTGTGACAGTACATAGCCTACAGTGACGGTACATAGCCCCCCATCCTGACTATGGCCCCCAGTGATGGTACATAGCCCCCCCATCCTGCATATGGTCCCCAGTGATGGTACATAGCCCCCCATCATGGCTATAGCCCCAGTGATGGTACATAGCCGCCATCCGATAGCCCCTCATCCTGCATATGGCACCCAGTGATGGTAAATAGCCTCCCATCCTGCATATGGCCCCCAGTGATGGTACATAGCCCCCCATCCTGACTATGGGCCCCCATCCTGCACTTACCCCCACATCCTGCACTCAACCCCCCCATTGTGTATATGGCCCCATGTCCTGCACTCACCCCCTCCATTGTACATATGCCCCCCTTTCCTGCACTCACCCCCTCCATTGTACACATGCCCCCCTGTCCTGCACTCACCCCCTCCATTGTACATATGCTCCCCATCCAGCACTTACCCCTCCATTGTACATATGCCCACCGCATCGTGCTGTCACCCCCTCCATTGTACATATGCCGCTCCCCCATCCTGCACTCACCCTTCTATTACACATATGCCCCCCGACATCCTGCTGTCAACCCCTCCATTGTACATATGGCCCCCCGTCTAGCACTCACCCCATCACTCTTATATGTCCCCATGCTGGCGTGCAGCAAGTAAACTAAAAAAAAGCTGATTACTCATCCTCTGGCGATCTGTGCTCACAGCGTCATCGCCAACTCCCCGTCTCTGTGCTGCCCGGCCGATCATGACATCTCCTCTGTGGGCCCTGGTCACATGATGGGAAAATGCTGGGCTGCACAGAGACAGGGAGACGGCGATGACACTGCGAGCACTGTGCGTTGGAGGGTAAGTAATCAGCTTTTTTTATTCCACTTGCTGCGCGCCAGCATGGGGACAAATAAGTGATGGGGTGAGTGCAGGAAGGGGGGCATATGTACAATGCAGGGGGTGACAGCAGGACGTGGGGAGGCATATGTACAATGGAGAGATGAGTGCAGGACGGGGGAGACATATGCGCAATGGAGGGGGTGACAGCAGGCTCACACAATATACACCACAACCCCCAGTCCGTCTCCCAGCACAACTTCAGTACTGAGATGTGGACAGCGGCGGGTGCAGTGCATATTAAATGGGCAGGGGCACGTAACCTCCCGCTGTCTCTGTAGCCCGCAGTCAGCCTCCTCCAGCCCCCGCACACTGCTCCAGACCCCCCACCCCACCACAATAGATTCGGATTATAAGACGCACCTCCACTTTCCCCCAAAATTTTGAGGAACAAAAGTGCGTCTTATAATCCGAAAAATACGGTATTTAACTTCTTCACCATCTGGCAATTTTCTGTTTTCGGTTTTTCCCTGCCAATCCTCCAAGAGCCATACATTTTTTATATTTCTGTCAATATAGACATATGAGGGGTTTTTTTTTGTGGGACGAGTTGTACTTTTGAATGGAATCATTTGTTTTTCCATACAGTGTACAAGAAAATGGGAAAAAAATATCCAACTGTGGCGAAATTGTAAAAAAAAGTGCAATTACATGTTTGTTTTTTGTTTTATTCACCATGTTCACTATATGGTAAAACTGACGTGTCAGTATGATGCCTCAGGTCAGTACAAGTTCATAGATACCAAGCATGTATACTCTTACTTTTATCTAAGTGGTGAAAAAAATTCTGAAGTTTTTAAAGAAAAAAAATTGTTGCACTTTTGCACCATTTTCCGCAACCTTTAGCATTCTCATTATTTGGGGTCTGGGGCTGTGTCATGGCTTATTTTTTGCAGTTTGAGCTGATGTTTCTAATGATATTTTTTGGGTAGATGCGCTGTTTTGATCACTTGTTATTGCATTTTATTTCGGACACCAAAAAAACATAATTTTGGTGTTTGGACTTTTTTTCTCCATTTCAGTTTACAGATCTGATAAATTTATTTTATATTTTGTTAGATCTGGCATCTCTGAACATACTAAATGTGTAATTTTTTAATAGTTTTATTTTCATTGGAGCAAAAGGGGGGTGATTTCAACATTTATTGTTTTTTTTTCATACTTTTTAAAACATTTTTCTTTATTTTACACTGGCCTCAGTGCTGAACACTCCAATCGCTTCTGCTATGTAGAAACATGCTGTAGCATTTCTCTACATAGCAGAAATCATTACTTTCTGTGGATGCTGGCATTCACCAGGCATCCACAAAAAGTGATTGCAGGCAGCTTCTGGGGTCATCACAGGACCCCAGGCTGTCAAAATAATAGTGGAGGTCCCGGTCGTGGAATGGCGCGATCCCCGTGACTGACAGTGCGATTCAAAAGATTAGCTACACCTCAGCTGATGAGATCAGCGGAGATGTGTGCGGCAGGATACAAGCTCAGCATGAGCTCGCAACACGGGGAGGAACACGCCCAAGGACTTATATATATATCATTGGTCATGAAGGGGTCAAAGGGAACCTGTGATCAGGTTTTTATACTTCATCTACTGCCATTTATGATGAGCGAAAGTGCTCACCACTGCTCAGCATAGAGGTTCTCAGGTACGCTCATTAGTTGGCAAAGTATCGTGAATGCTTGGATGGGTCGTTCATGAACGATCCGACACAGAAAATGCTGGGAACTGGTACCCCAAGGAGAGCCACTTGCAGTCTCTGTATGGATCTTACTGTTGGTAAAATTAAAGTGTTTGCATGCTGTGAGTATTAAAACAAAACGCTCACACTCTTCTGGAAATACTCTGTTTTTGGTTGGTTGTATGTGGGCGGAGGGCCAGACTACCCATTACTAATACTTCTATTATACTATTCATAAGATTCGAATAATGAGCATTTGAGCGCTTTAGTGCTTGCTAATAATTATTTGCCATCTTTGTAGAGGCACTGTAATGCCTAATAAATGCATATCTTTATTTTTAGAAATCGGGGTTTAAATTTTAAAGGGATCCTGTCACCCCAAATAAGCTTTCTAAACTATTAATACCTGCCACTGCAGCCTTAGAATACATTGTAACACATCCCTGCCTCATCTTTTGCAGGAATCTAAAAGTACAGTAATGTAGTTTGCAAACTTATGAAAATGTTTTCAGAGGGGCATTCCTGAAGGCATTTTGACCGGTAGGCGGGTCCCCTTGTGCCGCGCTACACCTGCCTTGTTGCTGTAATACGCCCTAATGGGCATCATTATAGAAAAGCAGAGCGCGGGCATGATTTCTATATCGCGCCCGCAACGTCACCGCTGCGACGCGGTCATGTGATGCCGGGATGCGTCACTTCCGGTCGCAGGGTTCACAGGCAGACTTCGCGCATGCGCACATAGCATGCTTAAGTCTCCCTGTGTGTGACCGGAAGTGACGCGTGAACCCGGTGTCACATGACCGCGTTGCAGCGGTGAAGTTGCGGGCGCGATGTAGAAATCGTGCCCGTGCTCTGCTTTTCTATAATGACGCCCAGTAGGGCGTATTACAGCAACAAGGCAGGGGTAGCGCGGCACAAGGGGACCTGCCTACCGGTCAAAATGCCTTCAGAAATGCCCCTCTGACAACATTTTCGTAAGTTTGCAAACTACATTACTGTACTTGTAGATTCCTGCAAAAGATGAGGCAGGGATGTGTTACAATGTATTCTAAGGCTGCAGGGGCAGGTATTAATAGTTTAGAAAGCTTATTTGGGGTGACAGGTTCCCTTTAAAGAAATGAATTGTTGAATACAAGTGTAGTGGGCAGGCAGTGATTGATGGGTCACTTTTTTCAGCGACCCCCAAGATCTAGTACAAGTGCCATCATTGCCAAGATGTTGCATTCACAGAAAGGTTGTGATAATGAAGAATGTTAGAGTCTGGTGCGATCTTCATAGTTTGCAGATTGCACCAGAAAATGTTCGTCTTCATCACTCCTGCTGCTCATTCCTGCATTGATCATCCTAGTGAAGAAGACTGCCAATGGTTGGCACAATCTGCAAACAGGATCCTACAGTGCATGAACCGCCCTGGGGAATGATGGCAGGAGACTGGCGGCGGGTGGTAAATTGGAGAAAAAAAAATGCAGCTGAGCTGAAAGTGAGTCCCCAACCACTGCCCTTGCAACTCATTTGCATAATATATCATCAATACATTTCTCTAAAAACGTAAACCGAGATTTCTAAAATATAAAATATAGCTATGGATGTAATCAGTATTACAGCACCTTTACGTAGAGGGCACTAGTTTTAGTTATAAAAACCTGATGGAAGTTCCCTTTAAAAATCAAAGTCCCTTTTGGTCCAATAATATGTGAATTGGGGTGCATAGAATGAAATCAGTTCCCAATGATGGTGAAAAAATGACTATATTTACCATTGAAAGTGTCTTAAAAAAGAATGAATCATAAGAGATTTTCTTATGAAGAAGGAATGGATTATACATTTAAACAGTAATTTGTAATATGGATAATGTTTATTAGTAGTACTACTACCGTAGTAGTATAGAGAAGTTACAGACTTTGTTCAGACATGCAGATTGTGCCCTGAAAATTACTGTAACTAATTTTGTGGGGGGTGGTTGTATTACTCATTTATATATTCATTATATAGACAATAATAATGCACATGGAATACTGCATTTTATGCTTTAGATAATTTATGTCTAATAGTAATTGCATTATTTTATTTCTAATATAAGCTCTAAATTGCTTTTCTTTTCACTTTTACTCATTTGTCTTTACTTTGACTGTCTATACTATTTTTTCGTGTACGATGTGTCAAAAAAACATGGTTTCTACTCGTACATTTTTCCTGATTATCAACAAAATATGATTTTCAAGTGTGAGATTTTTGATGTTCAAAAAAATGCAATTTGTGGGTAAAATTTCCCGTATTCTGAATATTTAAAAGGCTGCTTCCCTGTGTGAATTCTCTGGTGTTTAATGAATGATGATTTATCTGCAAAACCTTTCCCACATTCTGAACATGAATAAGGCTTCTCCCCTGTGTGAGTTCTCTTGTGTCTAATGAGAGATGATTTATCTACAAAACATTTATTACAATCTGAACATGAATATGGCTTCTCCCCTGTGTGACTTCTCTGATGTGTAACAAAATGTGATTTATCTGAAAAACATTTCCCACATTCTGAACATGAAAATGGCTTCTCCCCGTGTGAATTCTATGATGTTTAACAAGATTTGATTTCTTTGCAAACCACTTCCCACATTCTGAACATGAATATGATGTTTTCCCTGTGTGAATTTTCTGGTGTTTATCAAAATGTAATTTATCAGCAAAACCTTCCCCACATACTGAACATGAATATGGCTTCTCCTCTGTGTGGATTCTCTGGTGGTTAATAAGAGATGATTTATCTGTAAAACAATTTCCACATTTCAAACATGAATAAGGCTTCTCACCTGTGTGAATTCTGTGATGTCTAATAAGAGATGATTTTTCTACAAAACAACTTCCACATTCTGAACATGAATAAGGCTTTTCCCCTGTGTGAATTCTCTGGTGTTTAATGAAAGATGATTTATCTACAAAACAATTCCCACATTCTGAACATGAATATAGCTTCTCTCCTGTGTGAATTCTCTGGTGCCTAATGAGGGACGATTTATCCACAAAACGTTTCCTGCAATCTGAACATGAATATGGCTTCTCCCCTGTGTGAGTTCTCTGATGTGTAACAAAATGTGATTTATCTGCAAAACATTTCCCACACTCTAAACAGGAAAAAGGCTTCTCACCTGTGTGAATTCTCTGGTGTTTAACAAGATTTGATTTTTTTACAAAACATTTCCCACATTCTGAACATGAATAAGGCTTGTCTCCTGTGTGGGTTCTTAGATGTGTAACAAGCTGTGACTTATCTGTATAACATTTCTCACATTCTGAACATGAATAGGGCTTTTGCCCTGTGTGGCTTCTCTGATGTGTAACAAGCTGAGGTTTATCTGTATAACATTTCCCACATTCTGAACAGGAGTATGGCCTCTCTCCAGTGTGAGTTCTCTGATGTCTAAAAAAATGTGACTTATTTGCAAAACATTTATCACATTCTGAACATGAAAAGGGTTTTTCCCCAGTGTGAGTTCTCTGATGTGAAATAAGGCATGATTTAGCTGTATAATATTTCCCACATTCAGAACATGAAAATGGCTTCTCCCCTGTATGAGTTCTCTGATGTGTAACAAGATGTGTAATACCTGCAAAACATTTTCCACATTCTAGACATGAATATGACTTCTCCCCTGCTGTTATAGCAGCTTGATTTTTTATGCTTCTAATGGTACTTTCATTTTTCTCAATAACCAGTGATGAAACAGAAGATAGGATCTGTTTAAAAGGATCAAACAGTAGATCTTTGCTGTGAAGAAATGATGGTATTTCTGGAGTAAAGAAATACATTTCAGTTATATCTTGCGTGATATCAAGGTCATCTGAATTGAAAATCGAAGATGTCAGTTGTCCCTCTGACCTCCTGGTACAGTTATCTGCCAAGAAAAAAAATATATACTTTTTAAGAAAATATCATTCAAAATTATATTTTTACACCATGTTTAAAATATTCATAGAAATTGAAAACTATGTAGCAAAATTCAATTATCTATTAATATAAAATCAGTTCACAATTCAACAGTAGACAGTGGAAGAAATAATAGAATATGATGTTCGATCCCTTTTTTTGTTCTGCCTTCCAAATATTGAAATAAGAAGCCACTAGTGATGAGTGAGCACTACCACACTCTGGTACTCAGTACTCATAATGAGCAGTTATATGCTCGGATGAGTGAAACTCGAGTACCTGAGCATAACTGAAGTCAATGGGAAACTTCAGCATTTTTCTGGAAGAGTTCCCAGAAAAATGCTTGTGTTTTCATTTACTTCCATATAACTCAGGTACTCGAGTTGCACCTATCTGAGCATCCAACTTCTCATTACAAGTGACGAACACCCGAGTGTGGTAGTGCTCGCTCGGGACTACAGGCCACCAAAGAAAATTAGGCATGTCAAAATGATTAAAATAAATTAGCCTTCTACTCCATACTCTAAAACAAAACTGCACTTTTGTCCATCATTTGACCACCATCTCCTACTCTCCATGCTGCACTCCATCGGCATCAAGGACAGGGATCTCTCCTGGTTCTCTTCCTATCTTTCTGATCGCTCTTTCAGTGTATGGTTGTGGAGCCCACTGGGACGGGGTACTCGGTGCCGGACCGGTGTACTGCTGGGGGATGTCACGGCGGTCCTGGTCCGGACCGTGTCCCGGGCCCGCACAATAAAATGGGGGTTATTTACAGGGGATTTGTCACTCGTGATGCCACCCACTATATGCGGCCAGTAATGGGGCCGCCGCTGCTGCAGAACCTCCGGGGATGATGGGATAGCAGCTTGGATAGAATAATTCTTGTGGGCAGAACTGGGTTCCCCGGGGCAGTGGTAGTAGTAGTTAAAGTCTGTGAGGATAGTTATTGATGCTGCAGGAGAGTAGGGGTAGCAGTAGAGATGATGAGAGTAGAGGTAATCGCAGTATATGAGGGCAAGTGGGGCTTCAGTATAAGGATCACACACACTCACGGTTTCTGTTGTTTTCCAAGTCTTTACTTGCAGATGGTATAACACAGTATTGTCCACGGAGTCTGTACCGGGTTGCTCTCACCCTGACCGGGTCCTTGGCTTCCTACTTAAGCGCTTTGTGTGGCCCTGCTGCCGCTTGTAGCTGTACTGCTGGCCCTGTCTCTGCTCACGGGTACCAATATGCTGGGCAACTTGAGTCCTCTGTGTCACTGACCCCTCCGTGTTGCTTTGCTATGGTGCTGTGAAGATGGTGGACCTTCACTATGCTGGTGTTTACTGTCCTGTCTGTCTCAGGCACAGCCTCGGATCCGGTATCCGTCTTAAGCGCCTCTCCGGGGTCAAGTTTTTGGGGTAACTGTTTATCCCGGGTATGTTCCTCTGTTCCTCTGTCTCCTCTCCTCAGACCTCTCAGGACCTCCACTTCTACTTGGCTCTGCTCCTGCTCCAGACTCAAACTAAACTAACTGTCACTCCTGCTCTGTAGTAAACAACTTAGCTCCTCCCACTAGTGCAGGTGCCACCTAAGCTCCTCCCACTTTCTAGTGTAGTGTTGTGTGGGGATTAAACCTGTGTTGATGTTTCTGTGGCACATTAACCCTTGGGGTGCCACATTATTCTCAGGCTCCACTTCCTCCCCTCTTCCTCTCACTATTGGGGTCCTTCAGGGTTCAGTCCTTAAACCTCTTCTCTTCTCTCTCTACACAGCCCCAATTGGACAGACCATCAGCAGATTTGCCTTTCAGTACCATCTTTACGCACAACTATACACTTCTTCCCCTGACCTTACTCCCGCTCTAATAAAGAACACCAATGACTGTCTAACTGCAGTTTCCAATATCATGTCTGCTATCTATCTGAAACTCAACCTTTCCAAAACTGAACTTCTTGTGCTCCCACCCTCCACTAACCTCCCTAAATCTGACATCTCTCACTCAGTGTGTGGCGCCACGATAACACCTAGGCAGTAGGCTCGCTGTCTCGGTGTTATGTTTGACTCTGCTCTCTCCTTCACCCCATATATACAATCTCTCGCCCGCTCTTGCCGCTTGCACCTGAAGAACATCTCTACAATTCGCCCCTTTCTCATCTTGGAAACCACAAAAACCCTCACTGCAGCCCTTATTCACTCCGACCTTGACTATTGTAATGCTCTATTAATTGGACTCCCCCGCACTAGACTCTCCCCTCTCCAGTCCATCCTTAATGCAGCAGCCAAGATCATCTATCTAGCTAACAGTTACTCAGACGCTTCTGCTCTATGCCAGTCATTACACTGACTGCCTATACACTATAGAATCCAATTCAACCTGCTTGTTCTCGCCCACAAAGCTCTTCACAGTGCAGCACCACCGTACCCCTCTTCCCTCATCTCTGTCTATTACCCCACCTGTTCTCTTCGCTCTGGAAGTGACTTTAGACTCACTTCTACATTAATTCGAACCTCCCACTCCCGGTACCAAGACTTCTCCGGAGTTGCAGCAATTCTCTGGAATGCTCTACCCCAAGAAATGAGGTCTATCCACAACTTACATAGTTTCAGGCGATCCCTAAAAACACATCTTTTTAGGGCACCCTATCATGATCCCTAGTCTAAGTCAGTTTGAAATAGCCTATCCGCTCCACCTGTCTCAAATGCATCAATAATGGTTGGTGGCCACTTATGCTGCTCCTATCTACACTTTGTGCAGAATTATTAGGCAAATTAATATTTTGATCATGATACTTTTTATACATGTTGTCCTACTCCAAGCTGTATAGGCTTGAGAGTCAACTACCAATTAAGTAAATCAGGTGATGTGCATGTCTTTAATGAGGAGGGGTGTGGTGTAATGACATCAACACCCTATATAAGGTGTGCTTAATTATTAGGTAACTTCCTTTCTTTTGGCAAAATTGCTCAGAAGAGAGATTTGACGGGCTCTGAAAAGTCCACAATCGTGAGCTGTCTTGCAGAGGGATGCAGCAGTCTTAATATTGCCAAGCTTTTGAAGTGTGATCACCGAACAATCAAGCGTTTCATGGCAAATAGCCAACAGGGTCGCAAGAAGCGTGTTGGGCAAAAAAGGTGCAAAATAACTGCCCATGAATTGAGGAAAATCAAGCGTGAAGCTGCCAAGATGCCATTTGCCGCCAGTTTTGCAATATTTCAGAGCTGCAACGTTACTGAAGTGTCAAAAAGCACAAGTTGTGCTATACTCAGGGACATGGCCAAGGTAAGGAAGAACGAAAAACGACCACCTTTGAACAAGTAACATAAGATAAAACATCAAGACAGGGCCAAGAAATATCTTAAGACTGATTTTTTCAAAGGTTTGGACTGATGAAATGAGAGTGACTCTGGATGGGCCAGATGGATGGGCCAGAGGCCGGATCAGTAAAGGTCAGAGAGCTCCATTCCAACTCAGACGCCAGAAAGGTGGAGGTGGGGTACTGGTACGGGCTGGTATCATCAAATATGAACTTTTTGGGTTGAGGATGGAGTGAAGCTCAACTCCCGGACCTACTGCCAGTTTCTGGAAGACAACTCCTTCAAGCAGTGGTACAGGAAGAAGTCAGTATCGTTCAAGAAAAACATGATTTTCATGCAGGACAATGCTCCATCACATGCATCCAACTACTCCACAGTGTGGCTGGCCAGTAAAGGTCTAAAAGAAGAAAAAATAATGACATGGGCCCTCTTGTTCACCTGATCTGAACCCCATAGAGAACCTGTGGTCCCTCCTAAAATGTGAGATCTACAGGGAGGGAAAACAGTACACCTCTGGGAACAGTGTCTGGGAGGCTGTGGTGGCTGCTGCACGCAATGTTGATCGTAAACAGATCAAGTAACTGACAGAATCTATGGATGGAGGCTGCTGAGTGTCATCATAAAGAAAGGTGGATATGTTGGTCACTAATTTTTGGGGGTTTCTTTTTGCATGTCAGAATTGTTTTTTTCTAAATTTTGTGCAGTTATAGTAGTTTACCTGGTGAAAATAAACACGTGAGATGGGAATATATTTGGTTTTTATTAAGTTGCCTAATAATTATGCACAGTAATATTTACCTGCACAAACAGATATCCTCCTGAAATAGCTAAATCTAAAAAAAAAACACTCCAACTTCCAAAAATATTAAGCTTTGATATTTATGAGTCTTTTGGGTTGATTGAGAACATAGTTTTTGATCAATAATAAAAATAACCTTCTACAATACAACTTATCACCTTATCGAAAATACCCGTGGCACCCTCTCAGGTCCCTCACAGTATTGGTTAAGCACGTCATTTATAGTGGACCATTTATGTGTATACAATACAACTTGCCTAATAATTCTGCACACAGTGTATTCCCTGTCTCCTCAAGTTGACTATACCATCATTGTAAATAAGCAGCTGTACTTTGTGTCACCCCCAACTCATTGCTAGATTGTAAGCTCTTATGAGCAGGGCTGTCATTATTTTGCATTAATTATTGTATTATGCTTTGTATTGTATTGTATTTTCTGACACCTGTTTCTTATGATGTTTGAATATGAATTGTGAAGTGCTGCGGAATATGTTGGTGCTATATAAATAAAGATTATTATTATTATCATTTGTCAATGATAAAATAGAGGGATTCCACATTACTAGTAGTTGAAAAGTAACATGGCTTCAAAGACCATTTCAACAGAATTTGGGCACCCAAAGCCAAATGTCCTCTTGACTTCTGAGCCTTGCAGAGTGTCCAAACACTTTTAGCATCCAGTTGTTTAGAACTGCTGTAATGGGAAACATAGACTTAAAAATGTATGTTGTGCAGGTCTAAAAGCACAAGCTGCTCACTATGTATTGTCCACTTTTCAAACACCTAGACCCCTGAAACATCTCCACAGCAGGGGCGGGCTGGCTGATCTTGCCCAGGGGGGCAGTCCAGGTTTCCCAGCCAGCGGCCTAGTGAGGACCGCGGGGTTGGGGGGGGGGGGGTTATGCTGGCGGCCAGGTGAGGACCGAGGGCGCGGGGGGGGGGCGTTTCATGCTGGCAGCCAAGTTAGGACCGTGAGGGAAGGGGGAAGGGTGCTGGCGCTGCCTCGCTCACCTGGCAGCTGGCTGCTCCCGCCGCTCTGATCCCGCTATAAATCAAGTGAGTGAGCGGCCGCTCTCACTGTGGGGGCGGCCCTAAATTGGGACTAAACCACCGGCCTGGGTGGCAAATGCCTTTCTGCCACCTGGGCCAGTCCGCCCCTGCTCCACAGGTATGGACCTCTCGCCCATCATGCAGCGTCTCTGCTCTAATTGAAACAAAGTTTTCCCATCTTCTGCACCTTGTAATTATGGACTTTGTAATTTCGTGATGAGACTGGTAAAAGTACTTTTTATTTCACATGCTGAATTTGTCAGTGGGATAATACAGTCATCTGCCCGGCCATATTGAGTAACATTGGTCAGAGTACAATGTTTTTTTTACCGGACAACTCTCAGTCCGAAAATATGGTCAAGCCCTTTCACAGATAATCTATTATCAAGTGAGATTTATAAAGGCAGAATCAGCTCTCTGTAAAAAACAAACATTCGATTAATGGACTTTCCGAAGAGAATCAATTCTGGGAATCAGATCTTGGATTTAAAATTCTATTAATGTTCTCTTCATCACATGAGAGGATGGTTTCAAGTACTTTAAGGAATTATTATCAATTATTTACAGGTTGCACCGTCCCTGGCTTTTATACATTAAAATTGGAAATATTACAAATTCTAAATGTTCCAAGTGTAACTCAGAGGCAGCAAATCTATTTCATGTGGATTGGGACTGCACCACAATTATTGCATATTCAGGAACAAGTTATTGCATTAGTTGAAACACTCAATTTTTTTATTGTCATTTTATTCTTTCTTTTTTGTTACAGCCTAATGGGATTGTCCTTCTAAGGATCTAATTACTTCACTGTTATTATTTGCAAAGAGAATTCATGTTAATGATGGGACAACATCGCTGACAAAGCAACCAAAGGCAGTGACTGAGATAAATCTGTGACTTCTCTGCATTTAGTGGTTACTACTCACCTGGGTCATCATATGTAGGAATCTCCACTTTAATCCATTCATCATCACTCACATATGTCTCTGTAGTATTAATATGGGGCAGATCTTCACCC